>PVKB01002460.1:180594-279982 GCA_004027205.1 Ctenodactylus gundi
GGGGGGGGGGGGGGGGGGGGGCAGAACATACACATTCTCTACAACCTTACACTTTCTGCACCCAAGAGGCTGCAAGCCAGCGAGCTGAAGATGGGACACTGGTGAGGGCAAGACGATGTTGATACGTTAGGTGGGGTAATTTGATCTAATTAATATTAATTTCAACAGGTGCCAAGTTTTCTATATTGCTATTAAACTTTTTTCTTAAGGAAAAAAAATTTCTGCTGGGCCCAATCGCAAACGGCTGGCAGCACACACCTGGCCCATACAGGGGGCCAGTTGGCCGCCGCCCTGTTACGAGATAATGTCTCCGTAATTTTGCTGCCCAAGGAGGGACTGGGTAGAAAAGAGGCCAGACAGAAAACTACAGGATCGGGTCTGCGTAGCCTCTGCAGTCAAGTTTTACGACGCGCCAGACGTAGCTATGGTCGTGGCGCCGCTTCGGCCGCCATAGTTGGGTTTACGGGAAGTCGTAGAGGACAAAATTCTTTGCGCTTGCCCGATTTCTGTGTTATCATCAATAAGACGGACCTAAGTGAGGCGACACGGCTAGATCCGAGGTAATGAGCGAGTAGGCTGAGAGGGAGGGAAAGAAAAGACACGCTGGGGAGGATGACAGGTGAGGGCCTACCGCGGTATTAGCGGGGCGCGGGCCGGAAGCGCCGAGGGAAGGAAGGCTGGGAAATACCATCTTCCGGGGGGGGGGCTAGACCATAGTAAGAGCGGAGAGGGCTGCAAAGCTGAGATTTGGAGAATGGCGCCGAGGTAGCGGGCTGGCGCGAGTGGGAGCTCGGAGGGCCCGAGCAGCCCTCGTCGGCTTTCTCCCCTCCATGTGCAGCCCAGCGCGGACCGAGCAGCTGGGCGGGGAGCCCGTGCTGATCCCCGGCGACCCCTACTCCGTGGTGGTTCTGCTGCGGGGCTACGCGGAGCCCGAGGCGCCGGGTGACGCCGTGCGCGCCGACGGCTCCGCGACCCTCGTCCTGCCCCAGGCCCGGGGCCCGGCGGCCCGCCCCAGAGAGTCCCCGCCCCCGGGCTGCGACGCCGAGACTGCCCTACAAGCGGCGGCCCGTGGCCCCATCCTCGTGGACACCGGGGGACCCTGGGCCCGGGAGGCGCTGCTGGGGGCCTTGGAGAGACAGGGCGTGGCCCCGGGAGAGGTGACTCTGGTGGTCGGGACCCACGGGCACTCGGATCACATCGGGAACCTGGGGCTGTTTGCGCGGGCAGCTCTGCTGGTCTCTCACGACTTCTGCCTCCCCGGGGGCCGCTACCTGCCCCACGGGCTCAGCGAGGAGCGGCCCCTGCGGCTGGGGCCCGGGCTGGAGGTGTGGGCCACGCCGGGCCACGGGGGCCGGCGGGACGTGAGCGTGGCGGTGGCAGGCACGGCCCTGGGCACCGTCGTGGTGGCAGGCGATGTGTTTGAGCGCGCCGGGGACGAGGACTCGTGGCAGGCGCTGAGCGAAGACCCTGTGGCGCAGGAACGGAGCCGCAAGAGGATCTTAAGTGCCGCCGACGTAGTGGTGCCTGGTCACGGAGCCCCGTTCCGCGTGATCAGGGAAGCCTGTCCTTCGGAGACGAATAGTTGTGAGAACTGCAACTGCGTCCGGGAGTCGGGGGTGGAAACCAGGAGCCTGCCCCGCCCTGATGAACCCTAAGAGGGGCTAGACCCTTCTCAGGGACGCTCCTCGGGCGAGTGCACGTCGTCTAGGACCCGAAGAGGACCCGATGAGCTCGAGTCAGAGTCTAGACTAGCAAGCGGTTTCTCCAGGCCGGACAGAGTGCAGTGCCAACCAGTTTAGAGCCAAGGATTGGCTTAGTTCTGTGTGCATCTTCTCCGGGCCTCAATAAAATGCAAGAAAGTACTTGTAAAGGTCTTCCAAAATAAAAATGTAGATGGGTAACAGTAATAGTGATAATCATGCAAATATGGTAATCAGCAGTAGCGGGCGGCTGCAACCACAGCGACCCCCGTAGACACCTACTTCATTCACGTTCAGCTCAGTCGGTGGGTATTTAACACCTGCAGAGCCTTCAGCACTTACTGTAGGTCACGGGATACTTGCGTGAGCAAGCCAGACAACTATCTGACCCTCATGGAGATACGTCACATTCTATTAAGACAGACAAGCAAACGACAACTGTAATTGTAGGTACCAAGTAGTTACACTTGTACACGGTGGAGTGGAGTGGATGGAAGCAATGTGGGGAGGGCACAGGAAACGGGGGGGGTTGAAGAGGCGGCCCTTTAAGTTTGGGTGGGCTGGAGGATAACTGTGGTTTAAGCACTTGCCTAGCAAGCGGTAAGTACCCGAGTTCGATTCCCCAGCACCACCTCAGCCAGCCACAGTGGTGCAGGCCTATAATCATAGCACTCGGGAGGCTGAGACAGGAGGATTACCGTGAGTCCAAGGCCAGCCTGGGCTCCATAGTGAGTTAAGGACCAGCCTGGGATACAGTGCGGGACCCTCTCTCAGAAAAAGAAAAAAGTTTGGGTGGTCAAGAAAAGCCTGAGATGTTGGATCAGGATGCATTGAAAGGAAAGCTAGCCCAATGGGGATCTGGAACAAGAGCACTCCAGGCACAGGGACGGTAGATAGAAGCCCCCACGGCAGGACAACTTGACCTGCTTATACAGCAAAAATATCCGTGGGGTTAGACTGGAAAGAGTCCTAAAGTAATAGAACCAAGGGTGCAGTGTGAGTAAAGCCATTGCGCTAGGCCTTGGGAACCATGGCAACGAGAGAAGGCCTTGGTTTCTGTGCGGGGTATAGCAACTTGGTCTTGTATGTCTTCAAATGATCACTTGTTTTAAGTGGGACGGGTGGGAGTGGGGCAGAGTAGAACAAACTGGACCCGTGGGAAAGCTGCCACAGCCTTGCAGGGAAAGAGTCGATAGCACCTGCCTGTATCCCGGAAGCTTTCTTATGGCTCTCATTCTTTTCCCAATGTGTTCCGTCCAGGCTGTGGGCACAGCCTCAGGACCCTCAGGAGGGACACATGAAGGACAGAAGCAAGTCCACCTCGCTGCGGACAGTGAGCTTCCCAGGGTGGGTGTTGTCCGGCACCGCCAAGCTGGATGTCATTTCCCAGGCGTCCACAAAGGCCACACGGAGGCCAGCAAAGGCAGCTCGGAGGAGCCGGTTCACCTGGAGCGTCATCCAGTCACTGCCGTACACAGACTTGTAGCCAGTGTTGGCCAACTTGATGACCACAAGCGTCCTGGGTTCCCCGGGCCAGCAGGGCTGTGACAGCGCCCGAGTTCCTGCCAGGCGTCGTACAGAGATGGACGGAGGGAAGGTGGTGAAGTGGGCTCCCAGGCCCAGCACCACGACGCTGTGGGCCCCTGGCCAGGCCTGCCAACTCCCAGGCTACAGAGTGCAGGGAGGCCGCTGGTGGGCGGAGGCAGCGCAGGGGCCAAGCGTGGGCACGCCAGTGCAGCGCTATGCCCTGAATGATACATAGAATGTAGATCCACCGGCTTCAGGGCTGTTTAAAAAGCAAGAGAGTAGGGATCAGGGGGAGAATATAGGGCTGCCTTTCCGTATTTAAAAAGAGAATCCTGTATCTTTCCTCTTAGCATATGAATATCATTTAACCAGCTGGTCTTGTTCTCCGTAATACATGGTATCGCCTGTGACCCTCTAGATTCCCAGTCTGAAGGCTTGTTTGTTTTTGAGACAGTCTTGCTCTGTATTCCAGGCTGGTCCTGAACTCACAGTGTAGCCCAGGCTGGCCTTGGACTCGCTGCAATCCCCCTGCCACAGCCTTCTGAGTGCAGGGATTACAGGTGTGCACCACCATGCCAGGCTAGTTTGTATGTGGTGCTGGGCAATCAAACTCGGCTTTGCATGTGGTTTAACCACTGAGCCATACCCCCAGCTGAAGGCTTATTCTTGGTCCTTCGTCTACTGTAGCATTTTTCTCACTGATTTTCTTGTGAAAACTCTCCATTTTCTTCGTGGTATATTGTCACTCTGTGTAATCTCCAACTTGACTTTGCCCTTGCTTTCTTCAGTCATTCCTCATGAAGATTTGCCTCAGGCTGAAGTCTCGGAATTATCAAGTTTATGTCTTTACACCACAGTGACCAGCCTAGGAGTCTAGTGACATGTAAGATCCAGTTATGTGCCCATACTAGATGGCACCTGCACAAAGAGGCTTTTTCTTTGTACAGAGTCCCTACGTGCATGTCCTGTCCCATTCCATTTTCTGTCTATTCAAAAATTTAGTGGTATGAACCACTGTAAGCACTGCTACCACTGTAGCCAGAGTCCACAGCATCGTGTTCCTTGCCTGGTTACTGAGGGAACTCCCACCTTTCCATCTCCCTGTTGCTTCCTTAACCTGGCCCCTTTCACACTCACTCCTAATCCCCTGCACTCTCACCCGGGATTGAACCCAGAGCCTTCACACTGAGCTACAGTCCTGTTTTTAATTTATTTCTTTAATTTTTTTCTTTTGACACAGGGTCTCTGAGTTGCCTAGATTTGACTCAAATTTGTGATCCTTCTGCCTCAGCCTCCCAGAGTGAGTGTGGGGATTTTGGCCACGTGCCTCCACACCTAGCCCATCCTCTCTATATTAAAGTTGCCTGTATCACATGTCTCCTTCTGCTACTCTCTGTTGTTTATTATTAGGATTATTGCTTGCCATCCCTTCCTCCTTTCATATGAGAGCTTAAGACAGTAGGGTCTTCGTCTACGGCTCCAGTTCTAGTCTCTAAAGCCGGCCGGACCCATAACAGGTGCTCAGTATGCATTTACCAAGTGGAGGAATGGGATGGTTTCTGAGGATGGGCCATTGGAGAAGGAGGAGTGGTGCTCCCTGGGACGAGCACGAGGGTATATTCCTGCAATCTAGAAAGACGTCAAAGCATAAGCTGTCATGATAGTTTCAAAACCTCAGTGGCCCAGAGATAGAATTTTAAGTGGAAAGTACAGGATGATACGAGGACTCTGGGTCCAGGGGGGGAATTCCCGCCACCTAGAGCCACCCAGAACCACACCACCTTGGGCAGTGGGCACCTTGGGGTGACCAGCATGGTCAGAGGAACTAAGGAAAGATTCCTGAGGGGAACTCTTGCCACCCACTTAGCTGCAGAAGTCATCAGAATCAGAGTATGATTGTTCTGAGGAAAATGCCTGAGGTTAAGTAGAAAATTCATGTCCCCAACACAGCCACCACACGCGGTTGCCTGTTTGATACTTGTCTTCTGTTGACAGTCTGTTAGCTGCCTTGGGATTGAGTCACTTCCGCAGCCTTCTCCTAGCCGTGGGACCTTCAGGACCACGGACAGCGTCAGGCACCCTTAGGGAAATGCTCAAGGACCTCAAGCTGCTGAAAAGCTAAGATCATAAAAGGTGACAGGGCTGGAGAAATAGCAGGGAGGTTAACAAGGGTTTCTCCTCCCCTGCAAGACTGTGGACACTTTTCAGCCTTTATTTTGCCAGGATTCCAGGCTAAAATGTGTGTTTCCTCTTTGGCTTAATGAGGACCCTTCACTCTTACTCAGTGCCACCTATGTACTGCTGCCTGCTGCTTTCTGAAGAGACGCCGCTCCTTGCAGGGATAGTAGCAGGGCAGAGAGGACCAGGACTATTCTCTCTTTCTCCCAAGGCCATGATATTTCTCCTTCTCACTCTCTCTCTCTCTTTCTCCTTTCTTCCTTCTTTCTTCCTCTAATTTTGAGATAGGATTTACCGTATTGCCCAAGCTGGCCTAGAATTCACAATCCTCCTGCCTCAGCTTCCTGAGTAGCTGAGATTACTCTCATCCCTGGCATTGCACGGTTCTTGAAGCATCAGCTGAGTTGTCACCTGTCCTGACCGTCATAGGCCATGCAGAGTGGCCTTTCTCTTTGTTCTCAAAACTACTCAGGGAATACGATGGTAAACTTCTCATTACGTTGCATTTTTTTGGAGACAGGGTCTCACTCTGTAGTCCAGGCTACATTGCATGTTAAAAAAGTATGTTCCTCACTGAACATTTGGTGAGAGCAGGAATACTATTATTTCTGATAGCATTTTGCATAAGGTGTGATGTATAGGAGTAGGGGCTCAGGGAATGTGTGCACCAGCTGTGAGACAATGAGGTGAGGATTGGGCCAGAACAGTCACGGGGCCAGGGGCCAGGCGTCGCGGTGGACACTAGGACCTTCTATTTTTCTTTCTCTTTAGTAAGCACTGTGGTTTGGAGCGATAATCTTCGCTTTGTTCTGAGCAACAGTGCTGGTGTGTTTGCGTTGAGGACGAGCCTAGAGGAGAGGTTACACACTGAGCTAATCCCCCAGGCCATTTAAAAATTTTTTTAGTCAGGGTCTCCCTGAGTTGCTAAATTGCCCAGCCTAGTCTCAGATTTATGATCCTCCCATCTCAGCCTCCCAGGTGCTGGGATTGCAGGCCTGGGCCGCCCAACCTGCCCAGGAGCAACAGGTCTTATGTAACAGAAGTAAGGAGTGTTTTCTAAGAGACTACTTTGTGTCTTTGTGACCTGCATGGCCCTCCAATAGCTAAGATTCTCCTACTGGAGTTTAAAGGAAAGCTACTGGGCGTGGTGGCACATACCTATAATTCCAAAGCTCTTGGAGATCGAGGCAGAAGGATCACAAGTTTGAGCCCAGCCTGGACCACCTAGCAACTTAGGAAACCCTGTCTCAAAATAAAAACAAACTTTTAAAAGAGCTGGGGATGTAGTTCAGTGTGAAGGGTCTGAATGCATTTCACAGTATTGCAAAGGTAAATAAATAAAAAAATTTAAAAAGGAAGGTGGAGGTCTGGAGGAATGGTACAGTGGCTAAAGTGCTTGCCTTGCAAGCACAAGACCCTGAATTTGATTCCTCAGAACCATGTAAAAGCCAGGTCATCTCCTAAGCCAGGTGTGGTGGTACATGCCTGTAATGCCAGCACTTGGGAGGCTGAGGCAGGGGGATTGCCATGAGTCTAAGGCCGGCCTGGGCTCCACAGTGAGTTCAGGACCAGTCTGAGCTGCAGAGCAAGACTCTGTCTCAAAAAAAGGGGGGGGGGGGCGCATCTCCTAACCTGTCTCTCCTTTACGAGTTGATACTCACTGACCCATTTTACACTGGTGACATATATCCTGTGAGTATGCAAAGAGGTCAGCAACACAGCGGTGCCGTGGGGTTGGTCTACTCAGTCACCACTGGATGAGGCCACAGAAAGCACCACAGGTGGATGAAAACCTAGGCCTGCTTTAACCACTAGGGGTCAGGAGCATGTTACCTGGCACTGATTTGCAAATGAACTCTGGAAGAAGTGTTGCCCTGGATCTGAAGATGAAAAGGGACAGGAGAGAAGGACTCGGGGAAGTTTGAACTGCAAAAATACTTTTGCAAAGGGAGAGATCAGACCAACACTCAAGTGCCAGAAAGTCATGACCACCTGGGACAAAAAGCAGAATGTCAGCCAGGCACAGTGACATGGGCCTGTCGTCCCAGCTATGCGGGAGGCTGAGGCAGGGGGAATTGCTTGGGCCCATGAGCTTGAGGCTAGCCTGGGGAACAGAGCAAAACCCCATCTCAAAAAGAAAAAGGAAGGAAGAAAGAAAGAGAGAGAGAGAGAGAGAAACAGAGAAAGAAAAAGACATGTAGGTGTAGGGTCGGGGTTGTAGCTCTGTGGTAAGAGGACCATGTGAACATGAGAGAAGGTAAAATGGCAAAACCTGTCCACAGATCAGGGACCCGAACGGGGAGATATGGGCTCAGAAAAGATCTTCACTGCCTTTAGCACAATTTTACCAAAGAGCTTAGTTTTTAGGGGATTTTGTGTCTTTCTTGGTTCCTTTTTTATCTTCTTATTTATTTCCTCACGGGAAGCAACCATCAGCACTGAGATCAGAACAACGGGGGCTAAACCACAGTTAGAGAAAGGAAAACGAGCTGATGTGTGAGTGAATGGTTATAGCATTTGTCTAGCAAGCCCGAAGCCCTGAGCTTGATTCCCCAGAAGCATATGAACCAGAAGTGGTGTTGGGAGCCATCTGTATTAGAGGCCCCAGACCTGAGACATAAGCAGCTCCGTCTTGGCTCAAGTCTACCATACTCGGTGCTGCTGAGGAGAGAGCAGCCAACACCCTGTCACTCTGAAACGCCCAGTTTTCCGAGAACTCTTTTCTTAAACTAACATGACCTTTGCCTTTCTTTTTCTGGGGCATTCTATTAAATATTTTAGCATAGATTAGCAGATAAGAAATCAGAATGTCTTGCGGTCAACCGTAGCAATCGTGCTTATGCGAATTACGTCCCCCATACTATTCTCCTTACATACGTTGTCCTAACCTGCATTAACGAGACTTGATCAGAAAGCCTGTCTTGTCTCCATTCTTCGCACCTCTTGTCCCCCTCTCCCTTATTTCCTAGAGCCCTCGTTGATGGTCCTGCGGGCCGGGACAAAGTGGTGGCATGCACCTGTAATCCCAGCACTCAGGAGGCTGAGGAGGAGGATTGCCATTTGTTTGAGGCCAGTCTGAGCTACATAGTGTGAGCGTCACCTAGCGGTAGAGGTGGCACATTGTTCAAGATGGTGGATCTTTACATTTTCGCGCCATACCCAATCAAATGACCAAACAGAGGCAGGAAGGGGGGAGGAGGGAATCAAGGATATGACATTGTGATGAACGTGGCCCTGGGCCAATGCCTTAGATCTTCTCAGGAAGATTGTGAATCCTGCCAATGGAAAAAGGCGTGGAGAGAGACCTATGACCTAGGGATTTAAATCGGTACCAACCATGTTTTCCGTGTGCCTCTCTCCACTTGCATGTGGGAAGGACACCCTTTTTGCACAAAGAAAATTAAAGCCTCGTATCCTGTCGTCCATGCCTCCCAAGTCCATCCTTTGTTTGGACAGGAAGATTTCTATGAGCCATTTCTAACAATAGTGAGTTCAGGACCAGTCTGGACTATAGTGCAAGACTCTGTCTCAAAAAAAAAAGAGAGAAGAAAAAAATAAAAAGGAAAACAAAATAAATGAAAAGGATGTAGACGGATTAATAAAAGCCAGAAAAGAGCAAATATAATAAAATGGAAAACAAAATTGTGAGAATTGAGTAAGCAAAAAGTTGATGTTTGACAAACACCAATACAACTACAAAACTTTAGAGGACAGTAATCAAAGATAAAATATTTTTAAAAGGGGGTGCATCATTACATATCTCATAGGTACACATAAGATATTACAGTTTTTTGAAATTTTTGATAAGATGGAGAAATTCCTCTAAAAGGGCTCATGAAAATGAACACAAGGAGAAAAGAAAATCCATATAGCCCTTTTTAAGATAAATTGAGTCCATAATTTAAAACCTCCTACAAGAGAAAACACTAGGCACAAATTGCTTCCCCAGTGTTCGAACCTTCCATACATTTAAAACTCACGTGGAACACTGAAATTCTGTAAAGAGAATAAAAATGAGAGGGAGCTGTCCCAACTCATTTGAAGACCTCATGACCTTAATTCTACAGAAACCTGAAAAGGACATTACAATAAAAGAAAATTATAGGCTGGCATCTCTCATAGACACAGTTGGAAAATCACTAAGTAATGGAATAATTTTCAGTGGAAGAAACCAGATATTTCAGGAAAGCTGAATCAATGGCTTTAGAAGTCCAGGACAGGAATCTCTAGGTTTTAGCTTTGATTTCTTTCTTTCTTTTTTGTTTGTTTGTTTGAGACAGGGTCTCACTCTGTAGCCCAGGCTGGTCCTGAACTCACTATGAAGCCCAGGCTGGCCTTGGACAACAATCCTTCAACTTCAGCCTCCTGAGTGCTGGAATTACAGGCATGCGCCACCACGCCCAGTTTATGTGGTGCTGGGGAATCGAACTTAGTGCTTGACTTAGTGCCTGTTAGGTGAGTGCTGTAACCGCTGAGCCATTCCTCCAGCCCTGGGTTTTAGCTTCGATACGTAAAGAGCTTAGAAATCATCATATGCACCCTCAAAACAGAAAGGCTAGACAAGCAGAAAAACCAACAGCTTTTCTTAGATTCACTAGAGAACTCAAGTCAGTGGGCAAACTACCACCCCAAAACTGTACAAGAAGATAATAAAGAGAATCACAGCCTTGCTGGAGCCGAGGTTGCTGGAGCCGGAAGAGATGCAAACCCTGAAATAGAGACACACTGCTGGAGGCTGAGCAGACTGGTGGGCACTCCTCAGGGGCCCGTCGCAAGGAGCCGCCCACGCTTTTTAAAAAAACCTTTATTTCCGTAAACTCTACCAAGTTTTCAAACCACAGGAAAAGGAGAAAACAACAACAACAAAATGCTTTTGACAGAAGGAGCAGGAAAAGACCATTTTAAAATCCACCTACAGCATTTATCTGTTAGATCAAACATCTGTCTAAAAGAAACTACGTGAGTGGAGCTTCATCTGATGTGGGAGAAGGACGATTGGATAATTCCCAGTCTCCTATCTATAATATTCCTGTCCCAGTGGAAACAATGTCAATAAAACTTCTGAATGTAATAGTCCAAGCACTCAAGCCCACTTTAAAAAGAAGAAAAAAAGGGGCTGGAGAAATGCCACAGCGGTTAAAGCATTTGCCTAGTCAGCACAGAGTCCTGTGTTCAATTCCCAGCACCATGTAAGGCAAGGGTGGTGGCGCATGCCTGTAGTTTCAGCTCTTGGGAGGCTGAGACAGGACGATTGCTGTGAATCTAAGGCCAGCCTGGGCTCCGTAGTGAGTTCAGGTCTAGCCTGGGCTGCAGAGTGAGACCCTGTCTCAAAAATAAAAAAAAAAGATTTAACCATAAGATTGCAGATTTCTTCCCCACCTCCCCATGTTCTGGTCACACCAGCAGGGCTGTGTTACAGGAGCAGTGGGTTGTGGGTTTGGGGGAACCACTTTCTTATGCAGCAGCAATGAACAATTGGAATCTGAAATGAAAACAGTACCACTTCACTTAGCACTAAAACCACCACCACAAGAGAAAGCACCTTACCAAGCTCAGGTGAAGGACATCAAGAAGGTGGAAAGACAGTCCACGATCACAGATTGGAAGATGTTAATGTTGTTTAAACATCCGTAGCGTCCAAGGTGACACACAGGTAAGTGCGATCCTTGTCAAGAAGTTGGTGGCATTTCTCACCTAAATAGAATGAACAGTCCTAAAATTTGTATGGATTCACGAAAGCTTCTGAGTAGCCGAGCCGTCTCGGGAAACAAGAACAAAGATGGAGGCAAAACACCTTCAGCCGCAAGGAGTCAGGTCAGTGGGATCGAACCGCTGAAGGAGACACTGGCACCAAACTCCTTCCTCTCTTCTCTCCCGTCAGCTGAGCAGCAACCTGTCTTGTGCTCCCCGCCATAATGTTTGGGCTCACAACAGGCCCAGAAGCAACAGAGCCAAACAACCATTGACTGAAACCTCAGAGGCAAAAAAGAAAACTTGCCTTTTTATAAGCTGATTATCTTTGGGATTGTTGTCACACCACAGCTTAATGGAATGGGTGTTTATTTTGGAAAGGGCATGGAAATGCCTTGAAGAGACCAGCTGCTCATCCAGGACCCGGAAGCAAAGAGAGACAAGAGGATGACAGGAAGTCGGGGGACGCAACATGCACCCATGACCTGCCTCCAACCTGGCCCCATCGCCTAACAGCGCAGCAGCTACTGAACTCACTAACAAAGGGATCCAGACATAAGTACAGCACCCCATGAGCCAACCACCTTCCAAACATGGAGACTTGTGGGGGACTTTTTGTTTGAGACAGTGTCTCCCCAGGCTGGCAAACTCACAATATAGCTCAGGCAGGCCTTGAATTTGACAATCCTCCTGCCTCAGTCCCCTGAGTGCTAGGATTATGGGCATGTACCACCACACATGCTGGTGAATCAAACCCATGGCCTTGTGCTTGCTAGGCTAATGCTCTAACTATTGTGCTATCCTCACGCCCCACTACCTTTTTTTTTGAGACAAGGTCTTGCTCTGTAGCCCAGACTGGTCCTAAACTCACTGTGTAACCCAGGCTGGAATTGGACTCATGGCAAATCCTCCTGCTTCAGCCTCCCAAGTGCTAGGATTACAAGTGTGTGCCACCATATCTGGCTTTATGTGGTGCTGGGGATTGAACTCAGCGCCTTGCACTTGCTAGATAAGCACTTTAACTGTTATGCCATTCCTCTAGCGCCCCCCCCTCCCAATTTTTTATATTAGTTACTTTCCCATTGATGGGACAAAATACTTAACACCCACAACTTAAAACAGAGGCTTATGTTGATTCATGGATTCTGTGAGTTCAGTCCAAGGTCAGCTAGCTCTAAGGGAGAAAAAATGGTGGATAAGCATGATGGAAAACTGCTTCACCCATATAGAGTAGAAGGAGGATCTGGGGAAAACAGCACCTGTGCAGTGAAAATTGTCCTCTGAACTCTAGCCAGAGTAACTTTGTCTTGTAGTGGGTCCCTGTTGATCTCTCCAGTGGGCTCCCTCCAAGTGCTGGGACAGTGTATGAGACTATAGCATGGACTGGGGGCAGGACTAAGTGATTAAAGTGCTTGCCTAGCATGTGCAATTCCCCAGCCCCACATAAAAATGAGCTGGCTGGCTGGCTGTGGTGGCGCACACAGCACCCAGTAGGCTGAGATAGGAGAATTGCTGTTGAGTACAAGGCCAGCCTGAGCTACATAGTGAGTTCAAGACTGGTGTGGATTACAGCGTGAGATCCTGTCTCAAAAAAAGAAAGGAAAGACTATAGCACACCAAGGTCATCCACCACCGTGTCACCACAGCTAGATAGTGCTTGCTGAGACCAGTGGAGTCTCCTAATAAGCGCAGAAGCAGAACAAAGTACATGCAACTTTTGCCAAGGACCTGTCTTGCTTTGTTGGTTGAATTAGTGCCCTATAAAATCACAGCGCAGCACAGGAGGGTTGACACCTTGAGTCATGCTTCAACCTGCGCGTTGTCGACTGCTGTGTATTTGAGCCCTAATGAACTCCTTTATTTGCCAACTTGGACAAGTTGAGTTGTTCTTTAGACATCAGCTTCTTCTATGTCTGCAGACAGATGTTTGTTTTATGTCTCTCCAGGAAACTCATGCGACATCTGACATCTGAACAGGGTCTCAACAGGCCCAAAGGTGTGTCAGGAAAGAGCAACTGCAGGGAAAATGCCAGGGGTAGCAGTCCTCCTCCATGTGGCATCTAGAGTTGCGCCTCTTTGATGAGTGTGACCCGCCATGTGAGAATGGAGATGCTTTGAAAGAAAGTGGACCGGAGACTGTTCCACATCCCAACTATAGTCCTAGTGGGATGGAATTGCAGGAGAGCTAATTGCTAATGTGGCATGGCCCATGTTGTGGGTTGTAAGTATGCTGTTAAGGCTGAAATCCTGGGATGCCCATCTACTTCCATGTGGGAAGGTGGGTGGGGACTATCATGGATGTTTGGGAACCATCACGTGAGTTTGGCAATGCCTCAAGAGCACCCCAACAGTTGGGAAGGATATTACTATATTTTAAAGAGCAACGTGATTTAAGGAAGCTGTCTAAGATCACGGCAACCATGGGATCACCCCTCATCGTGCACCAGCAGAGGCTGACCTCCAAGTTCAAGCCTATGCCAAGCAAGGGGAAAAAAGAGAACTGAGGTAAATCTGTTCAGGTGCCAGTGCTAGGGGTGAACACCACAGAAAAAAACAGAGATGGCAAAGTATCAGGTCACCAGACTAAGCCCTCAAGCCTAAGACGGTATGGGGAACATGCTCTTGGACAGTCTTCCTTGGACAGTGTACAGCTTGTACCAGGTTCTGGTGGGTAGCAAAGTTGGGGCTAATGCCTCCATAGAGATGCCAGAGGAGATCAGACATTTCTGTGGACCAATGAAGAGCTAACGAAGCTCCTTAGAGCACCTCTTGGCTTCTTGGTAAATGTATTTTTGGACTCCAATTTGAGTTGATATTTTTGTCCGATTGACATATCTAAAACATTTCTTGTGAAAGCTCTTCACCTGCTGTTACAGGGTTAGCTCACTCTTCTTTGAGATACTTTGTTATTCAGGGTTACTGGAAGGCCCATTGTTCATCCAGTCTTAACTGGAATATCAACACCTGTGAGGTAACTCTCGTACCTGGAGAAAGAAAATGTATCAAGAGCAGTTCCAAATCCATGTGGCCCCAGGGCTTGTGACGAAAGAGAAGAGACATCCGTGGGAATGGGCTGGGAAGGCAGGGTGTGCAGCTGAGCAAACTACAAGCCAGTAAAGCTGTCTGGCCCACACGGACCAGTTGACATCAAACAGCACAGGCGACCAGAGGGTATAAAAATCGCTCAGCCTTCCAGCGGTCTGATATGGCCAAGAAAGAAGCAGAAGGACGCATAAAAAACCAAACGTGCAAGTGATACAGTTTTAACTTTGTTTTGTTGTAGCAATTCACTTATTAGGTCACTGATGAAAGTTTATCCTAAGGAAACTGACTGATGTAAACATAACCTTGTGAATGTACAAATATGCACCTTCCAGTATTCGGCTAAGGCAATTGAATTTTACTTATTTATTATTTTTTCTTCTTTCCCAAATTAACCATCCTTTTGAACTACATGCTTATAATTATTTTCTAGTGTGAACTGGTGGGTAAGGCCAGGTTTAACAATAACAACAAAGATGTAGGAAAATATGGAAAAAACCTTGGTGAATATCCCAATAAAGGGATTGGTTGGATTCAGAGAGGAGATATCAAGATTTGACTACTGCGAACCCATTAGAGGAATAGGAAGCTGGGGTAGAGTGGTGACTTGAGTGAAATGACTTAGGCGCAGAAGATTAATATGTTAAACACCGTATGGTTTCTCGGACTTGGAAAACCCAGAACACAGACATTCTTTGGAACCATACGAAGTGATAGTCGGAGCCAGGGGAAGGAACAGGGAGGGGTGGGAGGGTAGAAAATGGGAAGGAACTGTGAAGTTGATGTGATACATAGATGTACGAAACACCCAAATTCATTGTAAATACTATGTATTACATTTGTATATTAATAAAAATAGCGGGAGAAAAAAAACAAACATGGGTTCTAGAGAGTTGACCAGGGGGTTGTGCTCATCACCCCACCGCTGTGCCAAACATGCCTCTCCTGGCTGAACAACTGATGCAGTCTGTGAACGCTTGTGCTGCTCAGAGCTTGCTAATGCTTTCCTTCATGGTCTCCAGCTGCCAGGTCCCAGGACCATGTGTTTCATGAGAAATACACAGCACTGGGCATTTCAAGTATTCTGGCAGGGCTACTGGCACAGTTTCACCATTTGCCGTGGGATGGTGGCCTTGGGACCTCAACTTGTCATTCTGCTCAGCCACTAGGAAAATGTTTCATTAGACAGATGCTATCATGATAACCAGAGTGCCTTACAGATTTTTTTTTTTTTTAAAATCTGGAAGACCTAGAAAAATAACTGAAAGAGAGGGGAAGGAAATCGATCACCACAAGGCACAAGGGCCTAAAACTGCGATAAAGTTTTGGGGAGTCTTACGGTCAGGAGAGACACATAATATATAAATATGTAAGTGTCGCACTGAGAAAATCATGCAGCACAGCCTGCACCAATGGACATAAGACAAGTTCTCAGGTGTTCGGAAGAATCTGGAGGTATTTTCACAGGTTCACCCCTCACCTTGCACATGTCGCCCACGCTCTACATGATCTAAAGGAAACCATGCGCCATGAGATAAAAGGGCCCAAGAGGCTCTGGGTAATTGAACATCCCTGTAGCATAGGCTCAAAGACCGTGTGGCCCAATAGCTGAATATTTGTTTGTTCTAGAGAGTAGCAGGAGCCCCAGGGATACAACCTAAACAAACAGTTCCAGCAGGGTTATGACTTCAATCATAAAAAGCAGAGGTGTCACGCCCTGAACAACCAACAGCTAAGCAGAGATCTGGATCGATGGCACAAGAAATATCCACTCAGGTGGACTCAGGGAACCACCTCATGGATGGAACAATTCTATTTTTTACTATGAGCTTCTTATACCCAGGGAGAAACCAAGGGCCTGTGCGTAGGGGTGGGGGACATTCAAGCGATCTGCAGGTAGCCTTTATTGTGGATATAAGTGAGTCTCGTCTACTAAGTGAGCAGCTCCTGGCTGCTGCCTCTGGCTGACTGTATTATCTTATAGAAACCAGCCACTCTTTTATCTTTTGAGATGGCACAGAGGCTCTTCCTCTACATGCTGGAATCCCAGGCAGTCTACCACCAGAAATACAAAAGAACTAAAGAAAAGTCCCTAGTCTCACCGAGTCAGGAGGCATCCTGGAGGAAGAAGCTGCCTACTGTCTACGTTCCCACCGACAGGCAGGCGCACAACACAGCAGCGTTACCTGCCGACCCTACCTAAAGCCCTGCGGCGGGCCACCTCCATCACTGGATCTGCCTCAGTGACAACACAATCAGCATTGAAGGCCTGTGCTGGGATGGCATGCAAAAGTGGTGTGACTGGTCTGGGTGCAACCAACCACTTCCCCATTGAACCTTAAGCCTACCTCAAGGAAGGGAACATTGGGGACCTCAAGCCGGGACAAAGACCTGCGGCTGGGGAAGTCACGGGCCCCGAGAGAAGCCACTGCTGTTGTTTTATTAAATGGATATGAAGTGCCCGTGAAACTGCCACCTGTCGATAAACCTTCGAGTCTCTGCCCATAGATTACTACTGTCGCCAGCCACAGCCAAGGGGAACCTCTTATTGCAGTGGACAGTGACCACAGTGGCAGCCCACAATGAGTCCAACTGTTGGATGGGGAGCCACTTCTCTCTAATAAAGGAAGCATGCCCTAAAGCGTGCTGCCCTTGTTCCCCAAAATTAAAATAATTTACGAAGACTCCAGAACTCACCAGGCTGGCCTTGTCCGGTTGTTCTTTGGACTGTTAGCTCCGTCTCCGTTTGGAGGCAGACATTTTTTTGCATCTCTCTGGGAAATTCACAAGATAGCACCCTTCCAGGCACACCACACCACCCTCCTCTTCTGACTTAACGCCACCTCTTAGACCACTCAACCATGAACTCATCCACTAATGAGGACGGTGCCCTGTGATCCAATTACCTTCCAAAAGCTCACCTCTCATCACACAAGACTTTAAGTGCATATTTTATTTTATTGTATGTATGTGTGTATGCATAGATGAATTTTTTTTTTTTTTTAGATAGGCTCCCACTCTGTCTAAACTGGTCCTGAACTCACTGTATAGCCCAGGCTGGCCTTGAACACATGGCAATCCTGCTACCTCAGCCGCCTAAGTGCTGGGATTATAGGCATGCAACACCACCCCTAGCTATTATGTGGTACTGGGGAACCAGACCCCAGGGCCTTGTGCCTATTAGGCAAGTGCTCTAACCACTTAGCTATACCCCCAGTCCCTGAGAGATATTTTGGATCTAAATCATGAGAGTCTTTGAAGACAGGGACTTTAACTACATTCAGTGGTTTTATTATTACTTAAAATGGTATTGTTACTTTGACATTACTATTTTTTTTTTAAAAATGGTGAGATACAGCAAATAAGCAATTATATTCATATTATTAGATTTTCACTGTAGGAGAGTTGAGGTACAAATATAAATTTAAATAAATAGACACATAAATGGAAACATCCACATGATTTCTAGTCTATCAGTCATCTGTCTACATCTTTTTGTTCATTGAGTGACCTAGAAACACGTTCTATGATAATTCTGAGCACTCATTGTGCCCAAGGACACATCTGTAAATCCTCACAAATCCTTGGACAACCAACAGGTTTCAAGTCTGGGGCAGAATAGGAACAAAGTGTGCCTGGAACACTGTGTTCCAGAAACTAAGGGAGTTTGAAAATGCCAAAGCTGTGTCAAAAAAGACATAGATACCCACTTGACAAAAACTGAAAATTTGAATATGACAGAAAAAAGCGATAGCACTGGTTCAGTTACACAGAGCCTCTGAAAACCCGTGTGTCCATAACGACATTCAAAACAGATGCAGTCAGCTGTCACTATTAGAAGCAACAGATAAGCCAGCTGTTTTCTTTGCAGTTTGCTAATTATTAATAAAAGGGAAATGCCATGTATGTACCTATATGTGTATATATACAGATATGTATATGTCATATACTTGAGATTCTGTTCTTAGCATCTGTTCTTATCCGGTGTCACCTGTAGTTTTACTTGTTTTATCTTCCAGCAGATTTAGTGTTTCTGTTTTTAATTTCTAGGTCTTTGATTCATTTTGGTTTGATTTTACTACAAAGATGCAAAGAGAAAGATAAAGGTCTATCTTCATTCTTCCTTATGTAGATAGCCAGTTTTTCTTTTTTTCTTTTTCTTTTTTTTTTTTTTTTTTTTTGAGGCAGTCTCACTGTATATAGCCCAGTCTGGCCCTGAACTCACTATGTAGCCCAGGCTGGACTCACGGCAATCCTCCTCTCTCAGCCTCCTGAGTGCTGGGATCACAGGCATGTGCCACCACTCCCAGCTTTATGAGGTGCTGGGGAATCGAACTCAGGGCTTTTTGCTTGCAAGGCAAGTGCTTTAACCGCTGTGCCATTTCTCTACCCCTTCAGCACCATTTGTTAAAGATGCTGTCTTTTTCTCATTGCACGTTTTTGGCCCCTTTTGAAAAATCAGGTGGCTGAGGATTTTGGGTTGTTCCTGTGTTCTCAGTTCTGTCCCATGGATCCAGGCGTCTGTTTCTGTTGCAGCTCACCTTTCCCCACTTCCCACCTTCCCTCGTTTTTTTGAGTGGAAAGGAATTGTCTTAGGCCATGGATAAAACATATTATATAGTTAACGTATGTAAGTAACAAAACCTCCTTTTTCTTTACTTATTTGTATTTGAGGCAGGGTCTCACTCTGCAGCCCAGGCTGCTCCTGACTCACTGTGTAGCCCAGGCTGGCCTTGGACTCAGGGCCTTTTTTAAAAAAAAAAAATTTTTTTTACATAAATAAAACCAGGCAGGCCAAGGTTGGACATACCTCGTTTATGACATCACTTCCTTGTGGGTTTCCACTGAATCTATCTGTGTTATAGTATTCAGAAAATACCAGAAATAGAAGACACACTAACTGTCCCTAGACTAAGTAATCAAGCAAACCCAGAAGGTAAGTATATATATACTTTTTTTTGAGACAGAATCTCATTCTATAGTTCAGACTGGTCCTGAACTCCCTATGTAGTCCAAGCTGGCCTCAAGTTCATAGAAATCCTGCCTCAGCCTCTGAAGTGCTGGGTTTGCAAGCATGGACTATCATACCCAACTAATTTTTATGTGGTGCTGGGAAATCAAACCCAGGGCCTCATGCATGCTAGCCAAGCACTCTAACCACTGTGCTATGTTGCCAACCTCAGAAGGTGGAAATTTGAGAGGACGAATCTCAGTGACTATAGATTTAAAGAAACCAAGGGACAAAAGTAGGTCTTGGAGGGGATCTTGGCTTTGTAAAAACAATCCTAACCTTTATATTTACCCTAAGAATTTGGAAAAAAATACATCTGCGTGAAAACCCCACATATGGGTGTCTATAAATCTTTACCCGTAATTGTCAAAACTTGAAATCTACCGAGATGTCCTTCGGTAGGTAAGTAGACAAATAAACAGTGATCCATACGGACAATGGAATATTATTCAGGCCAAAAAGGAAACGAGCCGTCAAGCCATGAAGTGACAAGGAGGAACTTAAGTGTGTAGACTAAGTGAGTGACGTCAATGTGGAAAGGCTGCTGGCAGTGTGAGTCCAGCTAGATGACATTCTGACAAAGGCGAACTAGAGAGGTGGTAAAAGGTCAACACTTGCCAGCTGGTGGGATGGAGGGATAAGAGGCAGAGAACAGAGGGTTTTTAGGGCAATGAATGTGCTTTATACGATGCCATAACGGTAGACAAGTATTGTTCTGTGTTTGTCCAAATCCACAGAAGGAACACCACCAAGAACTATGGCCTTTAGGCAACGATCATGAATAATAATGACAGTGTAGATTCTCTATTATAACAAATTGTGTGTGCATGAGTGGGTGTGGGTATGTGTTGGTGGGAGGATATGGGAAATCTCTGTACATTCTCAGTTTTGCTGGGAGCCTTAAACTCCTCTAAAATGAATACATTCTTCACTCTGTAGGATTTTGAGGTACAACTGAGGAAATCTGGTATGAGCTAGACATTGGATTTTTTAGATGGTTCATTTTATGATTCACTTTGTTAGATGCGATCCTGTTTTTTGTTTTGGTTTTTTTTTTTTTTTTTTTTTTTTTTGCACATGAAATACCATTTTTTCAAAAAAGACTTATTTGGGGTGAAATGTCACAAGGTCTGTAACACAAGGTCTAAGGTGTGTGGTACTGGCGAGTGAACCCGGGGCCTTCACGCTAAGCCACACCCCAGTCCTTTCT
The DNA here is from genome assembly GCA_004027205.1 of Ctenodactylus gundi. Taxonomy (NCBI): domain Eukaryota; kingdom Metazoa; phylum Chordata; class Mammalia; order Rodentia; family Ctenodactylidae; genus Ctenodactylus; species Ctenodactylus gundi. The sequence continues at coordinate 200,954 of PVKB01002460.1, forward strand.
TAGTTTTGAGATTGAGACAGAATCTCACTAAGTGACTAAGTTTTCCAGGCTAGGCTCTAGCCTCCTGACTCAGCCTCCCAGAGTGCTGAGTTGGGATTGCACGTGCCACCACACCTGGCCCACTTCCACTTTACCATATGAAAGGGAAGAGGTGACATACATCCATGCTGGTGGCCACGAGACTGAGATAACCTGTCCAAAGGGAGGATGGTTTACCAGCGACAGAAAAGATTGGTAGTGATGTCCTTGAGTAGGCAAGATGGAGACAGGGCCCTTGAACCACTGACTCTCAAACTTCAGCCACCTTCATGTGGCCTAGAGGCTCCTTTGCCGCCTTCTGGGCTCCTCCTCTGCCTTTCTGACTCAATAGGTCTGGCATGGGGCCCGAAAAGTTGCATTCCCCCAACCCCCAAGGTTATCTCCCTAGACTCCACAACGGCTCCACATTTTGGGGGAGCATTAAAGTCCATAACATGTTTCGATTATACTCAACCCCCTCTCACCCACTCTTACACCCAGAAGCTGAATTCCCACAAGTTCACAGGGGACGATGGGGTGGAGCTGAGGGCCGGGGGCATTTTTGAAACTCGCTGTAGCTCCAGAGCGGAGTGAGGGCTTCCCTTTAAGGCTCATGGTCATGTGGATTCCTTGAGAAGGCCAGCGTGGTACAACATGCTCTGCAGGCGTGTCCAGCCGCTCGGTGCACTGGCCGAGGAGGCAGAGGACCGAACAAACTAGAGATGGCGCCATGATCATCAACTGGCTAGCTGCTTCTTCTGGCTCAGGACTTGGCTCCTAAGTGAAACTGCCCCTTCCCTGACCATTTACCTGTGTCCTTTCTTTCCCTCACAGCGTGCATTTCCGAATCGTTAGGGTCTTGTTGTTACTGTTGTTTGTTCTGTTGTTTTAATCCAAGGCCTCTGCAGTGAGCCACGTCCATAGTCTTTTTTTTTTAACTTTGAGGCAAGGTTTTACTAAGTAGCTAAGTTAGCTAGGCTAGGCTTGCGCTTGGGATCCTCTTGCCTCAGCCTTCCAGAGTGCTGGTATTATAGGAATGCACCATCATGCCCAGCTCCAGATTACTGAGGTTTCTTTTTTTCCAAAGAATACGTACACTCTCTGAAATTGTCATAGATATTTAATTTGCTAGTCATTTCTGGAACACACAGTCTCCCTACCAGTTTATGCAGAACAAAATAGGATTCTTGAAAATAACTGCATCCTCCCAGCCCTGGCTTCTTCACTCACCTGCTTTTTGAAGGGCGACACCCTTCTCCACCTTTCCGCCAGGTATGGAAGTATTCTTCAAAGTCCCCTCCCCACCTGTACCTGTATGAGTCCCCTCATTTTACCCATCCCCTCAGAGTCACTCCCAGGGCACAGCGTCACGCAGATACTCCCACCACTGCCGCAGGGTGAAGTCTCCCATCATGTGGACGACGCGGCCAGCCAGGCAGCCCAGGATGCTTTCAGCCGTGTGGAAGGAGCGGCTGGAGCAGGTCAGCGAGTGCCACACGCCTTGGTGGTAGAAACCCGAGGGCTTTGGGGCTTGGAGACCAGGGTGACATGGAGGCCGCGAGGGCAGTGCTACAAGGAGCAGAACAGAACAGGCTAAATAATGAAAAGCACCAATATTAGCATATCACATGTGTCAGAGACTCTTCTATGTGCTCTCCACGTACGAGTTTGTTTATTCTTTTATGAAACATATGGAGTTGCAACAGAGCCGAACAAGAGAGATGGCAGAAAACAGGGAGGTGGATGGATGGATTGGTGGAAAGGGAGAAGGCATGAGGAAAGGGAAGCGAATGTGATGCGTATAGACCGATTTCTCAAGTTTAACGCAGCTATCACATATCACACATTCATAGTAATAACAGTTGCTGCTGGAAAGAAATAAGGAGAAAAAAGAGTGGAAGACGTATAAGAAGGGGACAAAAAAAAGATGCACTGATTCCTCAAGTTGAATGTAATTATTATGTATTGCAAAGCAGTAATTCTGCCAAGAAAAATCACAAATAGAAGTATTATATGACACAGCAGGATGCTGAACTGTTAATTTGCCTATGACCAAGAAAATGATTGGCAGTTTATTTAAAAATTACAGACACAACTATCACGTGATGCAACAGTCCCACTCCTGAGTATAATCACAAAGAAATTTGTGACAGCATGGTCAGTGTTATTATAGTAAGTGAAATAAACCAAGACAAAATTGCATGTGTGTTGTGGTTTGGATCTGGAGTGTCCCCCAAAAGCCTCATGTACCTATGGATGCTGGGTACTGCTGGGAGATGGGCCTGGCAGGAAGGGGCGGATGCTTGGGGATTGACTGGGAGGGGCGTGTGCTGGTTCTGCCCTTCCTCCCAGAATTGGCCTTCTTTTGCCATGCTGCAAGGACTCATTCTCAGGCTGTAGCTCCAGTCCCCAGCCCCTGCCTCAGCTCCGCCACGTGATTCCACCGTTTTCCAGCTGCCCGTCCATGAATGGACGGTGGCCTTCCGAAACTGTGAGCTAAAATAAACCTTTCTTCCCTAAAGTTGTAGATGTTGGGTATGCTGTCCCAGTGCTGAAAAAGTAACTAAGACAAGGTGGATTCTAAAAACATGTTGGAGTCACAGAAACAGTAAACTAGCAGTTGCCAGGGACACGGGAAGATGGGGAAGGAGGAGCTCTTGATCAAATGTACAAAACTTTTCATTATAAGACAAGTAAATTCTGGGCATCTAAAGTACAGCACAGTGACTATAGTTATTAATATTCTACTGGATCCTTGAAATTTGGTAAGAGAGAGTAAAGGTTAAGTTTTCTTGTAACATACACCTAAAATTTACAAAAAGGTAACAGGATGAGGTGACCGCTGAGCTAACTGAACGTACTAGTGACAATTGTCCAACAGTGTACACGTATGGGCCATATCACCATGTTATACACATTAAATGCCTGCAACTTTGTCAATTATTCCTTAACATATCTGGAAAAATAAAAAGATTTTAAAAAGAAGGAAACGCAGCCACTGCGCCAACACAGACAAGCCTGGAGGATATCAGGTTAGATGCAGTAAGCCAGGGAAGGACAAAATAACAAATCTTAGGCATCAATTTAGTTTGAAATCTAATGTTAATAAGACTCAGTTAAATTTTGCTAAAAAGGGGGCTGGAGGAATGGCACACTGGCTAAAGTGCTTGCCTAGGAAACACAAGGCCTGGAGTTCGATTCCCCAGCACCACATAAGCAGGGTGTGGTGGTGGTGCACACCTGTAATCCCAGCACTCAGGAGGCTGAGCTTGAAGCAGGAGGATTGGGGTGAGTCCAAGGCCAGCCTGGGCTCCATAGTGAGTTCAAAATCAGCCTGGGCTGCAGAGCGAGACCCTCCTCTAAATAAAAAATAAATAAATAAATAAAATTTGCTCAAAGGGCAGATTTCAAGTGGTTTGGTTTGGCTTTGTTGTTTTTTATTTTTGTTTTGAGGCAGGATCCGGCCCTGTACCCCAGACTGGCCTTAAGCTCACAGCAATCCTCCTGCCTCAGCCTCCCCAGTGTTGGGATTACAGATGTGCACCACCATGCCCAGTTTATGTGGTTCCTGGGGAATCGAGCCCAGGGTGTTACGCTTGCTAGGCAAGTGCTTTAACCACTACGCTATTCCTCCAGTTCTCGGGTGTCATTTAATCACACACAGAAAATAATAATAATAAATAATGATTGCAGAAGAAACTTTTGAGGTGATATTTTAAAATATTCAAAAAATATTTAATTAAAATTTCTCATAATTGCAGTAGTGTACTAAAGTGTGCGTGTCCCCTCACATGGAGAACGTCTGTAGATATACATGGTATGAAACGTCAGTCTGACCTACACAGTGTGGAACACTCTTGCAGAGAAAAGAAAGTTCCCTGCCGTTCTGGTTTGGATCTGTAACATCCCCCTAAAGTTTCAGATGTTGGATGCTGTGGATTAACCATGGACTCTATGTGCTGTTAAAAGGTGGGGCCTGGTTGGGAGGGGTGGATTACAGGTGTGTGGTGGAAGACAGACATGTGGTAGATTATAAATTATAGGTGTGTGGTGGATTAGAGGCCATTATAGGTCACAGTTGTGTGGCATATTACTGGAAGTGTGATCAGGAAGGGGTGGGTCACTGGGACTGGACCCAGAAGAGGCAGATGACAAGGACGTGGCCTAGAAGGGTACACGCCAGTTCCTCCCTCCCTCCCTGACCTGACTTCCTGCTCGTGATGCCATGAGAAGCTCTTCTGCCAGGTGCTTCCACCACTGCCAGCTCCCCATGAATAGACTAAGTCACTCTGAAACAGTGAGCTAAAATCAGTATTTCCTCCCTTAAATTATGACTGTACGGTATTCTGTCCCAGCAACAAATAAGTAATGAGAACACCTGCCCTATTATAATCATCTAGGATAGACAATTGGAAGAAAGAACCAAAACAGTGTTTTTTATAGTAGGAAAACTTCCAAACAAAGAATTGAGTCCCTTGGTCACAAAGTAGGAAAATAAAATTGGATTTACTCTTCATCAGCTATTGGACATGTCATACTTAAGCTTGAGATTTAACTGCAATGTGGTGATGTATAAGCTGATAGCATAGACCGTGGGGACAGCCTCACAGGGGCATGTTCACCAAATGCGTCACATCATACATTTTGAATGTATGTTGCAGGGCTGAGGCGTAGCTCAGTGGTGAAAGCACTTGCCTAGCAAACACAAGGCCTTGAGTTTGATTCCTCAGCATCACATAAGCTAGGCAAAGTGGTGCACACCTTCACTTCTTCAAAAATTTGCGCCCCTTTCCCAACAGCTCAACTAAAAAAAAAAAAGTCAACAAAGAAATACTAGTGATAAACCACCCCCCTTAAACAATTGGACTTAACTGATATTTACAGAGTGTTTCATCCAACATCAACAGCATAAACTTTTTTCTCAGCAGCACATGGGACACTTTCCAAAATAGTCCAAATTATAGTCAATAAGACAGGTTTAATCAACTGTTTAAAAGAAATAATTCCTTGCATACTTTCAGATAATAGTGGAATAAAACTAGAAGTCAGTTGTTCACTCAAGAGAGCAATGGTGGGCACAATGAGATGGGTAGGGGACAGTGTCTTCTTAAATTAGAATCCACAGTCATTCTACAGAGCAATTGGGCTTTTTGACTGGCTGCACCAAGCTTCCAGAAGGACAGCGAGCAGGGCAGACATTTTTCCAGTCCCCTCTGGTAGTCTGTGCAGTGTGGTTCTGCGTGGAGCTGATGGCTTTCTGGCTTCCGGTTGGCTCAGCCACACGTCACAGCCCTTTCCGTCCATATGCATGGAAGTCTGACTGTGGTGCACAGGATATGCCCGCAGCACGGCCATCCTCCTGTGAGCCTGATCTTCATTACCTGTGAACATCTCAAGATCTGGATTCTCCACTATCAAGTCAGGCTCGGAGTGACACAGGATAAACTTTTGGCAAAGTCCTTTGTGACAGTTGCCATTAGGCACTTAGGCATAAAAGCCCTTCCTTTACAGTCTCCCAGATCTGCTCACCTATTCTTGATGTTTGTGTTTGGTATATGTATTTTACATCCCTAAAGGACATGGACAAACACACACATGAGAATGCCTTTGCTTGAGCTCAACATAGAAATAAACAATTTCCCATTGTATCTTTACATCTGCAACTTGCTTTCTTCCCCCCAACTCATTTTGGAGGTTTTTTTCACACTGACATAGCAGCTCCGATTTAATTCGCTTCCTTAGCTGATCTTAGTCTAGGTCCAACCAAGAGAAATAAAGTCCACAGCAATTTGAACAGAAATACAATATCTAACACGAGAAATTGTTAACTATAACAAGACACGGGAGCCCACAGGAACTACACTAAGAAATACTGTGAATACCATCATCTACGGAAGTGCCGCTGTTTGTGGGAGCAGCATCACATGTGGCCCGACACGCCTCGCAGCAGGTGACCCTTCCACAAGGTCACGATGATTCTCAAGTAATGACTTTTCCAGTCATCACTTCCACAAGCAAAAACCAGGTCTTTTTCAACATGAGGTGTACTATTATAATATTTATATATTTCATAAAGAGGTAAATATATAAAGCATTTCTGCTGTTAGTGAATTTTTTTAGTATTATATACTCTTAATTTCATTTTCCCATAAGCCCTGTGGCTGCTACCTTCTTCTTAATGATCATCTTCTCCTCCTCCTCCTCCTCCTCCTCTTCCTCCTCCTCCTCCTCCTCCTCTTCCTCCTCCTCCTCCTCCTTCTTCTTCTTCTTCTTCTTCTTCTTCTTCAAGTGGTGGTACCGAGAACTGAACCCAGGGCCTCAGTGAGCTTCATTCATAGCCTACTAAAAAGTTTTTTTTTTTTTTGAGATAGGGTCTCACTCTGTGGTCCAGGGTGGTCCTGAACTCAGGATGGAGCCCAGGCTGGCCTTGGACTCATGACGATCTTCCTGTCACAGCCTCCCACATGCTGGGATTACAGGTGTGCCCCACCACTCTTGGCTTATGTGGTGCTAGGGAATCGAACTTGGGTACTTAGTGCTTGACTTAGCACTTTCTGGGTAAGCACTTTTAATGGCTGAGCCATTCCTCCAGCCCTACTAAAAAGTTTTTGAGACAGTCTTCCTATGTCACTAAATTGCCCAGGCTGAACTTGAACTTGGTTATCCTCCTGCCTCAGCTGGAATTACAGGAGTGAAACTCCACTGTCGGCTTTTCTTCCTTGCCTTTCCTAACCTTTCCTTTCCCCTGAGGACTTAACCCAGGGCTTTTGAACCGAGCTACATCGTCAGTCCTTTTTGGCTTTCTTTTTTGAGACAGTCTTGATAATTCGCTAAATTGCCCAGGTTGGGTTCATACATAGCTATGATCCTCCTGCCTCAGCCTCCAAGAGCGGTGGGATTACAGGCTTGTGTCATTACACCTGGTTGACTGTGGTGACTTTGAGGGGTTTCATATGTTACATCATAGCAGAACTGATTATATATAATCTGGGCTGAAACATTCAAAAACTTTGGGAAATTTCTAGTAAATGTCTCCCAAACAGATTTTACAAGTAAAATTTTTGAACTGATTAAAAACAAAAAACAATATTTTTAAAGGTTTTTAAAATATACATACTACCAAGAAGGGTCCCAAGCCTCTTTGGTTTTGGGGCTAAATTCTTTCAAACATTCTAGAAATAAATCATTTCCATACTAAACACTTTGCTGCAAGACATTGGGCGTGATAGAATTAATTCACAATTCATTTTACAAAACTAGCAAACACCTAGACACCAACCTCTGGTCAAGACAAACAACGGAGAAAACAATAGTGTCAGAACACTCTCAATTAGAAATATAAGCATAAGGATCATAAATGAAATATAAGCAAATAAAAACCAAAACATTTAAAAAGGGTCATAGGTATCCTATGATCAATTTTAATCTTTTATAAAGAAAATATAGAAAAAGAAATCTATTGATCTACTTTATTGCACAAATAGAAACAGGAACAATCCGAGTACAAGCAAAAACATTTTGTGAAATGAAACATGCAATCTTTATTGAACAGAAGTTCTAGAAAACCAGAAATAAAGGAATACTTCTAGAGCATAAAAAAATTTTAAAACTATCATACATGTATATGTATAATTAATATTCTTTTTTTGGAGACAGGCCTTGCTCTACAGTCCTGGCTAGTCCTGACCTCTCTATATAGCCCAAGCTGGCCTAGAACAATCCTCCTGTCCCAGCCTCCCAAGTGCTGGGGTTACAGGCATGTACCACCACGCCCAGCTATTATGGGGTGCTGAGGGATCAAACCTGGGACCTCTTGATTCCTAGGCAAGCACTCTGATCATTGAGCTATGTTTCCAGCTCCTGAGGTATGATTAACTTTTAAAAAACCATACACATTTAATATATCACAACACGGTGAATTTGGATGTTTATAGAGAAATAAAGAATAATCTCATACTGTAATCGTGGTGTTTTAATCGTATGTAAATGTGGCATACAATTTTAAAGGCAAAATTGTTTCAAATCGTTACAGTTACAATCATTTGTTAATGGAACCACAATGTAAAATGCGTAGGTACCCATCTGAGTGTGAGCACTGTAATGTACGTTGGGAATAAAGTCCTGATGGTGTCCCACCCTCATCCACCAGCAGTTCCAATTATGGGTATATAATATAATGGCTTTTATGTGAGATAAGTAGCCAAAGGAGAGTTGCATTGAGGTGTAGCAAGTGCTGCACCAGAGATAAAAGCCCAGGAAGACTTTGTGGGGCAAAGATTATATGTGCTTTGAGTGAATAATAGGCAAATAAACGAATGTGTATTTTCCAGTCGGGCTGGGCTGTGAGGTATCGGCTGACAGAAGGTATTGGGTCTTTTGGAAATGGGTGGGCAGGAAGAAAGTCAGCTTTGTCAGTTGAATGAATGCAAATACATTGTCTCACGGTTTAGGATTCCTCCCCTTCCTCTGAGGAGAAGACAGCGCATTGGAAGGTTGAAAAGACTTAAAGTCCAGGAGGCCAAAGAAAAATTCTCCAAAAATCAGAAGAAAATCCTGGGAACCACTGAAGTGTAAAATAGGGGAAAATAACCATTCAGTTTGTAGGTAGCAATACTTCAGGTAGACACTGGAATTCCAAAGGCAGACGGGGTCCTAATCTTCAAGGAACTCGTAGCCTCACACACAATGAGCATTCAAGGAAATCCGACTCACTGAAATATTCCCTCAGGTAGATAGAAAGAAAACTGCATGCCTCACTCCATAAGGTCTCTGTTCAGTTGTCCCCTCATCAAAAAGGATAAATCTACCCGATACAAAAATAGCATGCCATACCATGCCCAACACCACCACCCTGTCTATATCCTCCTTTTGAGTTTGTTTTTACAAAACGTTTTACTCAAGGACCGGGGGCATTAACTAGAGACCTTGCCTAGGAATCAAGAGGCCCCAGGTTTAATTCTCCAGCACCACATACTTGCAGGGTGTGGCAGCACACATTGGTAATCCCAGAAGTTGGGAGGCTGAGGCAGAAAGATTGATGTGAGTTCTAGGTCAGCCTGGGCTCTATAGTGAGTTCAAAACCAGCCTGATCTACAAAGCGAGACCATGTCTCAAAAAAACCCCTTTTTATTCAAGTATTGTATGTATACTGAGTTTACTTATCATAAGTGTACCTCATTAAATTTTTACAATCTGAACACACACACACACACACACATACACACACACACACACACACACACACACACACACACACACACACAAACACACACAACCAACTTCCAGATCAAGGAACAGAGCTCTGCAGGGAAGGAGGTACGGGGTACCAAGCCCAGGACCTTCACACTAAGATACATCCTCAGTCTTTTTTCATTTTTGATCTTGAGACAAGGTCATGCAAAGTTTCTAAAAGTTGCCTAGGCAAGGTCAGAACTTGGAATCCTCCTGCCTCAGCCTCCCAGAGCGTTTGGGTCACAGGACTGAGGATGGAGCATTACTCTTCTCACCTCTGCAACTGCCTTTCTTGTCCAGTTTCAACCCTTCCTCCATGAATATCCACTATTCTGATTTCCGATGGCAAAGATTCATTTTTCCCATTTTCGTACTGTATGTGCATGGAATTATGCAGAGTGTGCCTTTTTTGTGACTGACTTCTGTCACTCAAAATCAAATTTGTGAGACTCATTCATGCTGCTGTGTGTAGTTTTATTTTACTTATTCTCATTGGTTTATAGTTACAACACTGAATTTATTCATTCAAGCACAATTGGACGTTTTATTTTTTATTTTTTGTCTTTTTTTTATTGTTTAGAGCTGAGGACCAAACCCAGGGCTTTGCACTTGTGAGGCAGGCGCTCTACCACTGAGCTAAATCCCCAACCCCTGGATGTTTTATTAAAAATGAAGGTTCTATGGACATTCAGTACATGGCTTTAAGTGAACATAAGTACATATTTATTAGCATGAAATTGATTGGTCACCATGACTACTTAATTTTTTAATATTTAAAAACAGGCCTTTCATGTACCAGAGCTGAACAAACATGTATCAGTAATGTGCATTTAAAAAAGAATTATTACAGTAAAAAATACATTGCTATTAATCCCCTTCAAAATTCTAACTTTGAATACCCGTATCCCACGTTGCTTTTTTCTGAAACAGTTCTTCAAGTTCTCTTTCATGAGTGACTTTAGTTGCTATCCTGTGGCTGTCTCCACGTCCTGAATCAATTCAACCGTTTTTTTGACAATTTCTGTCAAATATTATGCATGTCCTCATCCGCCTTATTCACTGAACCTTGCACCATGTGACTTCTGGCTCCTGTCCAGCCGAAATGACCATAAAAGACGAAACACTTGAAAGTGACAATGTGGATATACTAAATCATATTTACTCATTCATCCATGGATGGATTTTTGAGTTGCTTCACTTTTTCATAATGGTTCATCATCAAAACCGGGTACAAAAACCTCTTGAGAAATCTCAACACGCAGCACGGTAGGCGGTGGTTACAGTGGCACTTAAACAGCTTTTCCACACGCTTGTCGCTTCAGACTTTCTTTTACGTTGAACCCGAAACAATAAAAGGGACTCCCGACAGTCACGCGAACAGTCCAGCTGGCCAGGAAGGGACAGCACCCAAGCATAGCCCGCACAGCCTTATACGCAGTCCCACGCACCACGCCCGCCTCCTCCGCCCACACTCGCGTCTCACGCTGACGTTAGGGGCGGGGGGATAGATACAACCAATCAGCACGTGTGTCCGGGAAGCGGCGCTCTGTACTGGCTAATTACGCTTACTGACGTAGCCACGCTCCAATCCGCATGCTAGGGGCGGGGCTAATTCCGGCGACACCGACCAGAGGGAGGAGACAGCCTGCTGGAAGCACGTGACCTGCGCTCCGCGCCGGAAGCTACCTGTCTGGTCTGCGGATCCACCGGCACCGCCGCTGCGATGGTAAGTGAGCACGCATGCGCGGGAGTAGGCGCTGAGGATTTCGCGTCCCGATTTTTCCCTATCTTTGCTTGCCCTCTTCTGGGCCAGCAGTGTACCCTCGCTCAGCTTCAGTCAGTCCTGGGACCCGGAGGGCTTGGGGACCGGAGAGACGGCGACGTAGAGGCTAAGGGAAGGCGTTCCGGGACTAGGAAGTAGTGTGCGGGGGCAGGGGCGGGGCCTAGGAGGTTGGAGAAGGGTCCCGAGGGTGCCAGACCGGGTAGGGGAGAGCGAGGGCAGATGGGAGATTCAGTACGATAGCGATAAGGCCCGTGTCGGGGGAGACGGTCTGGAAGGGGCCATTGTCTGGAGAGACTTGGGTGTCCAGGTGATGAATGGTGTCGCGGGCCACCCCCAGCGTGCGCTCACTGCTCGCCTCTTTACCCACTAGACTTCTGCACTGACCCAGGGGCTGGAGCGAATCCCAGACCAGCTTGGCTACCTGGTGCTGAGCGAAGGCGCAGTGCTGGCGGTGCGTCCTGGGAAGCGGCGGGAGTCCCTTTGGTAATAGGTGCCCAGTGACCCCTTCTAATATTGCCCAGTTTCGCCTGTTTCATCCTCTCACCTGGTATTCTGCCTGGCACGTAGTAAGCTCTTAGTGTTCTATGGAGAAGGGGTGTACCAGCTTTTGCAAAGTCCTAAGTTTGTGAATAACTGGTAACGCCCCCGTTTTTATCCAGTATGTCCGTATTTGGTATTTGTGTATTTTGTTTCAGAGAACTATGTAGGGTAGCTCTCTAGTTTTGTTGCAGGATGTAAAGTTAAGAGTTTGAAAGCAGTACACGTGACTTTCCTGAGGCAGGAAATCGTTCCGGTTTAAAAGGACAAATAGTTTGGTGGAAAAGGAAAATATTCAAGGCCGGGAGCTGGACATACTTGAGGAATGTGGCCTTCGGTGCCCGTCTGAATTGGTGCAGGTTCATGTCAAAAAGATACTGAAGGGCTTAGGGGAGGAGTGTATGGTCAGGAAAGGATCTGATTGTGGTGAACTTCCAAGGCCAGGTTAATACATTTGGACTTGATCTTGAGGTAGTACAAGCTGTGAAAATGTGTGAACAGAAACATGAACAGGATGGTGGAAGTGGCCGGAAGCAATCTCCTTGCAAGACTGGGCTAGTGGCAGCGAGGAGCAAGGAGAGAAATTTTAAATAATCAACATATCCTTGTAATAAGTAGATGTAGGTACTTCTGTATTGTGTAGGAATATTTCCTCCAGTAGGGGTTTTAGCTGCAAAGCCGAGAGGAATGACATACGTGGTGCCATAACACAGGAAATTGAGAAGGCAAGTTTACCGGGGAGGAGGTAGATCGGGGGAATTTTGATGGCCCAGATGTAAACAATGAGTTGTAGAGAAAGTAACAGTAGTTAATGTGGATTGCTAGGAGTTGTTCTAAGGATGTCATCCTTGTCGTCTCATGTGACCCTCAACAGAAGCTTGTAAAGTAGGTACCATGTCCACCTTATACAGATGTCAGGAAGCTGAGGTACAGAATATCCGAGAGCCAAGGGAACTGAATTTACCTAGTAGGAGGCCTGTATCTAAGATACAGGAAGTTCAGACAGCAGAAAAAGGGAAGCCCAAGCCACTGACATTTACCCAACAATTAAGAGGCAGATATTTGAGGGCAAAGATGTTGTTCAGATTCTAAAGACAGGGCTACAGTTGGGAAGACACAAGCAAGATGTGGCCTTGCCTGAGTCAGTGGTGGGCAGGCACTGATCTTGGAGAATTTTTATTTTTTTCAATAGGCAGAGACATGGTGAGGAATTCAGGCGTAAGGGGTGAGAAAAGAGCCATCAGTAAAGAATGAGTTAAGTGGCTCTTAGTAAGGGAAGCCCAGTATTTGAAAAACAGAGTGGCACAGAGAGTGACATCACAAGGAGTTAGGTTGGCTTGTACAAAACTGGGTGATCTGGGTTCCTGAAAAAGTGCAGAGGGCCTGTGCCTAGAGTTCTTCCCTGGTTCTGCACTCTCATTTCTGTGCTATCCTCCTACAACCTGTAGTCATCGGGGGATCTTGAGAATGACGAGCAGGCAGCCAGTGCCATCTCTGAGCTGGTCAGTACAGCCTGTGGTTTCCGGCTGCACCACGGCATGAATGTCCCCTTCAAGCGCCTGTCTGGTGAGTCCTAGCCTCTGTTCCTTGTGGTAGGGGTTGGGATGCTTCCAGAAGCTTCTCAGGGAAGACACTTTATTTTCAAGTGTCCCCCCCCCCCAATTCAGCCACTTTCCTCCATTTGGGATTCCTCAGTATTAGAACTTAGTAAGCGAGAAAAGGGGATTTGACAGGGCCCGCTTCCCTTCTGATGACCTCTTTGCCTTGAACTATAGAATTGTTAGCCAAATTGCATGTCCGTCAGGTAGGCTGTCAAACCCTCTAACTCTGTGCTTCCCCGCCCCCCCTTTCCCGTGCCGGGGAAGGCACGTCTCTCCCCCAGTGGTCTTTGGAGAACACACACTGCTGGTGACAGTGTCCGGACAGAGAGTGTTCGTGGTGAAGAGGCAGAACCGAGGTCGGGAGCCTATTGACGTCTGAGCTTGTCAGAGGTCTGGGGTTGGAGAAGTGGACTGGGTTCCTGGGTCTGATGAAGAAGCACACACGTCCTCCACCTCTGGCTTGGCTTGCTGCTGGAACTAGAACCTTCTGGTTACCCACCTCTCCACCTCCACCTGAAGAGCAGAGGCTCAGAATTTTGTGCTGTAATAAGGAGAAGTCGGGCAAAGGGACTTTTCTCCCCCCACCGCCCCCCAATAAACATGAGTCTGATGTTTCTTGAGGAGGGGCTAAACTACAGGGGGTTGGGGAGGTAGTCATGTACCTCAACCCAGGGTGATGGGTGCGACAGGCCACCACCTGGCTTCGTAATGCTGAATGAGAAATGGCCAGGAAGGAAGCTCCAGGACCTGTCTGCCCCACGTGCTGAAGAGAAACATCCTGAGCGCCTATGGTCTGTTTCCTTCAGTCAACACACACAACAGCCATTCTTCTCCCTCCTGAACAGGCATTTAATAGTCTTATTTCAGTTGGAAGCTGTAGTCAAATAAGTTACAAGAACAGACCAAAAAAAACCTAAAGTGCTTTGGGCCACCAACGTAAACATGAGGGGCAGGAGGCCACCTAGCTATCTCCCCGACCCCTGAGACAGGAGGGTCATTGTCAGGGTCCCTTTACTACCACCACCCTCTAATCTCAGCCCTGTGGGTGGATTGGAGGGATGTTGGAGGCAGACAGAACATAAGAATGAGGAAAATACTCTGTAAACTTACAAGGGCGAAGGGTGGAGCAAGGACATCTTGGAGTCCTCGCCCTACCTGGGGGGGCCAGCCCCCCAGAGGAACTGGAAACACTGTGGCCTCGCACTGCGGCCATTCTGCCCATTTCACAGCTTCTGTCTTTGTCCTTCAGCAGCAGACACAGACAGGCGGCTCCACACAGGGAGAGCTTCCCCAGGGAGGGTGCAGGCTGGGGCCAGGAGCCCACTGCGGGCTTTGGGTTCTGGAGTATTTGGGAGCAGAGCCACGGGGTGCTACTTGACAGGCTCCACCACCAGGACTTTGCACTCGCGCTTGGCAATCTTGTCCAGGGACAGCACAGCCTTGTCCGGAGGCAGGTAGAGGGGGCGGCCAACGGGGGAGGCCACAGGGGGTGTGATAGCCCTGCGCTCCATCACGCTGCCTGACCTGGGGGAGAGCGGAAGCTGTGGGCTCTGCTCAGGCCCCGACCTCCCCACACCCACTTCCAGTCTCTGCCTCAGCCAGTGACGTGCCTGCTCTGGCTCCTACCTCATGAGGTGGCTGCGGGAAGGCTGTTGGTGGGAGAAGGACTGAGAGCGGCCCAGGCTGGCCTGGTGCCTTTCTACCAAGTCCCGAACCGCAGGGCTGCTAGGGCTGCTCTTGCGAGAAAGGGGCCGGGCTTCTGGTGGAGGGTGGGACACGCTGGCAGTAAACTGCAGCTTCAGCTTCATGTGCTGGCTCAGCTGAAGGTGGAGGGGCAGCCATCAGCATTCCAGCCAGGCCTTCAGGTCATCTCCCCATGCAGACCTGCCTTCCCCCTGCCCAGCCTTTAGGACCCCCACGCCCCGTTACAGGGTCCTCCCTTAATGGAAGTTGGGCTCCGGAGTGTTCACACCCACATCTCACATCCCATAGCACCAGCCCACCTCAAAAAGCCCTGTCCTCAGAGCCTGGAAGGCCACACTGAAGGTGAGTGCACTGCCCTTGCGTGAAAAGCCAAGGTTGTTGAGGGGTGTGTGGCAGACAATCGAGTCCAGGGCTGCCTGCATGGCCCGGCGCTCCTCCTCACACAGCTGCTTTCCTGGGGGCAGAAACACATTGCTGAGTACGGGACAGCCTGCCTCGGTCCCCAGGACCTTCACTAACAAGGTCACACTTGATCCACAAAGGTGTTCTGTAGAGTACGATGAGTAAACACTATCTTTTGCTGAGGGTTAGGTAACCACCCTGTGCTGAGGTCTTTTCTAACCATCTCACGTGTATTAACTCATTAAGTTGTAAACCCATGAGATGCCATTCGTCCTATTTTAGAGATGAAGCGCAGAAAGGTTAAGTAGCCTACCCAGGTCTCACAGCTGGCAAAGGAGAGGCAGAGCTCAGGGGTGCAAAGGGAGCACTTTGGTGTCTAGGCCCTTCACATCCCTGCATCCCACTGACTCTGTAACTGTTCCATCTGCATCCCTGGGGAACCATGGCCACTCGCCTCAAGTCACTCACTGTGGTGTGGCTGTCACCAGATCTGAGCTGCTCTCGCCGTTCCCTTCCCCACCCCTCCCAGTCCCAGCCTGGCTGCTAACCCACCAGCCTGGGCGTGCTCTGGGGTCCACACAAGCCTCACAGCAAGGAAGTCTTGAAGATTGTTCAGCAACGTGTAGGTGACAGTAAAACGCTCATAGGTTCGAACAGGGGACTCACAAGAAGCAGTCATCACAAAGCTGGGACGGTCCAGGCGGACACTGGGCAGGCTAGGAGCAGTGAGAAAGGAAGATGTATGTGAGTGTCAGCCAGCAGAGGGGAGGGCAGTACCGTGTGGCAGGGGCTTCCACACGCTCACCGGTAGTGTGTATAGATGCTCTGGGTGAACGGCAGCTTTGGGGTGGACCACTGAACCACAGCAATCAGGGGCACTTCCAGGCCCTGTGGATTGAGACACAGGGAGACGTCACACATATCAAAGCTCTTGTTTCACCTTCAGTCAGGCCCCTTGGCCTGTCCCTTCCTCTCTTGCCTTTTCTTAACCCTTTTTCCTAAACACACTAGCCCCTTGTGCTTACCTCCTTGGCCCCTAGAGGGGGCTGCTCACCCCCTCTCAGCTGAAACAGGAAGTTGTGTTCCTCCAGTGCACTAAGTGGACAGGGGAAGCAGCCAGAGGTACCAGGGAGCCGGCAGAAAGAGCCCATGGAGACTTCTCCAGACTGGTGACTGGTTCAAAGGAAAACAACAGGGCAGGGTATGACCTCCTGGTGCCAGAGCTCTGCCCTTGCTCCTACCCTGGCCCCCACCACTCCACAGCCCTGCCATTACCCAGGATCTTACCAGACATTGTCCACCAGCAGCACGGAGCCGTCAGGCATGACAGGTAGATAACTGGCATTGAAGTTGGGGAGGATTCGGATATCCCAGATGGAGATCTCCTCCTGGGAGGAGCTGTTCAGCACTGTTGGAGTTCACCAGCCCAGATCAGAGTAGCTGGACCCTCACAGGACCAACATTTGCCCAGGGAGATGGACACGTTCCTGCCAGCCTGCCCCAAACCACCGCCATCCAATCAGTTCCCTTGCGGTTCCCCAACTCTGCCAGTACGTCAGCTCACCCTTAAGGACAGTCAAGTGTTTTCCAGCCACAGTGAACTGCCGGCATCTCAGGACAGGAGGGGGCAGCAGCGTCAGCAGGGTGCTCACTGCGGGGAAGGGCAGGAAGAAACCAGGGCGAGGGTAGACCTCACCTCAGCCCACAGGTCTTACCTCCGCTTGGCCCTCCTGAGGAGCTTCCCCGGATGGCCGCTCACTGTCCCCTAAATCCCAGATTCCAGCCTTTCCACGGGCACTTCCCCACCTTGGGCCTTGAAGGCGCTCTGCTCGCCCCGGAAGGTCTCTCCAGGAGATCTGGTCTGTAGCAAGCGCAGATAGCCTTGATCTCTGACCTCCGGTGCCTCAACCTCCCTCTTCCACACGGTCACTACAATCTGAGTACAGGAGACATTGCACCTCAATCAAGAGAGCCGATGGCAGAATTTTAGGAAGGTGTCCGACTAGGACAGCGGTCCCACCCTGTCCCCTTACCTTGGCCTTGGGTGTCCCTGGGGGCAGTCTATCCAGCGAAACCGTGAGCGGGAAGATGACCTCATCTGTGGACACGATCGGTTCCTCCACAGGCAGCTGAGGTTGCGCCAGGGGGTGCAGAGGGAAGGCCAGGGTCAACTCCGCTGCGCTCTACCTCGGGCCTCCTTTCCCTTGGGCGTCTACAGTGAACGGTCCTCTGCGCCCTCCCGTCTCTGTCATCAGCTTCCTGCCTCTGTCCATCTCCAAATCCACCCTCAGCGCCCGCACGCCACCCCTGCGTCCTGTGCGCGGTCACCCCAAGCTCCTCACCGTGGTCGCTCCCCCTGAGGTAGCGGGGCCCGGGCCGTGAGTGAGAAGAGGGCTGCAGCCTCGGAACAAGCCTCCGCCCCCGGGATCGCCTCCCCCTGGGGGCTCAGCGTCCCGGTCGCCGGCGCCACCTCCCCCCGGCAGTCCGCCTCCGGCGCTGACCGAAGCCAGGGCGGCCAGGGCGGTTGCCAGCTCCGCCCAGGCCCCTCGGGAGCCCAAGCCGGGGCCGCCCCCGGCGCCGGACCCTGCGCTGCCCCGGCAGCGCAGCACCAACAGGAAGCGGACGGTCTCCCCCAAGTACAGATGGTTTCGACGGGGCAGCGCCCGGTACCGGCCCGGGTCCCCCGCCAGCTCCGCGCGCGGCGGCAGCGGCACGGCCGGGAAGTACATCGAATAGTCGCACTGGGACTCCATGGGACGGCGAGGAGGGCGCGGACGGGGCCGGGACCGGCAAGCCCGCCACCCGAGGGGCGGTGCGGGTGGCTGGGCGGCCCGCGGGACCAGCCGGGTCCGGGTCTGGGAAGCACACCCGGAACCCAGACCCGGCGGCGCCGAAACAGGGCGCGGGGCTCAATGACTGGGGAGAAGCCGGAAGCGGAAGGGGCGTGGCCTCCGAATCCCCGGAATGCGCGTTTGGAGGCCGTGGAGGAGGAGGAGGAGGAGAAGGCGGGGTGCTGGGCTGGGGTGCGGCTGCTGCGCAGCAATCGGAGATAGCAGATAAGCTTCGCTGAGAATAAACGTTAAAAGATCCCCGCCTTCTCCGCTTCTGTCCGGAAGACTCTTCCCTCCACTTTTCTGCCTTAGGTGATCAAGCGAAAGTTTCAATCCTTTATTCATTGACCGAACACCTCACAGTAAAATGAACACAACCCGACAACAAATATTTCATAGAGAAATGGACGAATCACTGCAGCTCACCATGCCCCCAACTTTCTCAGACGCCACTCTTTGCGCTTTAAAGAGGGCCATACACGCCCCGGCCCTGCGTCTGGGAAGGGGAAAAAAGGGGTAACATGGATGGGGTGGGAGACCTGCTGGGATCCCCAGCCAAGGGCCGGAAGACTTGGGGCCCTGTCTGGGCAAAGTACCATCCTTTCCAAGGGAAACAGATTGCTTCTCGTAGCACCACACTTAATCCCTGTGTCCCAGGCTTCCGTCTAAGGCTATGGGGAGAGCAGTCTCAGAGCCTTAAGGGGCAGTGAGACTGTAGGGGGGAACTGCTTGGCGTCCAGCTTGTCCTTGTACTGGAGCTCGGGCGTTGCCAGGCGTTCACACTCCTCCTGGTCTTGTGGGCTCAGTCCGCTCTGAAGTACATAGCCCAAAACCTTCGCTGACCCAAACTGGAAGGGGCGGAGCCGACGATCTCTGATGTATTTGGGGTCCAAAGCCTCACCTCCCACCAGGCAGTGCTTAGCCAGGGCCTCTCGCCTAGCCCGGAGCTCAGCCACAGCACGCTCCAGCCGTCTCTGGCCATACTGCTCTATTCGTGCCCACAGACTGCGGTTGAAGTGAACATAGAGAGCCCAGTCCAGGTTGTTCCAGGCCCGGGCCCGTGCAGTCAGCTGCTGATCCTCAGCACTCAGTCCACCGTCGCTGACCCCATTGAGGCCTTGCTCAGTCCCAGCCTGGGCATTGTGCATGAAGCCCACCACATCATCCAGGCCCCAACACAGGGCATCTGCTAGCAGAACCAATGATTCATCAAAGTACTCCGCCACCATGACCAGGTCGAAGACAGAATCCAGCCAGGCCAGACCCCACTGGATGAAGGATGAAGACCCAGAATCTAAGGAGGCAGGGCTGGCTGGCTGGCTGTGACCATCAGCAACGGCAGAAACAGGCTGGAAGGGGGCTTTGGGATCCAGAATTGGGGCTTGAGGGCCAGTGTTAGAAGGCAAGACATGCTGGAGGGACTTGGGGTCTTTGGAATGATGGAGATTCCCCTTCTTGGTCCTCATCTCCGGAGGGAAGGGTAAACCGAAGTCGAACCACAGTAAGTTTCGGGCATAATGGTCCCCACGGGCCCCAGGCCGGTAGAAGGCTCGAGGATTAGCCAGGAAGACAGCCAGGGAGGGTGCTTTTCGGAAGGCCGAGGAGGTGGATTTATAGTAAGAGAAGGCAGAGCGGGCCAGAGCTGCAGGGTCTCGAACAATGGAAAAGAAGAAGCTGTCAGAAGGCATGACCTGAAGTATCTGCAGAAAACAAAAGGCAGACACAGGGAGAAGGAAGTGGGCTGAGGAGAAAGTGAATACCGGCCAGGCCCTGCTAATCCCCTGGCTTCCTGGTAACCTTTGCCAGGAACACCAGCTGCCGTCACTCATTGATGGCTTGGAGCAATTTACTCAATATCTTAAATAGATTCATTGTGCTTCTCTGCAGAATGGGGCTAATCACAGTTTCCTTGGTGGGCTTATCATGAGACACAAGATATGAAGAAACCTGAAACATGCAAAGCTCATGGAGAACATTAATTTCCTTGAGCCTTTCTGTTTACCCTAGTCAGTAAAACCTGTGGGAACCAAACTTTGCACCATTTTTCCAATATAAACCTATCAACTGCCTGCTCTAGAACTCTTAGTCATAGCTCCAAGAAAGGAACTGGACTTGGCCTCCCAAGGAGGGAGATGTCACTGACAGTAAGAGTGAGAATGGACAATAGGAGTGCCATCTCAGGCCAGCCTAGGATGGCTACAGGGCAAGGTACTTCTAGGGCTCCTTGGCATCTTGCTGGCTGGACTAGGGCATTGGGCATCCCTAGCCACTTGGTAGGGTGCTGTCCTTAGGGACAGGACCTGTGATTCAACATCTCAGCAATCAGGCTGAGCCATTTCCTAACACAGCCAGGCAGAACATAGCTTCTAGACTCCCCAAGGGATTCTGCCTCTGAAATTGACTTTCATCACTGAATTTGACCTCTCTCTGTCATGATGTTCTCCAATCTGCTCCACTAATATTGACATGCCTGAAGGGCAAAGCCCTTGAACCGTCTGTCTCTTTGAAGGCAGAAGGGAACAATGAAAAGAATAATCTTTGGCATCAGATGGACTTGGAATAAATTCCAGCTCTGTAATTTATGAGGTACAATCAAAAAAAGTATTGAATATTTAACTTTTAAAAAAATTATCATAGTAAAAGACATGTGACCATTACTCTCCCCCTCAGAATACTCCTCTTAACTTCAAACACACTTATCCCCTCATCCTTGCCACTTTCTGAAGCAGTCCTGGAGGTCCTCTTTCTTAAGTGTCTTTAATTGTACTGCATGGCTGCCTCCATGACCTGAATGGATTCAAAATATTTACTTTTCATGGTCATTTTGATTCTGGGAAGAGCCAGAAGTCACATGGTGCCAGATCTGAGTAAGATGGTTTAGAACGCACTGTAATGCTTTTAAAAACCTGTCTTTTGGTTGGATGGCATTCAGTGGCATTTGCTATACTTTGTATCGCACCTTGTAAAGACGCTTACGAGAGGACTTCCAGAGCTGCCTCAGAAAGTGGCAAGTGACTGTATATGTGTGTTCAAAGCAAGGGAGGGTATTTTGAAGGGGATTCATGACAATGTGTCTTTTACTCTAATATATTTTTGTTAAAAAAACTACCCTAGCATTTCACCATATATTTTGATTACACCATGTACTTCTATAACATTGGGCAGATTTTTGAACTTTTTAGATTCTCAATTCCTTCACCTTTAAATGTAAGATGGAATCTTACCTGGGAGCATGTGGAAATGCCTGGCACAGCGAGGGAAGATCATCAGCCTAGCCACCGGAGAATCTCACCTCAAAGGTCTGTCATTGCCTGTTTTCCAGCGCCAACATGGGTGTCTTTGCCACCCCACAGAAGCCCTTCCACCTGTACGTTCTACTCTCCTGCTGCTGTAAACTTGTGTAGGCGCACACATACTCACCACCTTTGCTAATGCTTTGCTCTGTCTCAGAATGGCTGGTATCATCTCTACGTGCAAAACCATCTGTATCTATTTTCCTTTGATGCTACCTATCAATTGAATACCAGGCGCCCAGGACTCTTCTGCTGTGCTCAGCGTTGTCTTCATATAGAGCTGATGAGAAGCTTCAAATACACTCAGTTGATCAATGCCCTCCAGTACAAAATACAAATACAAAAACACACATGCACAGACTAAGTCTTGAGTTTGGAGAAAATACACCTGAGCTCAAAAGCTAGCTCTGCCGATTTCTATTTTTGTTTTGGTGGTATTGGGGACTAGACCCAGCACATTTATACTTACCTACATCCTCAGCCCTTTTGTGTAAACTTAATTTAATTTAGTTTTTTCTGAGACAAATTCTCATTAAGTTACTAAATTGCCCAGGTTGGAGCCAAATCTACAGTGCTCCTGCCTCAGCTCCCTAGAGTGTTGACATTGCAGGCACATGATATCACACCTGTTTGAGTTCTGACCTTTGCCTGGGGATCCCAGCAGGTCTCCTTGCCCACCCACATTGCCACTTTCTTCCCTTTCCCAGATGTAATGCAGGGCCATGTATGGCACATACCACCACACCTGCTTGAGTTCTGTCTGTTAGCCCTTCGTATGACTCCATCGCCTCATCTGTAAGATGGCATTGCCATCCTGGCAAAGGGGTAGTGATATCATTACCTAGCACTCGGTAAGTATTTGACAGAACTTGGCTTCATCCCTATAGCTTATTGTGGGTTTTTTGTTGTTGGTGGTGGTTTTTTGAGACTGGGTCTCACTCTGTAGTCCAGGCTGGCCCTGAACTCACTATGTAACCCAGGCTGGCCTTGGACTCACAGCAATCCTGCTGCCTCAGCCTCCTGAGTGCTGGGATTACAGGCATATGCGACCATACCCAGTTTATGTGGTTCTGGGGAATCAAACTCAGGTATTTAGCACTTGCTAGGTAAGTGCTTTAACTGCTGAGCTATTTCTCTAGCTCCCCCTCCCCCACCTTTTTGTAGTTCTGGGGATCAAACCCAGGGTCTTCACACTGATCAATATCCCCAGCCCATTTTGGATTTTGAAACAGTCTCACTTAAATCACGGAGTCGCCCACATTGGGCTCAGACTTACAGTCCTCTTGTCTCAGTCCCCCAGAGTGCTGGGATGACAGGCTTGCACCACAAGATTGGGCGTTGCTTGCACATTTTTGTTCATCCATCATTTGTCTTCCTCCAAAAGGCTCAGGGGCCTGTGTGTGTAGGTCTGAGCATGCGAACACACATCTTCCCCTTAAGTACCAGGCTCCCGGGAGTCAGGACTCGGCCCCCATTGGACTTTTCTGCTGTGCTCAGCGTTGTCTTCACATAGAGCTGATGAGAAGCTTCAAACTGTGGCAAACACTAGGTGTAGTGGTGCAGGCATGCCAACCCAGTACTCTAAGACGCTGACGTTGTGGGGGCGGGGGTCTCAAGTTTGAGCCCAGCTTGGGCAATTTTACAGACTTAGGGAGGCTGTCTCTCAAAATCACAAAGGGCTGGGAACGCAGCCCAGCATTGGGCCCCGGGTTCAATCCCCAATACCAGAGGGAAAAAAGTTATAATAAACCCCAGATGGAAGAGGAGGAAGGAATCTCAGAAAAAAGAGATGACCTTGCCTCCCAGGCATCCTGGGAGGTATCTGCAGAGACAGCAACCAGAAGCCCCTCCTTGTGGCCTCCATGTTCACCTTGCAGATGACGCGATGTGTGGGAGTGCCCCAGTCCTGAGCCCATTCCCCTACTGTTCTTGGCCATAGGCCTGAGCCCTTCTCTTCCTAGCCCCACCCTCTCCCGCTTCACCCCTCACCTCTTTCAGGTTGAATCGCATGTGATGACAGAGGATGTGGAATGGGGACTGGATACCAGCCCCCTGGGGATGGTAGCCTTTGACCCGAGAGGCCTGGAAAAGTTTTGGGTACCCAAACTGGTAGCGGGCAGGAAGAGCGAAGCGCAGCCCATGCCGGTCCCCGTAGCGATGAAGCAGGTTCAGCACAGAGCTGCTCCCGGATTTATGTGTCTTCAGAAACACAAGTCGCTGCCGAGGTAGGCAGGAGGGAGCAGGTGGTCCCAGGGATGAGGCCCAAGGCTGTCGCAGGTGCAGCCTGGGTAGCCTGGGAAGAGATGGGGGAGGCATCCTGTCCCTCAGCAGCATGTGGAGCAAGTGCCTTCTTGTGAAGAAAGAACAGTGGACCTAGGAGCTCCTGGGAGTCCCCAAGAGTCACAGCTCCAGGTGGGCTGGGGGAAGACTCAGTGGGGGACATCTATCAGGGGACAAAATGAGAACTCACCTTCTGTGGAAGGGTCCCCCCCAGAGCTGGATGCCAAATCCGATGGTCATGAACACTCCCAGAGCCACCCCCAGGCTCCGAGGCCCCCAGAGCCTCTTGGTCCTGGCAGAAGACAGTGGTCCCATGTGGCACAGGGAAGGGGGATGCTAGACAGAGCCAGGGCCAAGAACCGAGGCAGAGACAGCTTGGCACAGCCCTGCAGGCACTGTTTGGCGATCGGGGGGGTCATTCCCCAGGCCTCCTCACAGCCCTGGTTGAGTCGGCCCCCTGAGTTAGCAGATTTTTGCCTCTGTCAGCGTCTAGAAGGGAAATGAGAGGGAAGGAGGGGAGACTAAGAAGGGGTAGAACCTTCTCTCCTGCTGCGACTGAGCCTTAATTCAGGGACGGGGGAGAGCAGGGAGCACTTCCCACACCGGGACCTTGAGGAGGCCCCACAACTACTCCCTCTGCCACCAGCATCCCATTTGTCCTCGGTTCTGCAACCCCCACCTCCTTCAATTCTCCCCAGAGTGGAGTTCAGGACATCATGAATGAAACACCTAGCTAGAGAAACCAGATCATGGGCTCATTGTGACAGGTCAGGGCAGTGCTAGGTCCCTGCTTCCTCCTGAACCTCTCTGTCTCTGTTGGTCAAGAGCACCCTTCTGGGGTTAAGGGAGAAGTCAGAAGGACAGAATGAGGACCCGACAGAAAAGAGGTAGAGAAACCAAGCAGGAAGGAGGGAGGGAGGAGGAAGGTTGGACTTAGAGCTGCGACTCTGGAATGTGCAAGCCATTGCATGCAAAATTCAAGCAGCTGTTTTCCCTAGGCAGCGCTGCACTAGTGCAAGAAGGGCTGGGGGCATGTGAGGTTCTCCTAAAGGCCTCCAGACACAAGGCCCACCTCTCTTCCTAATCTCAGCAGGGCATCAGGGGAGAAGTGACAGAGAGAAGCCAAAGAGAGGGAGAAACAGAGACAGAGAGATACGGAGACTCCAGAAAACACGGAGAAAGATGGGAACACTGAGCTCTGGTGTTCCTTCCCAGGCCTGGTCGTCCTAAAAAAAAAACTTGGGAGTCTGGCTCCACCCCTTCTGATTACAACCAACAGTCACCGACCACCGCCCCTCCAACAAGCCAGGACAGCCCCTTTCTGGGGAGTCAGGGATGACCCCAGGCAGAGAGAGCTCACACTTGCTACCCAGGGATCCGCCCCCTGGTTTTACCTCCTTCCCCCAGCACAGTCTCCAGGACCCAGCGGGGGGACTCCTCTATCCTCAGCCCTACATCGCCTTCCAGTCTACCCCACCGCATTAACTCCATCCCTCTCCCCCAGCTTCGGGGACCGCTCAGCCAGTCGCCAGCCCTTTGTTGGCCTCCTCTGGGGTCCTGTGAATCCCTCACGGCTCCTCCCATAAATCGAAGGGTCCCTCCAAAAACCCTAGCCTTCCCTTCACTCACCAGGCCACAAAAGGAGCAGCAGGGAAATCAGGTCGGGCCCTCCTGCCTGCCCCAGCCACCGCCCACTCCTTGCTCTGCTCAACTTTCCCCACAAACTTTGCCAGCACCCAGGCTCCTCCCCTCCCCTCCCTTTGTCCCGCCAGTCCAAGCAGCTGCCTGGGCTTTGATCGTGACTCTGGGCGTCTCCTTCCCCCCCGCACCCCCCCTCCACCCCCGCTTCTTTCATTCTCACCAGGACACCCAGCCTGCCCTTGGAAGACCCCACTGTCACCCTCCTTTCGCGGAGGAATCATTATACCTTTTCCTCTCAGCTTTCGACAGAACAAAAGATTCATTCAGGAGAAAGAAGAAAGGAAAGAAGAAGCAAGAGAGGGGAGCTGAAAGCGAACCTTATCAGGAGTGAGGAGACCGCCAGGGGCTGGCACCCAGTGAGGACCCCCACCCCGAAGGCTAGGACAGTGGAGTGGTGCAGGAAATGCCTTGTGTTCACCAACAGGATTCTGTAGGTGATGAGGAGTTTCCTCATGCAGTTCCTCTTTGGTACCTTCAACTGTCCCTGTTGTAGGAAGGAAAAGGCCTAGGCCATGCGGGGCCACCTGGAGGCCAGTGGTCATTCCTTCTGGCCTGCTCCCAAGGGCCAGACGCCAGTAGAAACTGGGCCAGTTACAGATGCCCTGGGGCCTCCCTCTGCTAGGATCCAGGCCTCAGGAGGAACACTGAAGGCACAGAAAACCACACGCAGGATCCGATAAAGTATCATTTATTTGTGATTAAACATAGGCTCAAATGCTGAACATGAAATGGGAGCTTGTGACGGATGATTTATCCGAGGTCAGGAAATGAGCCTTACCCCCTTCCACTGGATTTTACTTTACGAAACTGATATTGAAAGAATTTAACAGAACTCTGACCCATCGAGCCACACAGGTCCAGTCACACCCCAGACCCCCCCTGCCCAGCACCCCATTAGCACCCAGCTTTGTCCGTTGCTAAGACCAAGTGCCTCCACCCCATGAGAGTTCCACCCCTCCCCAATTCCAACTTCCTTAACCCCACTCCCCGAGGGCAACCCTAAAAATGGCCCCCCACCCTTGCCCCGTTGGTGCTGATCACAGCCTTCCGCCTCCAACCCCTGTGGAGAAGACTGCACTTTCTCTCTGCCTAAAATAAATACCCCCCAGCACCCCTCCCCAAGTCACCAAATGAAAAAATAAATATTGTGAACACCCACCCACCCCTCCCAAACCATCAAAGGGAAACTCCTGGATTTGGGGCCCCAGCCATTCAACTGCAAAGTCCCTTTTCCACGCTTCTGCAGCGCCTTCAACTCCTCTGGCCCAGGGGAGGAGAGGAAGGGGCTGTTCACCCTTCAGATGCTAGGGCGCCCCGCCCCTGTTATCGAGATCCAAGCAGAGCCAGGGCTGAGGGGAAGAGCAGGAGGATGCGTGGGGTGTGGAGAACAGCAGGCGTCCCCCCATTCCTGCTCCTGCCCTGGTTGTAGCGGGCACTGCCACCTCCTCCTTTGCCCCCAGGCCCTTCCCTTCGAGGGGGGCGAGGAGGCCTTGGAGGCCGGGCTGGGGGGCCCACAGGTGCGGCCCCAGCCTTCCAGTCATCTGCGTACTGCTGTCCCCCTCCAGAACCGCTGGCATCTTCATCTACAAGGAAGGAGAACAGACTCAGGCAGGGTGGGAAAGAAAGGGAGACACAACGGGAAAGAGAAATCATGATAAAGAAAAGAAAAGAAAAAAGAGGGAGGCAGGGAAGAGAAACAGGTAAAAGACGGAGAGTTAGGAAGGCAGCGAGAGAAAACCAGGAAAGTGACGGGGAACAGGAAGGGACAATGAGGCTGGGGCAGGAAAAAGGGGAGAGGATCCCCAGGAAAAGGCAGAAAGCAAGAGAGAAAAAACGAACGAATATACCATGCTGCTCTGTGGCGAATCCCGCCTTGGGGTGGCCGCCTACTGCCACCACACTGGGCGTCCTCCCTCCCCCTATTTTCTCCTTGAAGTCCCTGCCCCTGGGAGAAGCCTCCTCACTCTTCTGTAAGAAAGTTTCTGCCTCTCCCAGTGCACTGTGGACGCACGGACGGAGACCCACTCGTGTTTTTTTTTACACCTGCCTTTGAAGTAGGTGCCCAATAAAGACTTACAGAACGGAGGGTGTAAGAAGGCAGGCTCAAGGAAGGGCTCGCCCAGCAAGCAAAAGGCCCTGAGTTCGATTCCCCGGCACCATATAAAACCCGGAGTGGCGGCGCACACCTGAATCCCAGCACTCAAGAAGCTGAGGCGGGAGGGCTGCCATGAGGATTGGCTAGCCGGGGCTACAAATCAAGATCTTGGCTCAAAATTAAACCAAAAAAGTGTCTAAGGATTGGAGTGATCAGGGGCGGGGCTCGTGGCTTCACCTGCGTCCCTCATGTCCAGGTCCTGTCCCAGCGCCGCGGCCCTCATCCTGGCGGTGGCCGCCCGCAGCTGTAGCCGCCTCCGGCGAGTCGGGACGTCGGGGCTCGAGGCGTCCACGTCCAGCTCGGGGTTGTGCAGCTGCTCGGCGGGGGAGCCCCCGACCACGGGCTGCAGGTACCTGCGTGCACAACACCCCGAAGGTTCCCGCCTGACCCCGCCCGGCCCACCATCCCCGCCGCCACGGGCGCCCCGCTCTCACCGGCCTCGCCCAGCGCCGGTCCAGCAGGGCGCCGCCTCCTGCGAGATGTCCGCCGCCATGCGGGAGTCCCCGCACACCGTCAGGGGCAGCCCGGCCCAGAAGCCGCGCACGCGGCCCAGCCGCTCCCGGAGCTCCCACACCTGCGCGGGGCAGGGCGCGCTCAGTCACCTCCGCGGCCGCGTCCCGCCCCGCACACCCGGCTCCCTGGCTCCGGGCACCTGCCCGCCACGCACCAGCCGGTGCAGATTGGTGCCTGCCGCTGTCGTGGGGCGCTCCTCCTCGGCCGTGGCCCTCCATGCCCGGCTCGCCTCCTCCCGGGGCGCTGGTGCTCGGCGGTGGCGGGCTGGCACAGGGTGTGGGGTCCCACATTCCTGGAAGGCCTGTGCACAGGACAGACCTCGCCCTAGTCACCCCAGAGGCACCCACACTGTCCTCACACGGACCCCCAGGCTCTTCAGATCCCCTGCAGCCCTCGATGCCCCCCCACACTGCCTCCCACCCTGGGGCCTCAGCTCTTCGCTCCCTCCCCGACCTGGGCAGCCCTCTCCCTACCCCCACCCCCACCCCATCTCACCTCTCCCTTCCCTCCCATACCTTGGCTGACACCTTCACACTGTTTTCTTGCAGATACATCAAACCCTCTGAGACCTTCACCCCAATGGACTCGGCAGCCAGCTCAAAGGAAAAGGGCCCCTGCAGCTTCTCAGCCAGGAGCAGGAGGCCATCTTGAAGGTAGGGGAAAAAAATGGGGAGACTGTTGTACAAGGAACTGAGATATTCCCACTAATCCTCACCCGGGCCTTGGAAGGAACAGGCGATGTTGGGGGGAACTCACAGAAGAGACTCTCTTCCATGTACTCCCCCCTCAATGTGGTTTTAGACCCCTGGACACTGCCACCCACCCACCCACGTCCCCAGACTTCACCAGGGCCTCCTCCCTCCCAGGCTTTCTTCAACCCCCTCACCCAGATAGCTGGCCCAGTCGGGCTCCAGTCCCTTGCTGCTGAGACAGCCATGGGCCACATTGAGGCAGAAGCCCCGGCAGGGCATAAGTGAGGGAACTCCCCGGCAAAGGGGACAGCCGATCAGACGCATCAGAGCCTGCCTGCAGCCTTCAGACATGGGAACCTGGGGGCAGAGAACCAGGCTGTGTCATGCACAACACCTGGGCTGCTCTCAGCTAAGCCTGATGCCGGGGGAAAAGTCAAACATCCTGCCCCACCTCCCGGGGTCCTGTGTGGGGAGCTGGATGTGAGCATCCAGGTGCATGTGGCAGCAGGTGAGACCACAGGCCTGCCTGGGCTGAGGAGGGAGAGTCCCAGCAGTCTGGTCACGGATTCTGCTTCATAGGAGGGCTATCACTAAGGAGGGGTCTAAAGCGCCAAGGACAAGGTGAGCCCAGCATGGTGGACAGAAAGGAGAGAGGAGGTAAAGCTGGTAGGTGGGGGAGAGGACAGGGGGTGGAAAGAGGCCTCAGCAGCAGAGGTGTCCTTGGGAAGTCCTGGGGCCAATCTCCAACTGCTAGGGAGGTGAACAGGCCCTCAGAGGCTGACAGGGGGCTGAGTCATCAGAGGGCAGTAGAGGGTCACAAGTCACAGGAAATTAAAAAAAAAATGGTCAGTGGCAACTGGACTCTGACCTCCCTTCCTCCCTAATTCACCCTGGGAGGCCAGGACCTACAGGCTGCTGAAATAAGGTCCCAGGCCATTCTTTCCAGCTGGCATCTGCCTCTAACCTATGGGGCCTCTCCCATTTCTACCTCTTCCTCCCTGGGCCCGGCCCACACTGGGGCACCTCCTAACCTTAAGTGTTTCACTGACCACATTTCTTCCAGTCTCTAGGCCCTGGACAAAAGCCCTGGCAGCCACCAGGGCCCGGGTTATCTGGGGAAAGAAGGTGAGAAAAAAACACACGATTGTCATACGTCCGTCAAGACTGAGGCCAAAGAAGTTCATCTGAGGGATGGGAAGTGGGGATAGGTTTGCAGGGTTTTCTTGGGGTGGGTAGAGGAAGCAAGAGGCAGGTTCAGAAGAATTATGGTCTAGAGGATTGAGGGGAACTGAGTTTGGGAAGAGATGGAGGGACTGTGTTGCACAGGTTGTGGAGAGGCAGATTATGTATCAGAACACTGAACTTGACACTAGAAGACCAAGGTAGGAGGCACAGCTTTGCCATGTATTAGCTGTGACCTAAACCTCTGGGAACCCCAATTTTCTCATCTGTAAAACAAGAATACTGCTGTCTATCTCAAAGAATTATGGTACAGTTAAATGAGATACTATAAGTCAAAAGTGTTTCTCAAATATTGTGCCTAATATTTATTGTTTAACTGAACCATAGGAAGTCAGAATGTTAGCATTAGGGAAGATTTGGCAGAAAGGGACCTGGGCAATATGGGCAGGTGAGTGTCTGTATAAAACCAGGACAAAGAATAAGGGTAAAGGACATCCTTTTAAAGGAGACCAAGGAGCACTAGGTCAGGAACAGGTGACTAAGGTTTGAAACAGGTCACAGATGGCTGAGATGTAAGATGGGGGAATCACGAGACCGGGAGTGACTGGGGTGCAAACCCCAGCGCTGGTTTGGAGGTGAGTGGTGCACAGTTCAGAGGTCACTAGGTCAGGAGTGGCTGAACATTCAGGCCTTGGGACCCCTCACCTGTAGACGGAGGCGGCGGGGTGAGTCCCCGAAGGGCTGCAGAGAGCCATCAGTGGTCGAGGTGAGGCGCGTGAGGCAGAGCAGGAAATCAGGGGGAAAGCTGTACTGGGGGTGCAGCAGGGGGAATACTCTCTCCAGGAGCTGTGCCCAGAAATCCGCCAAGGTGTCATCTAGCCCCTCACCGGAATTCTCATAGTAGTCCCGCAAGCGAGAGAACAGGCCATTGAAGATGAGGGCGTGCTGGGAATACAGGCGGCCATAGGAGTGCGAGAAGAGCTGGGCCAAGGACTGCTGGGATACAGAGAGCATCTCCCGAAAAAACTCTAGCAAAAGCCAAGGATGCAGGAAGGAGGTCAGAGAAAGGGAGAAGAGTAGAAGGGCAGAGGCAGGGAAAGTTGGGATGAGGAGGGAAGAGAAGAAACAAGAGAATTAGAAACTAAGCAACTTTCAGAGTCCTGGAAGACTAGGAATGACAGGGACAGGCTCCTGGAGAGTCTGGGATGGGACACTGGTGATAAGCAGGGTTGGGGTGCCTGGGGATACAACAGGGAGACAGGACAGTCATAGACACTGCTAGGGTCATAGGCACAGAGAGAAAGTGTGAAGTGTATTTGGGGAACCCACATCCTCACCATTAAACTTTCTGTGCCGGGCAGCCAGTGTGTGAACCAGGAAGGAGCCACTGTCTTCCACCAGGCCTCGGAAGGTGGCCTCAGTCTCCCTGATCAGCTTTTGCTCTGTTTCACTGGAACAGCAGGTGTACTCTTGAGGACAGATCTGGAGGTGCTCACCTGGATCAAGGAAACAGGAAGGATGGTGGCAAGGGGGCATCACGAAATACCATTCACCCCCACCCCCCCCCACCCCCCACCCATCGCTGGGGCCAGGCCTTTCTCTTCCACCTGTCTGGTCTCTTTTCCTATTGTCTGCCCCTTCGTGGCCACTTGACCCCTCATTATTGTCCCCTCACCCATCCCAAGGCCACTCCCACCGGCCATAGGATCATCTATTTGACAGCTGACCTAAGGGCCAAATTAGAAATCAGAGTGTCCTCAGGTGACCCTCCCCAACATGCACAGCCTTGGCCTCCAGCAAGTAGCAGGACAGCTTCCAGGGGTGGAGAATGGGACCTTCAGAGATGGGGTTACTTAGCAAGAAGGTAGTATCATGGAAGGAGCTCATAGAAACGGGCAGGAGGGAACCTGGCTCGGAAGAAAGAACCTTAGGGGGTGCTAATTACCAGAGAGGGATTCCTGGGGTGGGGTGGAGTAAGAGTAATTATGCGAGCTGGAGGCTTATTGTGACCCTGGTAAAGAAGCTACAGGAGGAGCGAGATTACTGCAGGATGAAAGGTTATCTAAGGGTCGTTCTTAAAGGGAACAGTTATTGTGAGATGGGGAGGACCCGCCCCAAGTCCCCCACCCCCAATATTTTAGTTTCTCTCTTTCTCCTCACCTGAGATCAGGGCGGGAGGGATTAGGTTTAAGCTATATCCCCGGGCCCCCAGCACCTGCCGGGTCTCTGCACAACTCCGGGTGACCTTTGCCTCGCTCCTGGGTCCTGGTCCAGGACCGGGACACAGAGGCAGCAGCAGAAGCAGAAGAGGTCGCAGCGCAGACATAGCTGCAGCCTCCCTGGGACGGCAAAGTGAGTCCTAAGGAGGAAAGATGAGCCGTCCAAACTCCAGAATCCGGTACTCGGCAGTGGGACTGCTCTACCGGCCAGAGAAAGAGCAAGACCCCCGCAAACTGCACACCGAGCACGGTAGCTGGATCAGGCGGCATCTGCGGAGACAATGGGAGCCCCGAGCCGGACGGGGGCGGGGTCCGAGGCGGGGCCCCGCCAATGATAATAAGCAACGGCTCTCAGGGGCGGGGTCACGGGAGAAATGAAGCCAATGCAGTGGGAAAGCTCGGCAGGGGGGCGGGACAAGGGAGTAAGAAGGAGGCTGGCGAGGTGGGGGGCGTGGTCGTTCTCGGGGCGTGGCGGTCGGGCTCGAAAGGCGGGGCCTGAGTGAACCTAGCCTATTGCAGTCCAAAAATCAGATCGATGGATTTAATACTGGTCTAGTCCGAAGCCGGGCTACTGGAGCGGGAAATTGGAGGCCGAGGGGGCGGAGCCTGGGCGGAGCGAAACTAGTCCCGGCGGGCCCGCACGA
Source organism: Ctenodactylus gundi (assembly GCA_004027205.1). Classification (NCBI taxonomy): domain Eukaryota; kingdom Metazoa; phylum Chordata; class Mammalia; order Rodentia; family Ctenodactylidae; genus Ctenodactylus; species Ctenodactylus gundi. The sequence goes on from PVKB01002460.1 coordinate 233,740, forward strand.
CCATGTCCACGTGACAAGACTGCACGCCTGAAGGCTGGCGGCTGCACGAGGCTACGCGAGCGTCTGACCGAAACGTGGTGAGCACGAGCTCGCACACGCCCAAGCCTCGCGAGAACTCCCGGGGGTGGGGGCGAACGTTGGTCTTGCGCCTGCGCACAGCGTGTCTCGCGCCTTCCCGCGTTTTTCTAGACTGTTCCGCCTCTAGAAGGGAAGCGGCCAGATCCTGTGCGGTAGCAGAGACCACCACAGCGACCTGAGGCGCCTCCGGTGGGGCTACTTTCTCAACTGTGCTCAGGTAGAAGTCACGCCTCCGGTCTCAAGCAGTGAGGTTTCCCTCAGTCCCAAGAAAGTGCCCTTCTCAGCGTCCTCCGCTAGCCCTGTAGACCCCTCCCCGCCCCCAAATTCGGCCGGCCCGCGGCCATACTGCCTATGTAACTGTAGCCTCCGCCGCAGCGTCGCAGAATCCTGTTCCCAAAAGACGGGGAGACCTCTGAGCAGTTGGAAGTCTTCTCAGCACAAGTAAGCGTCCCTGAGGTCCCTCCTAGACACGGCTTTCTGGAAAAATTAAGAGTCTACGTCCCCGAATCCTTACCGGCTTATCTCCACCCTTACGGAGTTGGGAAATAATTTCTAGAAATGATACTCAGTACTACGTCTCTCGCCCCTTCCCTTTTTGTATCTCCTTCCCCCCTCCCTCCTCTGCCTGTCTCTGCCTTTCAGCGTCCATTGTTTAAGCGCAGTGTCCGAAGTGGCTACGGTTGTACCTTCCCTAGTATGTGGGGAGCAAGTCTAAGGCCTCTAGCCAGTGTGGCCGCGTGTTGTTTTTATTTGGCTTGGTTTGATTGGGGTTTGTGGAAGACGGGGCGTCACGCATTCTCGGCAAGAGCTGTATCACTGAACTACACCCTCCGTCCTTGGGATCACGATGTTTTGTTTTATGATGCTGAGGATCGAATCCAGGACATTAGCACTAATCTATATCCCAGTTTTTTATTTATTTTTTTTTGAGACAGTCGCAGTAGATTGGCCAGATTGGGCTCAAACTTGAGGACCGTGGTGTTTTTAATCCCCGATGCAGTTTTTTGGTGCCCCCTCCCCTTCCTACTCCAAGAAATCCAGAACAGTTTTGTTCCTTTGAAGAGAAAGGGATTGGTCAGGCCTGGTTATGGAGAAATGATGGGGTAGAAGGCTTTTCCTGAAAACTCTTTGCTTCCGCCAGCTGGATCAGCATGTCTACGGCAAAATCATCATCCCCCTGGCTTCATAGCTCCTCTTCCCCGAGAAGTGTGTTCTCTCCATTTCAAAGAGCTGAGGGAAGTGCACAGAGGTTGCCTGCTGTTTCTAATTCTTCCATCCACCTACCCTGTGATGACAGGGAATCAGACTTGGCTTCAGAGGGGTGAGTGGAGTCGACGAGAAGTTGCATTTTGCTGCTGCTTTCTGTACCCTTGGCAGCATTCCACCCTTGCTAGTTTTCTGCATTGGTTGTCATTTTCAGGGTACTATATGAAAACATCAGAAATGCTGTACTGGTTCAGAACGGTGACCTTCTCCAGCCCTTATGGTGGTTTCTTGGTTGCTCTTCCCTTAAATATCAAGAGCAACACATTGTGAATCTATCATCCCACTTACTGTTTAAACCTATCATTAGGACTGGAGGAGTAGCACATCATTTACAGCGCTTTGCCTAGCAAGCACAAGGCCCTGAGTTCAATCCCCAGTACCACATAAGCTGGGTATGGTGGCATATGCCTGTAATCCCAGCACTCAGGAGACTGAGGCAGGAAGATTGCTGTGAGTTCAAGGCCAGCCTGCGCTACATAATGAGTTCAGGACCAGCCTAGACTACAGAGTGAGACTCTGTCTTAAAGGGAAAAAAAAAATCTATCTTGAATATATTTCTGTGTTCAGCATTTTCAAATGCTGTTAAATGTTGGGGAGTGAGAGATGTACAAATAAATTAGAATGCTTTATGTGTTGTCTGACAAATTGTGTATACCTTTTAGGTCGTGTCCTGTAGTTCTCTTACTTGGAATTTTGTAAACCAGTTCATCTGTCCTTGTCTATTGTAGTTTATGAGTTTATTTTGTGGTGGTTATAATAGTATATCTTAATAGTATATTCTGGTCTTCATCTCTCCAGAAAAACACTAATGTGTTAATAAAATGTCTGCCTTATCTCCTGGTTATTTTAATCGAGCTTCTGTGAATCAGTCCTGCTGTTGGGGACCAAACTATATCATTGTTATAAACTTAATCATTAAAATGTGGTTATATTTTAAGGTGAAATATAACTCCAGATTATATTTCATATTAATCTTGTGTATGAGTGATATATGACTGATTCATAATTTTTCTCCAGCAATAATCCTGCCTATGAATCTCATTTGATTCTCTTATTTGGAAAGAATATTGTCTTTCATTTCAGTTGCTCATTCATCTCCTGCTTTCAAGAATGTGAAAATGTTAAAACTTTGTCTCTACTTTCTTGTAGCAATAAACTTATTGCTTCTTAAAAATCTGAATATGTTTTTCTTATGGAGCTAGAGTAAGCAAAAAGAAAATATTACTTGCTAACCTTCATATAGAGACAGTGGGGTGGTTATGTTTAAGGAGACCATACTCCCTCTAGGGCTGGTCCCTCTCAGTCGGATGGAGAAAGCAGTGACTTTGAAGACAGTATAAGAGAAAATGTGAAGAAGAGAGCAGCAAAACGACCACACAAGGCAACTCCAGTGAGTCAGTCTTGCTTCATTTTGAATCTAGCCTGAGGTAGTGAAAGAAAACCTGGAAAAGCTCAGGTAATTAATGAAAGGGCAAGATTTAAAAGAGTCATAGGGGTCAAATTAGGAAGAAGATATTTTGAAGAGAGAAAAAGAGAACATTGGAGGGCTGGAGGAATGGCACAGTGGTTAAAGTGCTCTGAGTTTGATTTCCCAGCACCATAGAAAGCTATGCGTTGTAGTACATACTTGTAATCCTACCTAGCACTTGGGAGACTGAGCCGGGAGAATTGCCATGAGTCCAAGGCCAGCTAGCGTTACATAGTGAGTTCCGGAGTAGCCTAGGCTTCAGAGTGGGACCCTGTCTCAAAAAAAGAGAGAGCGAAAGAGAGAGAGAACGAACGTTAGGATATAGAGGAACAGGAATGGGGTCACAGACTTTTTGAAAGAGGAAAGTTGATAACAATATAAAAACCAGTTATATAAAAATTGAATCTGAGACAATGCAAATTCATCTGTAGAATTACCAGCTCAAGCCTACTTCGGTAATAATGAGACGGTCAAGAGTTAACATCACTTTCACTTTTTTAATGTGTCTCATCTTTTTACATTTATTAGGTGGCAAAACAGCCAAAGAAGGGGTCTCACAGGGTGCGTAGAAATGGCCAGAAAGAATCAGAACCACCAGCCAATGAGCTCTTTGAAGCTGTGAAAACTGGTAAAAGTGATATGCAGGTACTGCAGAGTATCTCACCTCTATTTCTTCAATAGTCTGTCTCAAGTGGGAAGATAAAGACAGTGTCTGTAAAATTGATTTGATGTGAACATTGTAATAAGCATACCTATATCAAAAAATAAAACCATGGCATGAATTCTTAGAGTGATGTTAGGAAGATCATGCTTAAAATGTTCTCTGAAGGTGTAGCTCAGCAGTTAAGAGTGTTTGCCTGGCAAGTGCATGACTCTGGGTTCAGTTTCATAGTACTGCACAGGCTGGGTAGGGTGGTGCATGACACACCTGTAGGAAAAAAATGAATAAATAGAAAATAAAGGCCTGCACTACTGGGCCTTGCTCAGTCTTTAATTAGAAAAAAGAAAAAAATTTTCCTGAAGGAATTACAGTCCAGGAATAATTTTGTTTTTATTGATTGATAAAGGAGGCAAGGAGAGGCATTGAACACCTTAGGAAGAAAGCCTGGATATAGGTGGCATCTTCTTCACTCTTGTCACTTTTTAGCCCCACCTTTACATTTACATCTGGCTATTTTCCCTCCTGTTTATTTATGTTCTTAGTTATGTCATAGGTATTATTTAGAAGCATGTACAGCTTGTGTGTAGTTTAAAAGATAAAAACAAAGTGACCGATCCAGATCTGTAGCCCGGATTTCAGGAAATGAAACATTAATAGAGTAGTAGAGGCTTTGTGTGTATCTTCTCTCCACCCTACTCTTTAGTCCCTGTACTGTTCACAGATAACCACTAGACTAAACATTGTGTTAATCATTCTCTTGTCTTTCATTGTAGTGTTAATTACCAATGACTGTGTTTCTTAATTTATATAGAGTCTTTGGTGTCCTATCACTTGTTTTAGTTAACATTGAGATTCATCAATGTTGATGTGAAGTGTAGATTTTTACCATTTTTAGGAAAAGTTTTAAATTTTCAAAGCTGTAGTTTTGCTGTTAATAATGTGTTTTTTTATTTGAGACAGTCTTGCTTTGTAGTCCAGGCTGGCCTTAAAACACACAGCAATCCTGCTGCCTCAGCCTCCTGAGTGCTGGGATTACCATTGTGCACCACTATGCCCAGTTTATGTGGAGCTTGGGAATCAGCCAGGACCTTGTGCTTGCTAGGCAAGCACTCTACATGCTGACTTATATCTCCAGCCAAGCCACTTACATTTATATGATTTTTTTACCTTATTCTGTTATAGTCAGAGAATGTAGACTATGAAACCTGTGAAGACTAAACTTTGTGACCTGGTAGTCAGTTATCGAAACTGTCGTATAGGTACTTGAAGAGGATATATGTTCTTTAGTTGTTGGGTACAGTGTTCTCTTGAGTCAGATTGAATATGTTAAGTGTAATATTTTTATATTTTTACTATTGTGGGGTTTTTTGGGCTGCTTGATAAATCAGTTATGAAGACAAGTGTGTCAAAATCATGTTTTTATTCCCAATTATGTTATATTCATGCCCATATTTACTTTATATATTGTGAGATTCAGGTATTCATGCCCATACTTTAAATATTATGAGATTTTTTAAAAAATTAGCTGCAGATTTGTAATTGTTATACTTCCTACTATATTAAATATTTTATTGGTATATAATTATACTCCAAAAATGTTTTGATATTATTCATACTTATATATTTACACTGGCTTCATTTTTGTTATGTTGGCTGAGTATCTTTTACTTTTTCTGTGTATATTTGTAGTCTGTTTTACAAATACAATACATATCTAGTATATGTTCTTTATTTTGTTAATCTGTAAGTTAGAATTTAATCCATTTACATTTATCGTCACTGTTGATATATTTAAATTTATTGCTACCATTTTATGTGCTTCTACTTATCTTTATTAATTTTTCTTTTTCTCCCTTGTTTTATTTTGGACATATGTCTTCTACAAGGACCTAAGTACTCAGTCTGTTCCTTTTCTCTAATAAGTTAAGCCTTAGTATTTTATATAGTCAGTGTTTACTAATACATTTTTACCATTTTATCCATTATTTCTTCTTGAATCTCAACTTTTCATATTGAATCATCATCTTTATATCCAAAGGTGGTCCTTTTTAAATTTTCCTCTAGATGGGGGCTTATTAATAAAATCTCAGATTTTTTTTTTTTTTTTTGAGACAGGGTCTTGCTCTGTAGCTCAAGCTGGTCCTAAACTCACTACATAGCCCAGGCTGGCTTCAAACATATGGCAGTCCTTCTGCCTCAGCTTCCTGTGTGCTGGATTTACAGGTGTGTGCCACCATGTCTGGCCCATATGTTTCTGGGGGAATTAAACCAGGGCCTTGCATTTACTAGGCAAGAGCTTTAACCAATTAGCTATGCCCTCAGACCTTCAGATTTTTCTTGTATGAATGATTTTTGTCCTTGGTCTTGAAAGACTATTTACTAGCTATAAAATTCTTACATGATATTTTTTCAGCTCATTAAAGAGATGATTCTACTTCACCTTTCCTTATTGCTTCTGAAAGTCAGTTCAGCCTAGTGTAGTGATGTCTGTTACAACAGTTGTATAATGATGGAAAAGTCCCATGTAAGTATACACTAGCCACATGTAACTCTTAAGCTCTTGAAATGTGAGAGATGCAACTGAGAAATTGGATATAAATTTTAATAGTCACATATGACTGAGGACTATTGCATTTGTACATATCTCATATGTAAATAGTTTGTGTTAAACATATATCCTTTTTATGTGATATCTTGACTATTTCGAAGACTTATTTTTTAATTCTTCTGTTTTATAGGTTGTTTACAGTGTTAATTTCATTTGTTATGCTTGAGATATATTAGCTAATGTAATGCGTTAGCTAGCTCTAGAGCAATAGTCCCTGACTCTCAGATCCTGGTCTGATACTGGTCTTTGGCCTTGGAAGGACTGGGCCACAGGGACAGATGACCACTGAGGAGGAGGTGAGTGGAAACTCTGCCTCCCACGCACTCCTCTTAGGTTCCATTTGCTGATCTAATAGAAGGCAGGGCTTCACTCATCGACTCCCCTCCTTTTGCTGCTCACCACTGCAAAGCTATCTTTCAACAACCTATTGCTGTTACAAAATAAGTACAATCCCAAACTCATCCTTGGGAGAAGATTTTCAACTAAGCCAGTACCAGTTGTCAAAAAGGTTGGCGACCACTGCCCTAGAGAATTGCTGTCTTTCAGAAAGTACAGATTTTTTTTTTCAAATATTACCTCTTTGATGTAAGGGTGATCTGGCTGCAACATCTGTCATCCCATTGATTTCCGGGGTTGATTCAGATGATCTGGCTGGCTAGGGGGGTATCCCCTTCCCCCCTCACTGCCTCATGTGCATCCTTTCCAAAACTGTGCACTCAGTCAAAGAGGATGACCTTCCTTTCTAGAGGAGGACTGTTCTGCTAAAATCTCCAAACAAGCTCTCAGATATTACCTCTTTCTCATTATCTTTTGGAATTCATTTAGACATCATTAGAACTTCTCAGTCTATTTTGCATCTCTCTTAAGTAGTTACTGTTTCTGCCGATTAGTCTCTCTGAGCTGCATTTTGGATATTTTCTTTGACTCGACTTTCTGTTCACTTGTCTTGTATTCTGCTATACCCCGTCTGATTTTACCTAACCTGCTGAAGTTTTATATTGTATGTTTTATTTAAATAAAAATTGTTTTAGACCATTTTCAAATTTAACTGCTCTTTCTACTTTCAGGTTTCTCTTATTTCTTTTACTATATAAACAATTGTTTTTATAGTCCTATATCACATCAGGGTCTAAAGTCTTTGTGAGTGTAGTTCTGTTGTCTGTTTCTCTGATTCTTTAAGTGCCTTGTTTTATTATATGTCTTATTGTGTTATATTTGACCTGCTTATTTTTATTCAAGCTTTATGTTTTGTAAATTGTGGGAGACTAGGTTGAAAGGTAGGTTTCTAGAGAGGAGCCTGCATTTACCTTGGCAGTTGGGTGGGATGCGCCAGAATTACTTTCAGTTAAGTTGTCCTCACTTTTTCTCTGTAGTCTTTGGTGGATGAGTGGCTGCATAGCTACAAGAAAGACGAGGAAGCAGGATTTCTGGAGCTCATTAATTTTTTTGTCCGATCTTGTGGATGTAAAGGTGAGGAAATGCTACCTCTTTATGATCCTCAACCTTTTATTTCTATGTTATAAGATGCTATCTGTTTAGATGAATAGGATTATAGACATTTTCTAAAAAAGAAACTGAAGCAGATAAGTTTCACTTAATTATATATTTCAGTTATAAAATAATAAAATTGATTAGCTGGACCTGGTGGTGCAGGCCTATAATCCTAGCACATTGGGAGGCAGAGGCAGGAGGATCATAAATTCAAACCCAGTCTGGGCAGTTTAGCAAGCCCTATCTCAAAATCAAAAATTAAAAATTGGCTGGGGATGTAACTAATTGTGAAGGTCCTAGATTCCATGTTAACTACTGAAAAGAACCTAAGTAATTAAAGTAATCCAGTAGGGAACCATACTGATTTTGAGGCAAGAATCTTTAGTTAAAAACAACCATGCTTATGCCTCATATAGTAATATTCATAAAATTAGAAGTGAATTGTCATATAATTTTTGTTTTTTGTAGGTGAAATGACTTCTATATTCTTGCTCCTTATTTCTCAACCACTTCATATGTGTCTTTCCTCCAAAGCTAAGAAGGCCCCAGATCTTCACATGCCATGGCTTAGTTCATGGGGGCAGATAGTGTCATTCAGGTTGTATTATAAAAATCCAACCTCTAGCTTAGTTTGTTTTCCTTATTTTTTTGTGTGGGGCCTTTTAAAAAGCATAATTTTCTACTCCTTGATTCATTTGGGTTTTCTAGAGATGATACCTCATAGAAGATACGCATTCAAATGGTAGCAGATTTATAATGGGCATTTAAGTCTTCTGATTCCTCACCTAAGTGCTTCTCAGTGTGCTTTCTATTCATCTTGAGATGTGTCTATATGTGATCCCGGTGCCACATTACTTTCCCTTTAAGTACCTCTTCTCCCCCCATTCCTTAGGCACTGTGACTCCCAAGATGCTCAAGGAGATGTCCAACTCAGATATCATCCGGCACCTGACACAACAGTTCAATGAGGTACAGGAAGATGCCAGGTTCCTCTTGCCCCTCTTATGCAAAACCCAAGGCTCACTGCACTATTCTTCTTGACTCTTAGGGATAGGGTATCTTTTGGAAGGAAGAATTCAATCTCTCGGATCTGAGAAGTACCCATATATAATGTCTTATATCTCTCTGGAGTTGGAGAGAATAATAAGATATGAAGTATATGGAGAGAGATTTTACTGTACTGTTGGGCTTTGACATACACGTTCCCATGGCTTCATAATCTTGTAGTAACTTTCTTGTCCTTTTCCATAGGACTCAGGGGACTATCCCCTGACAGCTCCAGGTCAGTCCTGGAAAAAGTTTCAAGGCAGCTTCTGTGAGTTTGTGAAGACTTTGGTCTATCAGTGCCAGTACAGCTTTCTCTACAGTGGCTTTCCTATGGACAGTCTCATCTCGCTGCTCACTGGCCTCTCAGATTCCCAAGTCCGTGCCTTCCGTCACACTAGTACCCTGGCAGGTGAGCACTCATTGTTTTGTGGACTTTTAAGGAATTGTCACGACTATCCTCTCTTCTCTGCTTCTGGGCCTTATTTTCCACCTTTGCCTTAGCCCTTTGCTTCAATGCCTTGAAGTTTTATCCCAAACATGTATCCATTTTCTCACAGTGTGAAAAGGTTTGGATCACAGTAACAGTTTCCAGCCTTAGTATCTTTTTCATAGTTCACCTTGGGAATATACTGAAAATTAAAATTAGTCCAAAAGCGTTGAGTGGGGATGTCCACTCCAGAATAGGTAGCCTTATGACTAGGACACCTTGCTTTAGCTCTTCTTTTTCTCTCCTCTTTTTTCCTTTTCCTTTGAACTCATGTGCCCTTCTCTGATTTAAATAATGACTTTTTTTGTCGTTTTCCTTGGCTCAAAGCCATGAAATTGATGACATCCCTGGTAGGAGTTGCCCTCCAACTGAGTCTGCACAAGGACAACAGTCAACGGCAGTATGAGGCAGAGCGAAACAAGGGGCCAGAGCAGAGGTCACCAGAACGGTTGGAGAACCTGCTGGAGAAACGCAAGGAGGTGAGGAATGTCCCGTGTGTCTTCCCTCTCTCTCAGCTTCCATCCATTGGTGATTGCACACTGTCTCAGTAGCTCATGTCACTTCTCTCTGTAAGCAGAGACTCCAGTGACTTCAGTCAGGAATAACAGACTGTGACAGTGACTTACCAGTTCCACTCCGTTAGGTTGTTGCATACTTACCTTGCTCCTGGGATGCAAGCTCAAAGTCATGTCTAATTGAGATTGAATTAGTTGTTCTCTGTATTTTTCACTTTTGTTCAGTTTCCATTTGTCCGCATCCATAAACAGAAGTGTTTAAGTGCTTGTCATTGCCAGGGATTCACGTGAAGTGAGCAAAGTGGAAGTCATCCCAAGAGGAGTGACTCACAAGGGAACCTAATGTGTCATGAAATAGAAAGAGTCCTGGCTTAACTATACACTCCTGGGGTGTAAGTTCTGTTTCAGTTAGCTATTAGTTCCATGGCCTTCAGTAACTTCTCAGAGCTTTGGCTTTTTTTCTTTAAAAAGATTAATTCTACCTTTTACTATTTGAGATGAGATGAGTAGATTTTGTTGCCTGGCATACAGTGAATATTTGCTTTGTTTCTCTTTAAACTTAAAGAACACTGGACACAAAATCCTAGCAAAAATCTTTTACGTTGATTAAACTTTAAGCAGCTGTGTCTATCATGAAATGAACACTAATGTTTCCTCCCTACTCTGTTAATATCTGAGATTCTTCCACCATGGGTTGGCAGGACATACCATATCTATAACTGTACCAATTGGCTGTTTCCCCAGCCCTCCTAAAAGATCCTCCTGTTCTGAATGATTAGAGAAGGATATTTCCTACTCCCTCATTCTCTTTTGCTGTTTTACACTGTCAAGATGATCTTAAAGGCCTGTGCATATGAATGGGTCTGTCCAGGATCTTAAATTATATATAGTAGTCCCCCTTATCCTGCGATTCCAGTTACCTGTGGTCAACCAGGGTCCAAAAATATCTACAATACAATAAGGTATTTTGAGAGAGAGACAATATTAATGTAATCACATTTTAAAATTTGATCTATTTTGTTGTTATTAATCTCTTAATATGCCTAATTTATAGATTAACTATTATCATTAAGTATAAGCAAAAGCATAGTATAGGTTGTTCAGTCCTAATCTAAAAATGTGAACTTGAAAGTACTCTGAAGTCCTTTCTGAGTGTAATACACTGCTCAAAAGTTTTTGCGTTTTGGAGTACTTCAGATTGTGGATCTCTAGATGCTGTTTACACAGTGAGGTCTGTGCAAGTATTCCAAAATCTGAAAACTTCTGAAATTTGAAACATTTCTGGTTCCAAGCATTTTAGAGAAGGCATATTCAACTTTATATATAGGCTTTAATATTAACTGCAATGTCACATATCCACTGGGCGTCTTGGAACGTATCTCCTGAAGATAAAGAGGGACTATGGTATACTGCCATGAATATCTTGCCTTCTCTGGGATCTTGATTCATCGTTTTTCATCTTTAATTCCCCACACAGTTTTTCCCCCTCCATTCATAAATATGTACGGGTCCCTTGAATCTTGCTTCACTATTCTCTGTGATCTAACCTATTTTTGTGTTTCCTCTTAGGATGGTATTTTCTTACTTAATGTCCAGCTGACTGAGTTTACATACCTTCTATTCTCATTTATTTAAAAGTTTTCTTTCCAAACCAATGACTTCTTGAACCTGTCACCAGTGGCCTTTGGCTTTCCAGACTTGTATAGAAACTTATACTAATCACATGACTTTTCACTGTCTTCCTTTCTTCCTTGTTGTTTTTTAAAAAATACGAACAAGTTTAAGTATTCAGAAAAATGGAGATACTGGCATACTAAATACCATATGCACATCATCTAGTTTAATAATTAAATTTCACAGAGCATGGCCCTATCTCCAAAAAAATTAGATTTCACCATATTTTCCTCATCTACGTTTTTTTGCTTTTTTAATAGTAAATTGTAGACATGTTGGTCTTTCAGTCCAAAATACTTGAATATGTTTCTCAAGAATAAAACATCCCTACATAATTTCATACCTACAGAAAAATTATAATGCCTTAATATTTTTCATTCTAATTCATATTTAATTTTCCACAGTTTGTCTCCCAGGTGCCTTTTATACCTGTTAATTCCCATCAGGATCTTAGCAAGGACTATGCATTGTGTTTGAAAGTTGTATTTCTTAATCTTGTTTCATTCTTAGGTGGATATATGCCTTTCCCCTCTTTGCAGCATATTGATTTATTGAAGTCTTTGAAATTTACTGAGGATTCTATTGTTACAAAGAAGTTCCTTTTCTCTTTATAATTCTACTTCTGTGGTATCTATCTAATCCAGGGTTTCTTGGCAGTGGCACTGTTGGTAGTGGGGGTGGAGGTATCCTGGCTTGTAGCGTGTTTAGCAGCATCCCTAGCCTCTCTTGGATGCCAGTAGTTAGTTCACCACTACTCCTGCCAATTATGACAACCAAATATATATTCAAACATTTAAAAATGCTCTCTGGAGAATAATATTGCCCAGTTGAGAGCCCTAACATAATTTTATTTTTAACTAGCTCTACTGCTTTTATTTAAACATTTGTTTTCTTTTCTATTAGTAGTCAGAAACATTTATACTACCATCTAGGACATTTGAATAGCAAAAAGTAACCACACAAAGAGATTATTTTTACCAAATTAAAAGACACCTCTAAGGCATTGGTTGACTGTGCTGCTACTTCTGAAATAAGATTTTTTTAAAGAACAATACTGTGGAGCTTGCTCTATGACTTATAACAGAGAGTGGGTGGAAGTTGTATTTTTCTGTATCTTTCTGGCTATTTGCTATTGAGCTACCAGAGAGTGACCCCTTATTGCCTGTCCTTCAGCTCCAGGAGCATGAACAGGAGATTGAGGGGCTGATGAATGCCATCTTCAGAGGTGTGTTTGTCCATCGGTACAGGTGAGTTGACAGGCTCCTCTCGCTGAAGCAGTTGCTCCTTGGTTGTGGAATCTCTAGATGTGATAGGCCCCTCCTTTATCCCAGTTTATTTTATTTATTCAGAGCTAATGCAGCTGGAGCAAAAACTCTTTTAACAGTGAATATTTCAAATTAAGATTTAGTTCCTCTCCACCCCCACCCCCCACCCCCACCCCACCCCGCAGAGAATCTTATTAGCTCTTCTTGGAGAGAAAATGAAAAGGATAAGGCATTGCTTAAGTTGGGCATGGTGGCATGTGCCTGTAATCCCAGCACTAGGGAGGCTGAGGCAGGAGGATTGCTGTGAGTCCAAGGCTAGCCTGGCCTACATAGTGAGTTCAGGACTAGCATGAAATACAGAGTGAGACCCTGTCTCAAAAAAAAAAAAAAAAAGCATTACTGAGTATTTTTCTTTTTTGGTTTTGCCCAAAACCTGGCCCTGCTCTCATCTTCTGAGAGTTGAAAATACAAGAACAGAGGTATTTTTTCTGAGGTGTGCTTGTGACCCAGCAAGCCTTTTCCTAATCTGACATCCTTATTTCAGTATGTTAAGGACAGGGAAGTTTTATAAAGAACCGATAGAATTAACTTTAAAAAAGAGAGTTTGAAGTAGTTTCTCACTTTTATCTGGATTTCAAATTCTGCCTTTTAATCTGTCAGCTGATTTAATCTCTTCTTTAGGTGGAATTAGACACAGTTTAGCTGACTTAAAATTATGTTTTGTAAGAATTATGGAGGATAAGGTTGTACAGGGCTGGCTTGGCTCTCTCCTGGGATAAAGAAAGAAAGAATTTGTTGTATATTGTATTACACTGGGAAGAGGAAATTAAAGGCATGGTACCTGTGTTCATCAAGAAAATAAATTCTGGGACTAGGGAAATGCATAGTGGTTAAAGCACTTGCCTAGCAAGCTTAATGCCCTGGGTTTAATTTCCTAGCATCATAAAAGCTGAGTGTGATGGTGTGTGCCTGCAATTCTAGCACTTAAGAAAATGAAGCAAGGAGTATTACCATGTGTTTAAGGCCAGCCTGGGCTACTTAGTGAGTTCAGTACCAGCCTGGACTATGAAGAGAGACACTGTCTCAAAAAAAAAAAAATCTTAACTAGATAAGATGGTACATTAACTATAATCCCAGGACAGTAAAAGATTGAGGCAGGGCTTAGTGACTGAGACCATGTCTCAAATTAAAAAATAAAAGAGGAGTGAGGGTATAACTTTGTTTGAAGGCCCTGGGTTCAGTTCCCCACAAAAGAAAGAAATTGAGTACAGTTGTTACATATGTATGAAAGTGTCATACTGAAGCTCATTTATGTGTACATTTAATACATATTAATAAAAACAAAAAAACAAAATGCTGTGAAAGAGGACTACCTGGTAGGATTGAAAGTGAATTTGGAGAGAATATGATATTTTTTCTGCCTGTCTAGGGATGTCATTCCTGAGATCCGTGCTATCTGCATTGAGGAGATTGGATGTTGGATACAAAGCTACAGTACCTCTTTCCTTAATGACAGCTATTTAAAATATATTGGCTGGACCCTGCATGATAAGGTGAGAAGTCCGTGTTCTTGTCCCTGTTCCCCTCTTTGCTTCCCTGTTTCAGGATACTTTAGCTTTTCCCTGTCCTGCCACTTAGACATTTCTCAGTGAGCAATGATCATCTCATCAAGACACTGAACTTTGAAATTTCCTAGTAGTGGGGGTGGGAAGACAAGGTGGAGGAGAGACATGTCCAGGAGATGAAATGTCTCCAAAGCTGGGGGAACAGGGAGAAGACTTGCCCTGTTAGAAAGCAAGAAAGTTACTGCTGGATTGGTAATGCAGATGGTAGGGTAGTAGCCAAGATCCTTTTCCTTGGATTGCTTAACTCTTTTTTTGCACCTTCATGTTTTGGATAAAAGGTCAGCTGTTCGTTGTGTCTCCCATCTCAAGAGTCCTCAGGGTTGGGGGCAGCCAGGCCCAGAATGAGAAGTCTATAAGGTTAAATGGAGACACCACAGGAATGAACGGTTGTCATATTTCCTTTCTTCTGCTTGTCTCCTCAATAGCATCGGGAAGTCCGCTTAAAGTGTCTGAAGGCTCTACAAGGGCTATACATTAATCAGGAGCTGACCCCTCGCCTGGAACTCTTCACTAACCGCTTCAAGGTACAGTGGGCACAGCACTCTTGTGCTTGGCCTCATGGCTTTAGTTCCCCTTTTCCCACTATCTTTCTTTTGTTGCTTTGATATACCATTAACTTCTAGCATCTGCTCTTTAACCCTGTTGTTTAGATCTGGAGTGTCCCCCAAAAGCCTCACGTACCTATGGATACTGTATACTGTTGGGAGTTGGGGCCTGGCTGAAAGAGATAGATCTTGGGGCCTGACCTGGAACAGTGTGTGCTGGTTCTATTCTTCCTCTTGAATTTGTGTTCTGCCATGCCACGAGGAGCTCTCTTTTAGGCTTTGGCCCTGCCGTGTGGTTCTACCATTTCCAGCCACTTGTCCATGAATGGTCTGTGACCCTCTAAAATTATGAGTTAAAATAAATCTTTCCTCCACAGGCTGTGGATGTAAGGCTTTCATTCCCAGCAATGAGAAAATAACTAAGACAGAAATTGATACCAGAAGTGGGATTGTTGCTGTGATGTTCCCTGACCATTTGGTTTGGAAGCCTTTGGAACTGGCTTGCATGAGTTTGGAAAGGTTTGAGGGTGCTGGGTGGAGAAGCCTTGAAGTGTTCTGAGCCATGCTTGATGGGACATTCTGGTTGGACCTCAGAACGCCAGAATGCCAATAAAAATGTGGATTGGAAAACCCAGACTTAAAAGTTTCAGATAGGAAGGAAAACTGTATTGTCAAGTGGTCTATACTTGATCTTAGCCAAAAGTCTGAGAAGTGATGGCAAGTGGCCTGCAAACCATTCATGCTAAGCTCTAGCAATACCTGTGTTAACATTTTACCCTTGTCCAGAGAGTTGGTCTGAAGCTGAGATAAGGGCAGTGGACTAATTCATATGGGAGAGAAAATCTGAAGGCAGCCCAGTGTTCAGACTATTATGTGGCTCCTGTTTGTGGCTTTTAACCAACTCTATGGCAAAAGGCAGGAAAAATGGCATAGATAAATGATACGAAAAGTTTAAAGTTTTGACAGACTAGAAGGGCCTACAGTAATGGAGCAAAAGAGCACAGGGAAGTTAAGAATATTTGCACTAAAAGAAGGCAAGTACTTATAGTCAAGACTATAAGAAAAATGCCTTAATAGCATCTCAAAAGTCAATAAGACCCCACCCTTTACCAGTTAAAGGGTAGATAGGCAAAGCACCTTCCTCTGATAATGATACTCCAGGGAATCCTGTTATGGTCAAAGGAAAAAATGTTTGTTCAGCAATCTAAAAACTGATAGGCCTCAGCAGTGATTGTTCAAGCAGACCAGGCTACTGCTCCAGTCAGTGGCAGAACTTGGTGACATTTATATGGTCCTGGCTTTACAGGCTTGCAAAATGCAAATGTGAGTTCGTGAAGGCTTCTGCCCAGGTTTCAGAGGAAGCCCTTGCAGGCCAGGCAGTGTGTCCCAGTGAGTGCAGTATGTAAAGTTGTAAGGGAGAAACATAAGGTGCAGTGGAGACTCCCCAAAATGTGGAAAAGCCAGAAACATGGATTGTCATAGAGAAAAGCTGCAGGCTGTGAGCAGATTCAGCCCAAAGGAGAAAAGGTGAAGATTGTAGCAGAAGACGATGCTGTGAGGTTGGGGCCTCCCAAGCCCTTTGTAGCCTACATCTTGTTGCCACTACCATTTACCTCAGTTACTGGACACAGAGCTACAGGATTTAACCTTTGCCCTGCTGGGTTTAGAACTTGCTTTAGTCCACTTACTTTCTATCCTGTTTCTTCCTTTTAGAGTGGGAATATTTATATGATGCCATTGTATGTTGGAAGTGCTTAACTCTTCGGTTTTCACAGGAGCTCGCAGCTGAGAGTTTGTATTTCATCTCAGCAGAGACTTTGGACTTGGACTTTTTAGAAGTTCTGGAACTGTTGAGACTTTAGCAACTCTTAAAAAAGGAATAGATGCATTTTACTGGTGGACATGAGTCTTTTGGGGGCTAGGCATGAAATACTGTGGTTTGGATCTGGAATGTCCCTTAGTGTCGGGGTCTGCAGAGGTCATCCATGGTGCTAATAGGAAAACTTCTTCCCAGAATGTTATGGCCTCCTTTTGAGAGATTTTACACCCTGCAACTTAAGCAGTGCCCTAAGACCCCTTATCTGGGACTCCTTTTGATGTGATAAGGTGTTTCCCATAGTAGAAAAGGAAAGAAATGCCAAGGACAGAGGACAGTATTCCTGGGTCCTGACAAGGCCACAGGGAATTCCCCAAAGTCCCAGACGGATGTAAGCCTGTCCACAAATTTCAGAAATCCAGCAACTGCCCTGAGGGCTTTTAACTGGTCATAGCGTTACTGGGTTTTGCTGAGGAGAGTGCTAGACAGAAGGTTTTTACTAATGCCCAGTCAGGCTGTCAGGGTCCGAACAGAGGGCAAGGAGCCATCAGTCAGTACCAGATAGTAGCCCCAGCCAAGAGATGTCAGTTACATCTATGCTGTATTCAGTCCCTTGCAATGATGCAAACTGAAAACAAGAAGGAAAAAGAAAATCCGCCAACCATCGGGTGTGGGAGGCAAGGCTGATGATGGCCATCAACCCACTGTGGGGGTAATCAGCCTTCCCGGCACGTCTCGGAAGGTCTCTGTTTGGGTACCAGATGTCAGGGTCTCTGGGGTCTCTGGCCGCCATTGGCCACCAGCGATCAGGAATCAGCGAAGTCTGTGGGGGGCAGGGTCTTGAGCAGCCGTGAGTACAACAGATGTCACGGAATCACATCTAGGAGACACTGTTCACAGGGGCCAGCCTTATGAGCAGTTAAAGGGAGGAGGGTCAGCCAGGGTAATAGAGCAAGGGTCATTCACCGATCGGAGGAATTTTTGGGTCTAAAGGCCACCTAATTTGCATGGTGGATCTTTCTTACCCCCTCCCCCAAACCTGACCACATGATTTCTGGTAAGGGTCTTGGGGTGGTGGTGGTGGGGAGTTAGGAGTTTGAGTAGGGTGAAACGCTGTCCTGGGCCTGGGATAAGAGGGAGTGGTTTGAATTGCCTTCTACCTTCCATTATCTTGGGCCTAGTCAGAGTCCCACACCCTAGAAGCTTCATGTACCTATGGATACTTTGTACTGATGGGAGATAGGGCCTGGCTGAAAGGAGCAGGTGCGTGGAGCTTGACCTGGAAGCTTGTGTGCTGAACCTGCTCTCCCTTTTGGACTTGTCTCTGTTCTACCATGCTGTGAAGAGTGCGTTTCTCTCTATCTCTCTCTCTGGTCCCACAATGTGGTTCTACCATTTCCAGTCATCCATCCATGAATGGTCTTACAACCTTCCAAAACTGTGAACTAAAATAAATTTTTCCTCCCTAAACTTGTGGATATCAGGTATTCTCTCCCAGCAACAAGAAAATTACTAAAATACACTTTCTTTAGAATCCCAAATTCTAAGAGAATGTGATGTTTTATAGGCAATGCAGTGGGGTTGGAGGAAGGACACCATGGTTAAAGTGCTTGCCTAGCAAGTGCAAGGCCCTGAATTGATTCCCCAGCACCACTTAAAACTGGGTGTGGTGACACATGCCTGTAATCCCAGAACTTGGGAGGGTGAAGCAGGTGGATTGTCCTGAGTCCAAGGTCAGCCTGGGCTACACCAGGACCAGCCTGGGCTACAGTGAGATCCTTTCTCAACAAAAAGAAAAAGAAAAATGTGAATGAATGCAGTGGGAGCTGAAGGAATAGCACAGCCACTAGAGTGCTTGCTAATGTCCTGGGATCAATTCCTCAGCACCACGTAAGCTGGGCATGGGGGCACATGCCTGTAATCCCAGTACTCAGGAGGCTGAGGCAGGAAGAATGCTGTTGAGTTCCTGACCAGTCTGGACTGCAAAGCAAAACCTTGTTTCAAAAAAAATGGATATAATGATAAATGATACAATAATAGCACATGATGTTTTCTTTCTGACAGGACAGGGTGGTTTCCATGGTCCTGGATAAAGAGTGGGATGTGGCAGTGGAGGCTGTAAGGTTGCTGATCCTGATCCTGAAGTGAGTCCTAGCATGTGAGGAGGCAGCTTCTCCCACTTGCCTTTGCAGCATTATGCAGGCCTCTGCCTGTCGCAGGTTTCCTCTTCCTTATGTATAGGGTGAAAGAAGTCAACCCTGAGTTGGAGAGAGAGAGAGAGAGAGAGAGAGAGAGAGAGAGAGAGAGAGAGAGAGAGAGAGAGTGAGTTTACAATTTAGATTTTTAAAATTTTAAAAAATTTATGTATCGCGTCCCTTTTCCCTTCCCTCCCTCTCACCCTCTCTCCTTCCCTTTCCTTCTCCACAAGTCCATCTTCTTTCTCCCATCTCTCTTGTCCTTTGCTTATAGTTTGGTCTTCTCATATTAGAGAAAGCATATGATATTTAACTTTCTAGGTCTGATTCATTTCATTAAGCATGATGGTCTCAAAGTGTATCTATTTTCCTACAAATGACTCAAATTTGTCCTTCTTTATGGCAGAGTAGTCTGATTGCAGGACCCTGAGGGGGAAAATTTCCTGCCCTTAACTATCTACCCTCTGTCTTCCACTCTTCACTTAAAAGTTCTCTGTGAGTCATTTATCCTCATTTTTGCTTTGAATTCAGTTTTTCTGGTAGAGAGCATCCCCAACACATGATGTCTCCCTTTTCTCTTGTAGGAACATGGAAGGAGTCCTGACCAACGCCGACTGTGAGAGCATCTACCCTGTGGTATACGCATCCAACCGCGCCCTGGCCGCAGCTGCAGGGGAGTTTCTCTACTGGAAGTGAGGCTTCTTATGTATCTTTTTGCACTGTTCTCTGTTTTCTCTCACTGACTGCTGTTCTGCTTAGGACTCCCCATACCTATTAGTCTCTGAACCTCTTGAGCTTTTCTCGCCTTTATACTTACTTTTCCTCTTGTTCACTCCTTGGCCCTTTCATTCCTCCTTGGTTAATGCCTTCCTCATTTTCTCTGTGTGGTGCCTTTTCCTTGTGTCCACCCCACCAGGCTTTTCTACCCTGAGTGTGAGATAAGAGCAGTGGGAAAAAGAGACAGACACCGAAGTCCACAAGCCCCGAGGACTTTCTTCCACCTTTTGCTGTCCTTCTTTGTGGAGAGTGAGGTGATACGTGAAGAAAATATCTGGCTGTTTTGTATAAGACCTGTGAGGGAGGGAAACGGGTGGGACTGTTGGAAAGAGGGTGGTGGTCATCAGCAACCACTTTCAGAAGTAAGGCTTTTGTTGGGCTTTTTGTTGTTGCTGTTGTTTGTTTTTGTGGTATCATGTTTGTTTTAACGCAGGATCTTGCTAAGTTGCCTAGGCTGGTGGGCAGGGATTGAACTTTCAGTCCTCCCTCCTGAGCCTCCCAGTCTTGGATCAGTTTTACATAGTAACTCACCCAGTGCCTTCTGCCACAGCTCCATGAACATGCTGCCTACTTAGTAGACAGCCTGTGGGATTGTGCAGGACCTCAGCTCAAAGACTGGGAGAGTTTGACAAGTCTGCTGCTGGAGAAGGACCAGAGTACGTGCCACGTGGTCGTCAGAGATGGGAACTTTGCATCTCCTGATGTGAAACTAGGATGCTTGTAAAAAGCAGCAGAGGTGGCCTAGGGTTGGCAGGGAGGGGAGATGGACAATGGCTAATTTGTACTGTCCTCGATTCTCCTGTCAATCCAGACCTAGATAATGTACAAGAGAACACTCTGATAGAAGTCCTTGTATCCAGTGCCCGGCAAGCTGTGGAGGGCCAGCCACCTGTGGGTCGGATCACCGGAAGGAAGGTATGGCCTGAGAGGTAGCTTGGTAGGTTAGCAGTATTAAAGCCAAATGTGCATTAGTCATCCTTATCCTTAGGTGTTCTGGGTTAGAGAATTCCGTCTGCCCCTCAAATAATTCCTTTTCTAGGAGAAAGAAATCTGCAAGAAGCTGATGAGTTCTCTTTTTCTTCCTGGGCAGACAAGGGGAAGAGGGCTACTGACATGCTCACTGGTCCTAGTGCTTTTTCACACTTGCCCTGACTCCTAGATGACTTAATTCCAGGGCCTAACTGCTAAAGAACGCAGGCTTCAAGCTGATGACAAGGCGAAACTCACAGAGCACCTTATACCCTTGCTGCCCCAGCTCCTGGCCAAGGTAGGGCAGCCTCATTCAGCACCTGGGCATGAACAGATCAAAGGAAATGGCCCTCAAGGAGGGATGGGAGAAGAATTAGCCTACTAGCTAATGCGTATGTTCTCTCCGTATCACCACAGTTCTCAGCTGATGCAGAGAAGGTTGCTCCTCTGCTCCAGCTCCTCAACTACTTTGACCTCAGCACCTACTGTACTTGGCGCCTGGAGAAGGTAACAAAACAGGTCCATGTCCTGTATCTCACTGCTGCCTTGCAAGGCCCAGAGGATCCACCTGCATTTGGAATCTGGGTTTCAAAAGCCCTTCTTCTCTTAGATGTCCTATCCTCAGAACTTCGCTATGTTCAGTCCTGTTTCTCACTTCCCCACTAACTTCTCTCCGCTGTTTTTCTCTCAGCACCTAGAGATGTTCTTGCAACAACTCCAGGAGGTGGTGGTGAAGCACACACAGCCCGCAGTGCTTGAAGCTGGAGCACATGCTCTCTATCTGCTTTGTAAGCCTGAGTTCACCTTCTTTAGCCGGGTGGACTTTGCCCGCAGTCAGCTAGTGGATTTGCTGACTGACCGCTTCAAACAGGAGCTTGAGGGGCTGCTGCAGGTAGGAGTTAAGTTATATTGTGGGACTCCCCCCCCCCCCCAAGACAAGGAAGAGGGCCCCAAGATGAGGAACACAGATCTCTGTATGTTCTTGGGACAATCCTTCCGTGGGCCTTTTTCTTCCTCAGACATCATTCCTAGATGAAAATGATGTGTACAGTCTAACGGCCACTCTAAAGCGCCTCTCTGCCGTCTACAAGTGAGCAGCCCCACTCCCGTTCCCTTGCCTGTTTCTCCTAGTGTTGGAGGAATTGATCTCCTTTTGTTTTGTTCCAGCATAACATTTTTCTCTCTCCCCACAAAGTGCTCATGACCTGACTCGCTGGGAGCTCTATGAGCCCTGTTACCGACTCCTCCGGAAGGCTGTGGACACAGGAGAGGTTCCTTGCCAGGCAGGTAGATGGGCTGGAAATGTGGAGGGAGGGAGCATTCATAAAGATCTCTCCCAGGAAAGCACCATCCCAGAGTGCGGAGAGGACACGTGGACAGTGACCAGGTCGGGTAATTCCTTCCATATTTTCTTCGGAGGTGGACAGTACCTCTGCAAAAAAACAAAAACAACAAAACAAAAGAACAAAACAGCCCTTGTTTCAGATTTTCTGGGAGTTGAGGACATTGAGGGATTTTAGGAAACTTCAGAGTAAAAGAGGGAGACATGACATTTTTATCCTGGACAAAGCCTCTGAAGATTGTCCAAATATCAGTTCTTTTCTGCCAGGAAAGGAATTGTGTTTTATCGTCTCCTGTGGTTTTTTGCTTTGTTTTGTTTTTTGAGACAGGGTCTCACTGTAGCCCAGGCTAGTCCTGTACTATGGAGCTCAGGCTGGCCTTGGACTCACAGCAATCATACCCAGCCTTATGAGGTGCTGGGGGATTGGACTCAGGGCCTTATACTTGCAAGGGCAAGGGCTTTAACCACTGTGCCATTTCTCTAGACCTTGCCAGTCTCACTTTCTCTCTCGTTCACTACTGTGTAGGGGTTGGATGTGTGTGTGCCTGTCTGCCCACCTCTCCCCTCTCCCTCTTTGCTCCCTTTCTCTCCCTCGCCACTTGCCCCTCGTTTCTCCTGACCAAACCTCATTCTTCTGACATTTCATGGTTACAGGTGGTCCTGCCAACCTTGACACTTGTCTATTTTTCAATTCTGTGGACACTGACACACATTTCAGAATCAGGTGATTCCCAGGTGAGTGTGGGTCTGAGGAGGGGGAGAAGAAAGGAAGGGCTGGAGTCTTCATCCTTCCTGCAAGCTACCGTTTCCACAGAAGCAGCTGTTGAGTCTGAAGGGCAGAATGGTGACCTTCTGTGAACTCTGCCAGAGCTTCCTCTCAGATGTGGATCTGGGGGTCCAAGAGCAGGTGCGTATTTACTCAAGGGGAGCAGGGAGAGGTAGATCTTCCTTGGTCTGAAGAGACACTATTCCACAGGGAAATAAGCTTATATATATAACTTCCATCTTGATAAATACTCTGATTTGTAAAGTCATTCTTTTTCACCCAACAGGCTTTTGTTTTATTAAGCGATCTGCTTCTCATCTTCAGCCCTCAGATGATGGCAGGGGGACGAGATTTCCTTAGGCCCCTCGTTTTTACTCCAGAAGCTACTCTGCAATCTGAGCTAGCCAGTTTCCTCATGGACCATGTCTTCCTCCAGTCTGGTAGGAAGGCTGTGGCCCTGAACTCTGCATGGTGCCCAGGAGGGTTTGGGACTAGGCCTGCTGAGGAATTTAGGACAGGAAGCCTGAGTCTGTGATTGTGTTCTGCCTTCCATGGGCCAGATCATCCCCAGGACGAGCAAATGCAGATAGAGCAGCTGCACCAGCGGCGCCGCCTCCTGGCAGGGTTCTGCAAGCTGTTGATCTATGGAGTTTTGGAACTGGATGCAGCCTCAGATGTTTTCAAACACTACAACAAGGTAGTGAGGTCCTGGATTCAAAAAGGGGAGACCAGGTAGAGCACAGCTGTGACCTCTAACACAGTAGTGCCTCAGGAAGGTCAGGGAATCTGATGGGATCAAGTTAAAAAGAGAAGTAGAAGGAAATAACAGTAAGAGGGTTTTATTAAATTACTGTTTTGTTTCGGTACTGAGGATCAAGTCCAGGGCCTTCATGCTGAACTACATCACCGGCCCATTTTTTAGTTTTGATTTTTTGAGACAGGATCTCACTGAGTTATAAGAGGTACAGGCTAAGCTCAAACTGTGATCCTCCTATCTCAGCCTTCCAAGTTGTTGGAATTACAGGCCTGTACCAACAGGCCTGGCTGGCATTAAGAGTTTACAATAAAAGGATAAAGAAAGAAAAGGGACTTTATAATTATGGAGAAAAGGTGGCTGAGTCCTTCTTTGGAGGGAGAATACCTTATTCTTCCAATCTAGAAATCTGTTTTTTTTTTCCAAGTCCAACCTACAGAATTGGCTGATATAAGAAGGGGTGGGGGGGGGGAGGCGGGGGTGGGGAATGGAGAAGGAACCAGTCCTCACACAATAATCTAAATGGGCAGCTCAGTCTCTTCTGCCTACCAACGTACTGATTAATTGAGGACCTGATGTGTGCTGGGTGGCATTTGGTGCCTAGCATTCCAGGTGGTGAGCATGTAGCAGTGAACAGAACAGAAGCTCCTGCTCTGTGGAGCATTGTTCTTGTAGGGAGAGGTGCATAAGCTTCAGGACTGGACAAGATTGGGCACTGGCAGGCTCACTTCTCTAAGAACTGGGCTTAGGCAACATCTTCCTGCATGTTTCTACCTAAACTGTGGTTTAGATTCTACATCTATTAGTTAGAGATGAACTGTAGTCTGAGTTATTCAGTACTTAGACTTAGGTTTCCCCGTTTTAAGGATCTTTGGGAAGAAGGCATGATTAGGGATGGGAGGGAAGAAACAGAACAGAGTCTTTTCTTACAGTCAACCATTATCTTCTCACCTTTTACATTTCTTCTCCCCCAGTTCTATAATGACTATGGTGACATTATCAAGGAAACATTAACTAGAGCAAGGCAGATTGACCGAAGTCATTGTTCCCGAATCCTGTTGCTGAGCCTTAAGCAGGTACTCCCTTGTGCCCAGAGGGTCTCAGGTCTATGGCGTGCCCTCCCTGCCGTCCCTACCCCATCATCTGCCTTGCCCTCAGTGTCTTAGAACATAAGGTCCTTAAGAGCGAGAACTTTCTTATTTTGATCTTCTCTTTACATGACAGGCTTTTTCGTAACTAATAGACTCGTAGGCAGTCTGTTTCTAACTGGAAAGTTACTGGTCATGCCTCCCAGAAATCAGCTCTCAGCTAGGACCTGTGACACCACAGTGAAGTGATAGAGAGTTTCTGATTATTTTTGAGTCTGTTCTCCTGCAGCCTCCATCAATTACTGCTCATGTGTTTGATTGTTACAGCATGGAACTAAAGATGTGCTGTGCTGTAGGATGTCAGGGGTCAGGGCAGTGTCCTGGGAGAAAAGAAATACAATAGTAGATGGTATCCCAAGCCCTCTGGAATTTCTAAGAGGAGAAGGGGATGCTGTGCTTCTCTAATGCTGCTTTGATCCTTCATTTCCCAATCATGGCATGTCTCCTGGACACAGCTGTACACCGAACTGCTGCAGGAACAGGGCACTCAGGGCCTGAGTGAGTTGCCAGCCTTCATGGAGATGAGGGACCTGTCCCGCAGATTTGCCTTGAGCTTTGGACCTCAGCAGCTGCAGAATCGTGACCTTGTGGTCATGCTGCACAAGTGAGGAAACTGTGGTTGAGCACTGGGTCCAGGGAGGGCTGTGTGTGAGGTCCTGGAGGGAAGGTAGTGTGGGAAGAAGTAGCAGTTAGGTTGGTGGTGGGTGTGCTCTGAGAGACAAGTTAGGACCAGGGGAGGGTGCACTTGGAAAGGATACCCCAGCCCTGAGAAGACACAGGGAAGCATTACTTTGTAAAATAATTCTGCCCAACAAAGGGAAGGCATCAAGTTTTCTTTGTCTGAGCTTCCTCCGGCTGGCTCCGCTGGAGAGCCCCCAAATCTGGCATTCCTGGAGCTCCTGGCAGAGTTCTCTCCTCGTCTCTTTCACCAAGACAAGCAACTTGTGTAAGTTATGGATGGATGAGTAGAAATATGGATTGTAGAAGAGCGTGCAGGGAATCTGGTTGCCACTTCAGTCTCTGATCCATCCCTTCCATAGACTGTCCTACCTGGAAAAGTGTCTGCAACGTGTCTCCCAAGCTCCTGGCTGTTCCTGGGGTCCTGTCACCACTTACTGCCACTCCCTCAGCCCTGTGGAGAACACAGCAGAGACAAGCCCTCAGGGCCACCCCCAGTCCAAGAAGAGGCGCATTGAAGGTAGAGGGCTGGGAGTATACATCAACATGCTGGGCTCTGGTTCTGGTTGCCACTGCTTGGATGACCTTTGAACTCCTTCAAACTTCTTTCCTATTAAGTATTTCATAGAGCATCCACTGTCATTAAGGGTAGTCATTTGATTCAAGGTTTAACTTGCCAACTAAAGATAGAAACCCTGTGTGGACTGGAGACATAACTCAGTGCTTAGAGCATTTGCCTAGCATGTTTAAAGCCCTGAGTTTGATCTCCACCCCACGTACCACATAAAAATTAGCTGAGCATGGTGGGGCATACCTGTAATGCAAGCACTTGGGAATCTGAGGCAGGAGACTTGCTGCGAGTTAGAGGCCAGCTGGGCTACATACTGAGTTCTGGACCTATCTCAAGAAATGAAGAATCTTTTAAAAACACTAAAAAAAATCTAATAAAGCACAGGGCCCAGGGTTCAATTTCCAACACTGTGAGAAAGAAAGGAAAGAAAGTAAAGACAATAATAAAACCAAAGATTAAAATAAGTAATCGTATGTTCAGGGAGCTCCTCCTTGACAACTCATACACCATTATTTTCTACATTTTAGAGATTATTTTTAGATAATTTCATTGAGTTTTTACCTTCAGATCACTACCTATCCTTAGAGTGTGTGTACATAAGGTTTTTTCTTTGATTTTTTAATATGATGTCATATTAAGTGATAGTGTCTTAGGTCTATCATTGATATGATTAGTGTTTCCTATAAAACATGACTTTTAAATGTTACAGCTGTATGGTATAATTAACAAACCATAAAATTCACCCTTTAGAAGTTTATGCCTCATTGGTTTTTAGTATACCAGCAGGTTGTGCTGCCATAACCACTATTTAACTGTAGAACATTTTCATCACTCCAGGAGGAATTATGTACCTGTTAGCATTGTTTGCTATTCTCTCCATGCTCCCAGCTCTGGGCAGTGTCACTGATCTATTTCTGAATTTGCCTGTTCTAGACACTGTCTAAATGAAGCTATATAATAATTTGTCCTATGTGTCTGTTTGCTTCCCTAGCATGTTTTCCAAGTTTATTCTGGCTTTGGTATGTATCAGTACTTCCTTTTCAATGGCAGCCTTACATTCCACTGTGTATGTACCTCATTGCACCCATTCATCAGCTGATGAACATTTGTTTCCATTTCGTGTGTTATACATGATGCTGTTAACATTCATGCCCAAGTTCTTGGGTGGGCAACTCTTCAGTTACCTTGACACATATGTGAGAGAGGAATTGTTGGGTCTGTGTGTAATTTTTTGATGAGCTGTCAAACCATTTCCCGAAGTACATACACCATTTCACAGTCCTGCCAGCGTTGTTTGTGGGTTTCAGTTTCTCTCCTTCCTCATCAATACATTCTCATTAGTACTTGGTACTGTGTGCCTTTTTAAAATTTATCCATCTCCTGTTTATTGAAGAGGTAACTCATTGCGGCTTAAATTTTTCTTTCCCTAGTGAGTGGTAGTGTTTAGCTTCTTTTCATATGCTTATTTATGATTAATCTTCTTTGGAGAAATGTCTGTTCAAATGTTGCTTTTTTTAGGTTGAGTTGTCCTTTTATTGTTGGGGGTAAGAGCTCTTTATATATACTCAATACAAGATTTTTATCAGGTATACAAAATGCAAAATCTTTCTCACATTCCATGGGTCTTCTTATGTTTATGCTATCTTTTAAAACATAAAGTTCTTAGATAAAATCCAGCGTACTTGTTTTTTCTCTTTTGTTGCTTGTACTTTTATTATCATGTCTTAAGAAAATTTTGCCACATCCAGAAGCCACAAAGATGTACTCCTCTTTGTTTTCTTCTTTAAACTTTTATAGTGTTGGCTCTGATTTAGATTTAGATAATGTATTTTGAGTTTTTTGTGTAGGATATGATTTATTTTTAATATTTTCAGTGTAGTGCCTAAATTAATATCTAATACCATGAGGAAACCCTGCTTTAGTAAATAACTAATAAATATTAAGGATTTACTATGTTGTGTTTAGTATTTCAGAGACCATAAGGGACTCTGCAGCAGTGTACCATTTAATTAGAGGGAAAATATATTTAGATAAAATGATGGGTACTCACCAGTAAGTATCTGAGGGTTTGTACAGGTGAACGCTGTAGAATTCAGAGAAGTAAGGTGTCACTTTAGGTTTAGTGAATCTGTAAAGGCTTTACCAAGAAGATAATGAAGAAATTTAAGCTGGTGCTGTAAGAATGAGTAAGATTTGTATAAGATGAGTAAAGGAGTACCACAGTCTAGCACATCACCTGTGCAGCACAGAAAGATGTTTGCCTGAGGCGAGGGTTTGGAAAGGGGAGATTCAGCTGGAAAGATTGGTCCTGTTGTTTATTTAGCAGGTACTGAGAACCCAACAATAAACCAAGATAAAAACATTCTCCTCAGTGAATGTCAAGGAGTAGTAAAATGTAATAGAATCATGGCAGAAAAGCAGTAGAGAGAAAGTACTAGGGGAGGGGATGCAATGGTGTTTTGTTTTGTTTTGGGATTTTTTTTTTGTTTTTGTTTTTGACACAGTCTTACTATGTAGTCCACGCTGGTCCTGAACTCACTATGTAGCTCAGGCTGGCTTTGAGCTCACAGCAGTCTTCCTACTCAGCCTCTCAAGTGTTGGTGTTATAGGCATGCACCACCATGCCTGGTTATGTGGTTCTGGAGATCAAACTCAGGGTCTTACGCTTGCTAGGCAAGCACTCTAACTACCATGCTATTCTTCCAACCCCAGGGAGTGCAGTCTTAAAAAGAATGATGGTGGATGGTGAAAGCCTAACAGAAAACATGAATGTTTTAAAAAGTCTATTTAAAGATGAACTTGGGCACATTAAAAGTTCAGTGAGTTTATTTGAGCGTTCCGTGACTGCAGGTCAGCACCAGATTGAAGCTGTTCGGGGACTTCACCAAGGGGCATGAGGGGAAAACTTACAAGGTATTTGCAGAAGAAGTTAGACAAAGAAATTTTTTGATTAATGTGGAAGGTCTGTTTAGAGGTGAATTAATGGATTCTGATTGGTTAAGCCTCAGTTGCTCCTAAACTGTGTGCATTAACTCTGACTGAATTGGATTCCGGTTTGCTTATGAAGGAACCCAAGGCACTGGAGCCATCTTAGTCTGATGCCCTTACTGTTTTTTTTTTTTAAACAAGTGTTCTGAAGGAAGATGCTTAGTGTGTGTGAGAATAGCAGGGAATAGCCAGTTCAAAGGTCATGAGTGAGGATGCTCCTGGCATGCTCAAGGAATAGCAGAAGAGACCACAGTGGCTGGAGTGCAGATTATGTAGGATATGAAATCAAAAAGGTCACGAGAACCTGGAGAGTATAAGGCGGACTACAGACTCCTGGTTTATTCCAAGTATAACAGGAAAGAATTAGAGAATTTTAAGTAGAAGAATCATAGAATCTGCATATGTCTACTAAGAATTTCATTGGTTTCTATATTGAGAACTGATGTAGCAGGGCAAGGGTGGGAACCAAGGCCAGTGAGGAGGCTGTTGGGGGAGATCTGCCTGAGATGAGAGTGCACAGCCTGTGAGGCGGGGGTTCCCTAGGCACTGATTTCTCAGGTATTTCTAGTAGAATTCCCTGATAAATGGGAGTTAGGGTATGAGATAGAGAGAGGAGGGTGACGCCAAGGGTTTGGCCAAATGGAATTGATGCCATTGGAGCTGGAGAGGCTGTGAGTGGAGTGGCGCTGAGAAGAACCAGGGCTTTGGTGTTAGTCTTGTGCTTCCAAGTATAGATGTTTGGACTAACAGTTGGGGACCAGAGCCAGAATTTGAGAGATCTGAAGGCAGAGGTCTGCGTGGGAAAGTGGCATGTTCATCCAGGGCCTGGGCCTGAAGGTCTCAGGAAAGCAGTAAAGGTGAAGAAGAGAGGCTTCTCCCACCATAAACAGGTTAAAGGGGTTGAAAGGAGCCCTGAGAAGATCCAGTGTGTTGGATCCGTGTACAAGCTCATGGATGTAGCTCCCTGGGAATTTTTTAGGTCTTTACATGGGCCAGTGGTGGCTTACTTTTGGATTCTTGGTTTTCATGTGCAAACATAGGAGAAGGAGAGAAATGGGGCTGCCGACAATGACTGTTGACAGATATTAATATCCACTTGACTCTAGTTTTAAAATATCGTTACCTGGATTTTCTTAAGAAATGTGAACCTCAGGTGAGAACATTTGGACTCATTCACCTGCTGTGCCTTCTTCGACCCACAGAGGAGAAGTCCTTCACTCAGCTTTCCGGTTAACTGTGCGGACATTGCAGTCATCACTCTTCTTCTTCTTCTTCTTCTTCTTCTTCTTCTTCTTCTTCTTTTTTTGGTTTTCAGAAAATTTTATCTCCCACTTTTCTCTCCTTCCCTGTCTTTCATGTATCCACTGTAAAACTCTGCTGCCATGTTAAGCATTTTCTAGCCACAGACCCAAAAGTGGATAGGCTCTCAGAGGGTCTCATTGCATACCAGAAGCCTTTCAGTTGGGGAGAATCCAGCCTCCCACATTCATCTTTCCATGTTACTTTTTATCTGTGAAATGGATACTTCTGTCTCTTTCCAGCTTGTTTTCTGGCTTTGCTCTAAGTTGTTCTTGGACAGGATTCAGATACACTTCTACCTTTCTCACGATGTACTAGGTGGGCTGTGTATTCAGTATATTAGGATTCTGCTCATTTTTGAGGTGGAACCGAGTAAGTTTATATGGGTTTTCCATTCTCATCTGCTTAACCTTCCTTTACCAAATCTGGTCAGTTTTTTAAAAAATTAAGCCACCCATGGTAGGTCTCTGGTCTATTCAGTGTGTGTATCTGGTTTCTTTCAGGCCCCAGCATTCAACAGAGTGAGAATCCTTCAATCCAGGAAGAAAGTCTGCAGCTGAGCAGTATCCCACCCACACCCAACCTCACCTCCACTGCCTTGAAGACTAGGCAGCCCCTGGGTGTGGTAGGAGAGGTAGAAGAAGATGATGGCTCAGACTCAGAGGCCATCCGCGGGTAAGGCTGGGGGGGCCTGTGGCCCCAAGCTTGACGTTTCTCTTCACCCCCTGCAGTAGTCCCACTCCTCGGTACTTCTTCAATGCTTATTTTTTTTAGCTTTAAGATCTCTTTTTCTCCTCACACTCTGAGCCTTTCTTCCTTTTAACACCTTCCTCTTTATCCTTTATTTTTATTCATAATTGTTTCTGCTTCACTCTTAACAGCCAGCCCCCCTTATGCACCCAGAAACCAAGGTTACCACATACACAGTATTTCCTGAATCCACGCAACCAGTCAGGGCCTGATTTGGGGAAGAAGCTGACCCGGTGAGCTTTCCTTCTCATCATCTGTCCTCAGTTCCCATCTCTTACCCTGAGAGGATTCTCATGAGCCAGGGCTTCTCTGCCAGTCTGCTCTTTCTAACTAGCCCTAGTCCATAGCACTTCCTTCCAGTGTTAAGTGAAATCCTGGGATGTAGAGATATGCTCCCATAGGAGGCAAGAGTGAAGGCCTAGATCTTACTTTCTGTTCCCTGGGGCCTCTGGGAAACTGTCAGGTGGCTTTTGACAGCAGTTTGGATACCCTTATTCTTTGCCACTCTCTCCAGACTCAGCCTTATGGAAGAGGATGAGGAAGAAGAGAGAGAAATTCAGGAGTCAAGTGAAGAATTAATGGATATGGACAAGGTGTGTGGACCCAGCACGCCTTCTTCCTCTGGAGCTCTCTCAGAGACCAATGGGTGAGAGCAGCACAGGGTTTCTCCTCTAATCCCTGATAATGCTCTTGGCTTTGGTTGTTGCTTAGAACCTTTTGAATAAATCACAAAAGAAAAGAAAAAAGGTTTCGAAGTTGCTGTGGACTTTGCTTGGATATATTTTTATTAGGGAAATAAGGAAAAAAAACCACCAGAAAGGATTGTAATAACACTCCCCAGTCACCAAATAAGTATGATTGTTCTGAGCCTTCCAATAATTAGAAAGTACACTAGAGCCAGGCATGGAAGGCCATAATCTCTTTTCTCTCATAGGGCACTCATGTGGCTCCCCAGTGTAGCCATACATCTTTCCTTCTCTCTCCCAAAATGGTTGCCAATCTCTGTCCCTCCAGCTGCTTCTCTTTCTGCCCTGGGTGCCTGCTTCCCAGGAGGAATGTTTTACTCTAGTAGGGAAAACACAGAGCATGGCATGATAAGGCCTGAGCACGAGTCCTCAGTTGTACGGAAGATAAGCTCACAGCCCCGTCTTAGCTTCCATCTTCTAATCTTTACAACTAAGCTACCAAATACAAGCACTTTATAAAGTGCAAAGGGCTGTGTCTTAGTTTGGTGCTGGGTGCACTGTTGGCTTACTAGCAGTAGACATCTGCGGGAGGTTCAGGAAGGTCCAAGGAGACTAAGTGCAGGCTCTAGGGAGGCATGAGGGGACACTGGGAGAGCCCGCAGCCTCAGCAGTTGCTGAGGACCTGTCTCCTGACGTGGCGGAAGCAGCAAGCTCATTGCCTGGCATCTTAGGCACTAACCCTATGGTTGCGGACACCACTTACTGATGTGATCATTTCCAAGGGCTTCACATCTTATCCATCATTCTGGGAGTTAGGATTTTCAGCATGCGGCTTTGAGGGGGCAGAGACATTCAGTTCAGACCAAGCTGTGTATTTTCCTCTGTTGCTCTTGTTCCCTCTTCTCTGCTCTGGGTAGGGGAAAGAACAGAATAGACTAAGAGAATGGCGGCTTTGTGCTCTGAGGAAAATCCAAACAATAACATGTTCATTCCAGAGACCAGCAAGCAAGGACTCTATTCAGAGAGTCAATCCTAAAGTCCTGGGAAAGCCCCATCCTCTGGCTCCAGAACTGAATACATTTAAGGGGCCAGTCAGCAGGCTGAGAGAACAGACACTTCTGTGAGGCCGATGTGCAGCCCTTGTGGTTCTTGTTACCGCTGTTTGTGTGGGGCAGGGGTCGGGAGAGCCCTGACTGAACTGATACTCTATCCTCCAGCAGCCCAGTAGCCCCTTTCCCCCCAGTGAGCACAAGCCGGACCTCCTGGATCCTACAGAGCCAAACATGGAGGTGAGTAGGCCTGGAGCTGGGATTGTGTGTCCTTGAAAATGCCACTGGACAGCTGTTGTGTCCATCAAGTGGACAGGAAGACCAGAGCCTCTGGGCATACCTCTGGCTGTCTCTGGACCTTTAGGAGGGGAGGTCAAAGCAGCTGAGGATCCGTAGTTCTCTGTGGCTCTTTGTTCTGTTGCTGTGGCGCTACTTTCCTTTTTCTCATTGCAGGATTTCTGACAGGACCCTGGGCCCCTCCCCTTCTCCAGGGACATAACCACCTGGGAGGGGCAAATGGCAATGGGAAGAAGGAGAGAAACAGAGCTTCTCTCAGGCCCCAGCCCCAGCCCCGGCCTTCCTGCTGCAGGAGCCGTGGCCTTTGCCCCATCCCTCTGGCTGGCTCTCCCATGCTTTGAGTCAGGTGGAAGCTTCACTTCTCATTAGAGAGAAGCGTTGCCTTCGTATGCTAATGCACCACTGGTTCCCTGCTGTTGGGGACTTCTTCCTCAGACTCCTTCAAGCCCTAGTGATGAGCTCAATAAACCTGTTTGAATCAGTCTGTTTCCCGGTGTGGCTTGAACTTGTCACAGTAATGGAAGGTTGGGTTCCTTGGCTGCCTGACATCATGTCCCCTGTAGAGGTAGCCCGCACGCGATCAGGGGCTGTGTCCAGAGGTGCTGAAGGATGTAGTGCTTCGTTCTTGAGATAGGTGGGGCAGAGGCAAAGTCAAAAGGACCAGATTGGCCGTCTCTGAGCTGCAGAGCAAGTAGGAGCAGTGAGGGCTGCTGGGAGGAGTAGGGACGACGCAGCTGCCTGCCATGTCTCCTCAGGCCAGGCCACATGGCTCAACAGCCTTCACCTTTTTCTGCCCTGGCTAGTGTCATCCCGATATCCCACATGTACTTGTCATAATTTGAAATTTTACAGGATCACAAGAGCTGAGAGGAGGAAACAGGTTACCCCGCGCTTCCATGCCAGACCAAGGCCTGGACCCTGCGGTTTCATCCTTCTGAGCCAGGTCTTCACCCAGCAGGGCCCCTCCCACGCGTCTCTCTCATCAGTGGTCACTGGCATTGTGACCACTCCTCTGGATGGCCGTGGAATTGCCTCAGGCAGCCGGCCTCCTTGAAGCTCATCTCACTAGGTCTTGTTCTGCCTCTTCCAGCAGCACAGGGCCCTGATAACCACGTGTATGGAGACAGCTGGGTTCTCCTCTGCTGTCATTGTTTTCTTCTGTGGCTCAAAAGAGCCTTCTACCTTCTCTTTTTAGATAGTATTTCCAATTTTTCCCTTCCAGGATACCTCTTTAATTAACAGGTTCCTGCTATAGTCCTCCAGGCTGAATGTAGCTGTCTTAGTTAACTTTTTCAGCCCTGACCTCTTTTTCATTCCTGTGACAGAACACGCAACATCTACAACTTAGGAAGGAAAGGTTTATTATAGCTCAGTTTCAGAAGGTCACAGTCCATTCACAGGTGGGCAGCTGGAAAATGGTGGAATCACATGGTAGGGCCATAGCCAGAACCAGTATTCTGGAGACAAAGATCCTCACAGCATGGTGGGATGAAGCCAAGCCTGGGAGGAAGGGCGGAACCAGGACGCGTCCTTCCAGTTCAAGCCCCAAGCATCCTCCCCTTCCAGGCAGGCCTCACCTCCCAGCAGAGCACAGTATGCAAAGGTACATGAAGCTTTGGGGGATACTCCAAATCCAAACCACAACACTACCAATCATCCCACCAGTTGTGCAGAAAAAAACCATGGTTTTAGTGATGAGGCCACTCAGCAAAAACCTTTTCTGCCTCTTTCCCCCAACCTCTTCCACTCCTAGATAAAAACCGGAAGTTGAGGGGGAAATCTCTTCTTGGACGGCAGCCTGACAGTACGAGGAGACAGCAGACCCACATGGAGTTCTAGGCCTGTGTTCGTGTGGAACAGTGGGGAAACTGAGGCAGGAATGTGCAGGTCACGCGTATCTGAGGGGAAAGATTCCTAAAGTATTAAATATCACCCAAGTTAAGAGCACTTCAGAGATCAAAGATAAAACTAGAGACTTTGTAAGTAGGGACATCCATACACAGCTGGCCTAGTGTGAGTGGAGCCCCAGTCTCAGAATCTGCAGAAGCTTTGTACCACCATATTCTCTGGCTTCTTTGTCAGATCTAGGTCCTCTCTCCTTGACTCTAGGTGCTGAGATTGCTTGATTAATAGAATGTAGTGGAAATGATGCTGTGCTACTGTGAAGTTACAGATTTGAAGGAAACTGTCAGTTCCTACTTCTCTTTCTTGACCTGGTCAGTATTGGAACCTAATCATCAAGCTTTGAGAAAGGCCAAGCAGCCATGTGACATAAGCAGATGACCCAGCCAACATCAGCATCAGTGCCAGATGTGGAATCACATGACACCAGCCTCCAGTTGGAATCAGGGAGCAGAGATGAGCTATCATTTTTCTGTCTTCCAAATTCTAATTGCACAAATCCATGAGTGTAATAAGATGGTAGTAGTTTATGTTACAAAGTCTAGAGGAGTTTGTTGGGTTGCTATGGTAACAGAAACTGAGAATCATGACTCCCAAAGTTTAGGGATCTCTTATCACTTAAAATTTTTTTACTTATGACTTCAGGTAAGATAGTGGCCAAATAACACAGCTGTGCAATTTCTCCTTACGGACTTGGTTAAAAAGATGAGAATATAATTAAAAACTGTCTGTCTTAGTTACTTTTTCGTTGCTGTGACTCAATACCCGACACCCACAAACTTAGGAAAGGAAAGGCTTATTTCAGCTCACAGCCTCGAAGGTCACAGTCCATTCAAGGGTGGCCAGCAACAATCGAAGTACATGGCAGAGAGAGAGGTGGAGGCAGCCTCTCTGGACATCACAAACAGGGAGGCAAGCTGAGGCCAGTTGAGACTAGTCTCCCATCCTCCAGGAAGGCAGGTGCAGTTTATGTATCCTTTCAGGTCTCCAACCAGTAACCAGTCCCTCCTGCATCCAGGTGTGGCCACTACACACCGTTAATCCTAACTTAACTGCAATCCACCCCTCCAGACCAGACCCCAATCCACCAACATCACATGGTTCTATTAAAATACATGAGACTTTTGGGGGACACTCCAGATCCTAACCACAACACTGTCCATCCAACTTAGGAGAGAAAGGAGCACCCCAAAAGTGGAAAGGAGACCACAGAAATGTTAGAAATCCTGAAGACATATCAGAAGAGGAGGGTAAAACAGCAGCCCAGAAGTTGCCCTAGTGGCCAGAGCCCCCCACATCTGCAGACTGAGAAAACCCTGGAACCCAGAACCTCTGACCCAGGTAAGCGTGGATCTGGGAGTAATGACACCAGCAGGTAGCCCCAGCCTCCAGAAACAAGTCAGCAGTAGTACAAACCGAATACACTGTGCACTTCCCCTAACAAAAGGCCTCCTGGAGCCTAGACCAGAAGCAATGCTCAGCAGCCATAGTGGGCAGTGATGTAGGCAGGAGCTATTTTTTAAAAAAAAACAGCTGAAGACTGAACTATTTAAAGAAGGTTCAGAAAGGCACACTAGGGTTTGGGGGGTGGGGGGGTCACTCTTTAATTGTGCCCAGGAAGAAACTGGCACAAGAGACAGTTGTGGAGAGCAGAGAAAGGCTGCCAACCTGCTGGATGGCTTAGGTGTAATGGGAGCACCTCCAGGGTAGAAAGCCCTGAAGCCAGGACAGGTGGAGAGCTTTGCTGAGGGAGCTGGGGTGAACAAGACACCTCAGAGGCCATGGGACTGTTAGGTCTTCCCTAACTGCCCACTCCCAGCACAGAACTCAGAGGGATTTCAGCTCCCCCCACACTGTCATACCCATTCAAAGAAACCTCTCAGCTAGGCCTTTAAAATGAAGTCCCTCAACAACAGGAACACGGGAAGAAGACAAAGCAACAGGACACCCACAGAGAAGCCTGAGACCCCAGAAACTAACGTCATGGGCCCTGAAATAGTGGAACTCATCGGGAAGGAAGTCAAAAAGCAAATAAATGAATCAAACAGCCAGTTCAAACAAGATATTCTCAAAGAAATGAAAGCAATGATCAGAGGCCTCAAGGAGGAACTTACTAAAAAATGTGGTCCTAATGGGTAAAAAGCTTCCTGAGCACATAGAAGCTACAAATAAAATGTTGGCTGAAGTAAATAAGGAAATGCCAGATGGGAAGGAACATTTTGATAGAGAAGTGAAAATTTTGAAAAATGAGCTGAAATTCAGGATATGAAAAGTATATTTGAGGCTGGAGGAATGGCTCAGTGGTTAAAAGCACTTGCCTAGCAAGCGCTAAGTACCCTAGTTCGATTCCCCAGCACCACATAAACTGGGTTTGGTGGCGCACACCTGTAATCCCAGCACTCGGGAGGCTGAGACAGGAGGATTGACGTGAGTCCAAGGCCAGCCTGGGCTCTGAAGTGAGTTCAGGACCAGCCTGGACCACAGAGCGAGACCCTGTCTCAAAAAAAGAAAGAAAGAAAGAAAAAAAAAATATACTTGAAAGCAAAGGAAGTTGACTCGACCATTATGAGGGCACAATTTCAGCCTGTAGACAAGGCTGAAGAAACAAATGCTATAATTAGGCACAACTCCAAAATTAGAATTAAGCAAAACAGTTGATGGATGACTCAAAGAGAACCAACCTCAGAATTATGGGTGTGGGAAAAAGAGCAGAAGACAGCACCTAAGGTATAAAGAATTTATTCACTGAAATCATTCAGGAAAATTTCTCAAATCTAAGAAAATAAATTAATTTTCTGTTACAAGAAACTTATAGAACACAAAGTAATCTCAACCAGCAATGAGGCTTGTCATGATATACCATAATCAAAACCTCAGAAAATATAAAGAGAGAACATTATTTTTTTCTCTCTAACCCTAACCCTAACCCTAAGAGAGAATATTAAAAGCAGCAGGAGAAAAACAGTCATTACCAAGGCAAACCCATTCAAATTACTGTAGATTTCTCAAGGCAAACTTTAAAGTTCAGGAGAGCCTGGAGCAAAACCTTTGCAGCTTTATTTTTATATAGAAAAGCAATTTATTCTGTTATAAGCACTTACACAGTCATGGAGAGTAACAGGCTTGCTGGTGAAACAGGTCACCCAAAATGGAGATGGTATCAAACTAGTGATCAAGGACTGACTTCTTTAAAAAAAAACAACTCTTATCAAGGATTAATTTAATTTTAAAAACAAATGCAAGCTATCAGTTCACCTTTCTGAACTTGACAGTCCACCTGAGGTACCTGTCCGGTAAAGACACACATCTTTACAAGTGGGTGGTCCCAAGTTAAACAAAATAACAACAAAAACCATTTCACAGAAAGGAAAGGAATAACGTGAAAACAGCTCAAGAAATACACCAACAAGCAAAAACATATAGGGATGGAGGAACATGTTGGTACAGCGTGAAGAAACGGCACCAGAGACGTGGTCAGGAAAAGGCAACGGAATCAGGAGAATCAGCATAAACCCTGCAGGGAGCCGGAGATGACCTACAGTGTGCAAGGGACCCCGGAATCTAGGAAACGGGAAGAATTTGCGTTTAAAGTAGTTCCATAGATAAAGCGATTGAATGGTGTAGGTTAAAGCCAACAAGGTGTCCTGTGCTGCAGCCAGAGGCTCTGTGAGGTCACACTGGAAGGTGACCTGGCCCAGCCCAGAAAGGCGCAGGTCAAGCCCTGGCATCTCCATTGCTGGGTCAGAGGACTGCTGTTTGTTAATACAGCCTTGTAGTTCAATTTTGATTTTTCTGGGCTGGGGGCACAGCTGAACAGTTAGAGGGCTCGCCAAGGCCCTGAGCGCAGTTCGCCAGCACCACGTAAGCAGGGCATGGTGACCACACCTGCAATCCCAGCACTCTGGGGGCTGAGGCAGGAGGACTGCTGTGAGTTTGAGGCCAGCCCGGGCTCCATAGTGAGTTCAAGATCAGGAAAGGCAGCTCAGCATCGTGGCTGGTATTATGGTTTCTGAGGGTAAGTCTGCTCTAGGACTTAAATTTTGTCTTCACTGCTTTTTGAACCTGGACAAGTTACTTCTCTCATAAAGTAATTGTTATGTGTGGAACTAACATATGAATTCCTCACATTAGCGTGTGTAGTCTATGGCCTTACCACACTGAACATGTCCAATATCATATTACATGTGTATACATGCAGCTGCTACTTCTCACTATTTATCTTACTTTGATAAAAGAAACAACATACCTAAACATATCCAGGTTATAAGTGGCCTTTGTCACACTTAAAACATGCAAAAATAAATTAAATGTAGCAGTTGTAAATCTCACAGCTCAGATGGACAGACACACTGTTTTCCTCTATAATTTCAAGCTATTCTCCAGCCCAGTTGGTGGAAAATTTAGTTCCTGATTGTTCCAGCTCCTTCCTTTTCCTTGGGTTTATGTCAAGTGCCAAAGTACGTGTGGAACAGAGGTGGCCTCTGGTCCTGCGCCTACACAGCACAAGAATCCATGGCTCCTGTGCCAGGCGTGACCATAGAAATCTGCGTGGCATTATTACCACCAGCACCGCACTGTTCGGACCGCCTTCCAGACTCTGCCCCTCTTTCCGGGCACTCAGAGCCTGCGCCAGCTCAGGGCTTCTACCCTGCGCTCTTCCACACAAGATGGGTCCTCCTCTGGCTTCGAAAGAAAGACTTTCCTCCCCGACTTCTTCCATGTGGCTGAGCCACAAGATGCTGTAAGAAGGCTGGTGCTTGAAGCAAAGCCGGAAAGGTTGGCCAGCCCACCTCGCCTACTGTGGCCCCCAGTCATGGCCCACAGGGCCACCTGTCTTCCTCAGAGACACCTTTGCCTGAAGGAAGGTAGGGAGGAACAGATGCTGAGAAGTACCGTCGGATCCTGGACGGTTATAGCCACGCTACTGTCTCTGTGGAGCTGTTACTCTGTGAATCTGTTACTTTCTCCAGGAACCAGTGTTTGGGCCTCAGGAACTGAAGTTTGTCAGTCAGCTGGGTGGGTTTCTGTCTGCATTAGTCTCAGCAAGCAGATAAGAGGGATTGGTTACTTCCCAGACCAAGGCTGGGATACGGGGCCAGACCTTTGGATGGGAGCAGCGCCTGAGCTGAGACAGGCACCGGGGTAGGGAAGTTGACATTTACTCACTCTGCCAGGGAGGTGTGATCAACACAAACCACAAGAAACATGGATCCCAGTGTCCTGCAGAGAATGGACTCCGCTCAAGGAATGCCTCATGCACTGAGGCCCAGGCCAGCCTGGACAGAGTGTCCCGCCTACGGTCATTGACTGTCTTCTCTCCATCACTGGGAAGCAGATGGCATCGTCCCTGCTGGGCTGTTGCTGCTCAGGGAGGTAAAGTTGCTTGTGTGTGTTTGCCAGGTTCTGAAATTGTATCTCCTGTGGAGCTCATGGGCCCTAGTACAGGCTGGCCACAGGCCCCATCCCTGCGCTGGCCTGCAGGGGCTTCACCAAGAAATGTCCCAGCAACTGGAGACCATTGCCGGACCTGCATCACCTTGCCTTTACCTTACACCAGGTTCATGCACAATTCAGCCCTGATGACACAGGGTATGTATTTCTTGGTTTGATAGCCATCATGTTTCTGGAGTCAGAATTCTGGAGACTGCTCAGGAATAGTCAGGAAGTTGTAAGTTCAAGGACCTCACAGCCATCAAAGCATACATGTGTTCTAGGTAAGATGAAGGACCTTGCGGTGCCGGAATGCGCGACTCAGTGGAGAGGCTGGGAAAGGGAAGCCGGAAGTAGATCTGTTTGAGAACTCATTTTCTGATCAAGATGGCAAACAGAAAAGTACCTAATCAAATGGTTTGTGGTCATCTGGTTCTCCACCTAAAATTGCACACAGATGTTTTATCCTACCCCCAGACAAGAGCTGGCTGTGGTGCCACACTCTTGGGATCCCAGCTGCTCGGGAGGCTCATGCAGAAGATCACAAGTTCCAGGCCAGCCTGGAGAATGAGTGGGACTGTGCCTCAAAATAAAAAGTGAGAAATAAACGGGATTGGGGACATATTCCACAGGTAAAGCACCTCAGGGTTCAGTACCACAAAGAATATTCATTTACTAAGAAAACCCTCCTTCTTAGGCATTCATAGAGTTAAGCATAAAACAACTATGAAAATCACAGGTTTATAATCTTAGCTTTCCTAAACACACAAAATCCAAAATAGTAAAGTTAAAAATTGACAACTCGAGCCTCCAAAACCTACAATTGTGATGTTTCCTGTGTTTCCTACCTGGATCCTACACAGTGAAAACTTAGTGGGAACACCATGACTTAGAAGATTGAAAAAAAAATTGGGAATGTTGGCAAGTAACTTTGTATGTGGCTTTTAAATTCATAGGTAATTTCTGTGCCTTGTGCAGGGTGTCAGTCAAACGAGAATCTTTATCAACCTGTGAAGATGCCCACAGGCGGCCCCCCTGCCCACAGCTGCTGGCCATCTGGCTGCTGGTGTCCTGCACTTCTGTGACAGTTGTCCAGGAAAGAAGTGCTCAGGGAGGGACAACTTCCTGGAAGTGAGAAGTCGTGCAGTTGGTCGTGTCTGGTAGGTGGCTGATAGTCCTACTAGGGAACTGTGGCTGGCAGCCCCCCATGCCCAGGCACCCTGTGCACACATGGCGGGGCACCCTGGGGAGGGCCAGCTGCGTGGGCAGTGACGCAGAGTGGTGAAAGCCAGCACGAGCCAGGCAGGCGCGAGGGGCCTTGGAGAAGGTCAGGGGCCAGGATCAGTGGGATGGCCACCTGGAGGCCCTGTGGCGCCAGCTCCTGTGAAGACTGGTTCACGGGCTGCCGAGTAAGGTGAGGTAATGGCTTACCCAAGAGCCTGACGGACTCATGGTGACCACCACAGGGT
This sequence comes from Ctenodactylus gundi, assembly GCA_004027205.1. Lineage (NCBI taxonomy): Eukaryota > Metazoa > Chordata > Mammalia > Rodentia > Ctenodactylidae > Ctenodactylus > Ctenodactylus gundi. The sequence goes on from PVKB01002460.1 coordinate 275,356, forward strand.
TCTTGTTGTTGATACCATGCTGAAGATGAAGCTGAGGTGTTCACTACACGCCCAGCCCATTTTTATATTTTGAGGTAGTCTTGCTAAGTTGCTAGGTTGCCCAACCTAGGCTCAAACTTGTGATCCTCCTGCCTCAGCCTCCCAGTTCCAGGATGGCAGGCCTGCGCCACAGAGCCCAGCCACCATGGGACTCTTTACTTTTTATTTTTTGGGGTTTTGTTTTATGTTTCAGTGTTGGGGATGAAACCCAGAACCTCCCACAGGCCAGCAAGCGCTGTGCCTCTGAGCCACGCCCTCGTCCTCAGGGGCTGCGTCCTTGGCACACCTCACGCAAGCTGGAGCTTAGAGAGACGACTGGGGACAGGGTCACTGCTCAGTTCTCACCGCAGCTGCACAAGCTGGGCAGTTCCTCGGCAACACACGAAGCGGAGCGTGGTGGCACACGCCTTTCGTCCCAGCACTGGGGAGGCTGAGGCAGGAGGATTACCGTGAGTTCAGGACCAGCCTGGGCTGCAGAGTGAGACCTTGTCTCTAAATAAATAATAAAACTATGCTTGAAGTTGCAATTTTGGGGGCTGGAGGAATGACTCAGCAGTTAAAACACTCTCCTAGCGAGCTCAAGGGCCTGGGTTCACTCCCCAGCACCACATAAGCTGGGTTTGGTGGTGTATACCTGTAATCCCAGCACTGGGGAGGCTGAGGCAGGAGAATTTCTGTGTGTCTGAGGCCAGCCTGGGCTACGTAGTGAGTTAAGGACTAGCCTGGCCTGCACAGTGAGACCCTGCCTTGAAAATAAATAAATAAATAAATAAAGCTGATTTTTTTTTTTTTTTTTTTTGAGACAGAGTTTCTCTCTGTAGTCCAGGCTGGTACTAAACTCATGATATAGCCCCAAGCTGGTCTCGAACTCAAAGCAATCCTCCTGCTTTAGCCTCCCCAGTGCTAGGGTTATAGGTATACACCACACCTGGCTTATGTGGTGCTGGGAAATTGAACCTGTGCCTGTTATGCAAGCGCTGTAACTGCTGTGTTACTCCTCCAGCCCCTAAGGCTGCCATTTGATAAGACCATTTCCTCCAACCTCACAGAAAGCTCCGGGCTACAGATAAGGAAGTCTGTGCACATTAACTTCTGCAAAAGTTGGTCTAGGGCTGATTGGAAGGAACAAGTGGGTCTTACAGCAAAGGCTTTCTTCCTGTGCAGTCTTTGGTCAGTGGCCATATTGTCTGGCTGCTCAGTAGAAGCCGGGCAGAACTGTTCTGGAGGAGTTCTGCTGCTAAGGGTTGAACCCTTGTGTTGGTAACAGTAATTTCCACAAAAATCGGGCCTGAGCAGCTGATGGGAGGTGTCACGGACCTGGAGGAGGGAAGACGCAGGGGGCAGCGCTCACGTGGCACAGACGCTGGAGCCTAACCTGGGGAGCCCCGGCCCTGTGTGCACCATAGGCCCCACACCGGACGGCAAGGCAGGTGCAAATGCCGACGGCGAACATGGAGCAGTGGTGCTGTGAGCGCTGTCACCCGAGCCCAGGTCTCCAAGGTCTCCAGCTGGTTTTGCAGGTCTTCTACTCCTGAGTTCCTCCACATTCCCTGCCCCTTACTGGGCCTCAGTCCCCGAAAGCAACCAGGTGCCTTCCTTGGTTCAGTGTCCCCTGCAGCATCTCTGCCCCCCACCCCTCAACCTCCAGACTGTGACGCGGCCAGCAGCTGGGTGTGACCAGCCCCAGCCCACCTCCACCCTTCTCTTGCAGGAGCACAGCCCTGTCACTCCATGGGGACTCCCGACACCCTGCGTTCACCACCGGAAAGCTGTGAGAGAAGGAAGTGGGGTGGGTTGGACACGCCTAGCCTGCTGACAACATGAGAGCTTCCTGCGCAGGGACTGTCCCACAGCCACCAGAGGCCAGGCCTTGCTGGCAGAGCCCTGGCTCCTGGTCCTGCTCTGGGCGTCGGTGGCTCTCTGTGGGTGCAGGTGAGCGGGGAGGCTGGAGAGGAGCCGGCCGCAGAGTGTGGCGCCAGCCCCCCAGCCTTGCTGCCCGTGTCTCAGGGCCCCCCGAGGTGTGAGCGCAGGTCCACACGGCGGCCTCTGAGATCCTTCCTTCACTCTCGTCTGTAGGTTCCTGGGATCCAACGCCATCTCACTAGTGACAGTGAGCTGGAGGGCGCCTGAGGGTGCCCGAGGGGCCCAGCCGGCTGTGCTGCACCCAGAATTTGGCATCCAATGGTGGGAGCCTGGTGCCAGGCCCACTGGTTAAACATAAGCAGCATCTCCTGACTCACCCTCTAGGGAGCCGAGGCCAGAAGCCCGGAGGCCAACACGACCTTCCGCTGCAAGGTTGTTTCCTTCCCCAGGGGCTCTCAGGAGGCCTGCCCCCACGCAGACCCAGGTGGGGCCAAGAAGAAGGGCGGGAACAGGGCGGTCCCCACACTGGCTGCTGTCTGATGCCTGTCTGTAGGGCTGCCTGCCCCAAGCCCAGCCACAATTCTGCAGGCAAGCCTGGCTGGATCTTGGGGCTCTTGGGGCTCCTCTCATTTGGCTTCTTCTTTGTCCTGCACCTCCTGCGCCTGCAGAGGCCCTGGTGAGACAGCCCCGAGGTGCCCAGGCCGCCAGCTGCCGTACCCTGCTGTGTCTGAGCCCTCGCCGCCTCTCTCCTGGGTCTGCTAAGCTGCCGCGCCCTCGGGAGCCCCACTCAGCCCCCTTCCCCTCCCTTCGCAGGCTTCTGGACAGGCCTCGCTGGCCCCTCGCCACTCCCCCTGCCCCTCTACCGTCTGCCCAGCAGCCCTGGCCGCTGCTCACCCCCACCGGCAACTGTGTCCCGTTGGGCACCGCCCCCACCCGTGCTTCGAGCCAGTGCCCGACACCCGGCCCTGGGCATCCCCACTGGGCCCTGCCTCGTCAGTTCCAACCATGCTGAAAATGGACTTTATGCTGGGGCAGAAACAAGGCCTCCTGGCGCTGGCCCCAGCCTCACCCTTCTCCTGACCCTCTGGGGCCCAGGGCTACCAAGGGGCACTTGGGAGTTCGATGAGAGATGCCACCGGACCAAAGCCCATTGGGCCTCTGGCTCCGGGGCTTCTGGGGCCGCTTCTCTTGGCATCTGTGTCTGTCGTGGTACACCTTGTTCTATCCTTAGGCCCCCAGTAAGTGTCTGCACGCCTGGACCAGGGCCAGCCTGTGCGGATGTGGTCAGTGTGTGGCCTGTGAGAGCCCAGGTGTGAGCGTGCGCAGTGGCAAAGCCCTTCTCAGGTTACTTCCTGTTTCGCACACATCTCCAGCCTCTCCAGAGATGGTGGTAACTAAGTCAACGTTGTGGTTTGGATCTGGACTGTCCCCAGATCCAGATGCTGTGGGTGCTCTATGGAACCGTGGAGGGGGCCTGGCATGGAGGGGTTGGTTATGGACACGTGGTAGGTTACAGGTGTGTGGTAGAAGACAGGTGTGCAGTGGATTATCGATTACTGGCGTAGGTTACAGTCGTATGGCACATTATTACTCTGCATGTGACCTGGGAGGGGCTTACACCAGAGGGCAGGATACAGGCTGGACCTGGAAGGGCATGTGCTACTCCCTCCCGTCTTCCTGAACTTGGCTTCCCGTTGCAGTGCTGTGAGGAGCTGCCTCTACCTCTGCCTTCACCATGTGCTCCCACGACTGACAGCTGCCCACGAATGGACTGTGACCTTCTGAAACTGTAAGCTAAAATAAACTTTTCCGCCCCCAATTTGTGAATGTGGGCATTTTGTCACAGCAACAAAAAAGTAGCTAAGACAATAAAATGGTTGCTCAGACTCGGGTCTTGCCTGGGCCTTCTCTTCTTTGGAGAGTTCAAAGGTTATAGGAAGAACTTGCCATCCTTGGAAGACAGGAGCCAGCTTAGGACCAGAGGGGAGGGGCCCAGAGAGGGGCCGGCCCAAGAGAGATGGGGGCTTGGTGGCTTCCAACAGGATGGTCCAGCTCAAGCCCCCGCACTGGCACCTCTCCTAGGATACATCGGAGATGCTGGACACCATTGAGACAGGTGGTCAACCTGGCTGCCCTATGGTGGCTCCCTGAGTGGCCTTGGGTGGGACCCTGGTCCTTTTCCAGTGAGAGGTCATTTAGGGTTAACGGTGGGGTAGGTGTGTCCTCAAGGAGCTTCCTCAGCTCTTTCCTGTTACTAGGGTACCAGGAGCTGCTCCCTTGGTCCACTATGGAGAGGCAGAAAGGCCCTCACAGACATAGGGTCTGTACCTACAGGGCAGCTACCACAGGTCAGGACCACCTCAAGCCTTTGCCACAGGAGACAATGCAGTGACAGCCTGCCAGTTTAAGGCTCCCCAGGAACCTGGCAGCTCCCAGTGGGAAGGCAGGTGGCCCTACATCCCCAGTCAGGGAAGCTGGCAGGACCTCTCCTCAACCTTGTACCTGCACAGTGGAATCTGGGCAGCACTGGCGCCTGGCTCTGCCCAGCTTGGAGAAGGTTGCTAGAGGCTGAGTCCAGCCACAGGATGTTTAGGCGCCCTCAGGCCTGCTCGCACATGGCCTTCCCAGGACCAGGCCCACGCAGCTCCCAGCTGCATGCTGCTCTGGGGAAAGGGTGGCTCAGGGGCAGCTGGGCTTGCCGTGCTCAGCTGGGCCCAACGTCCAC
>PVKB01002461.1:0-278273 GCA_004027205.1 Ctenodactylus gundi
ATCTCGTTTAAACCTAAGTCTTTAAGGTAACTGTTCCTCTATTTTCATGGAGAAAAGTCTGCACGTACTGGAATTGGTTTCCTCAAGCCTGCGGAGTTGGCAAGAAATGGGATTACAACTTGAAGCCAATATTCCAGCCACAACTGTGCACTTGTGCTATCCTTTCAGCATCTTTTGCTGTAATGCTTCTGGGTATCATGCTGGGAGACCATAGAAGTTATACCTTAAAAAACATCCCGAAGGCCATGTATAACTCCCAAGATAGTCTATTTTCTCTTATTATTGGTGGGTAAGTTTCTTCCTATGTACTCATTGTTACAACTTAGTTATACTCCAGAGCTAAGCTAATTTCCCAAATGATAACAAAGTCTAATTTGAATTGGAATATAAATCAATAGGTATTTCCTTATCTTAACTTATTTCCAGTTTTGTACACCTGTCTTAAATCATAGTCTCTTTGGGGAATCAGTCTTCAGAATATATAACTAAGGACAAATAACTCACCCATTCTTTGCATTAAATGGTATTGCTCTCTTTCCCTTTACATTCATTCCAATTTTTTTTATCTTGAAACTGCCATACTAATTTGCCTGGCACAAATAAATGGTTTAACCATTTATTCAAATAACTACATAAAAGGTGTCACCAGAGAAGTAAAGCTAATGAAAATCACTACTGTCTACTAAACAACAAATTAGTCACTTAGAGAAATGGCCCTTCACAAAAGTGACTTAACAGGTGTCCCTGATTATCTTGGCACTTCTCCCACATCAAAACAAGCCCACAAAGAAATTAAAATCTCATATAATTGACTAGACCACAAGAAAAAATAATTTCTGTGACTCATGGAATACTTCAGTACTGCGTTAGCTACGTATTACCAGACAACAAATTGTCCCAGGGTGTTGGAGCTTTAAACAACAAACAGTTCCCACAAGTTTGCACAGTTACAGTAGATCAGAAATTTGGGAGCAGCTCAAATAGAGATTGTGGCCTGGGATCCCAGGGGGCTGTTACCAGACTGTCAGCTAGGGCCGCAGTCATCTGAAGGCTCGATGGAGGTGGGCGGCTCCATCCCCAAATGGCGCACAGACATGGGTGTCAGTGCATACCACAGGACTCCCTGTGAGGAATGTGGTGTGTTCTCTGCCTTCCTCCTCAGGGACCTGAGAAACAAGATGGATGATAATTCACCCTGGGAAATGACATCCTGATGGATTTGATTACAGCATCCCAGAGTCTTCACCTAGCAGCTGTACTGAAGGTGAGGGGACACCACAGGAGGACCCGAAGACCAGAAGGGGCAGCTCAATGGAGCCATCGCACGCACACGTAGCACATCACAGGGACTATTTTTCTATCCTATTACAGCCTTATTGTATAAGATACTCACTTATTCATTTATAAATGTGGAAACTCAGACTTAGAAAGGACAACAGCATGAGCCTAAAGTTGACAGACAACATGTGACGGAACAGGTGAACCAGGCTTCCTTGTCTGACCCCGCTGCAAACCATTCCTTGAGGTCACAGAACAGCAGTGGGGTCTGTGTGTCACTGAAGGTCATGGAGGAGAGTCTTCCAGGCCAGTGCACATGAGGGCTGCTTCCATGCAGAGGGAAGAAGGACACAGACTTCCTGCCGGGAGAGGAGGAGTCACCGTGCCTTATGCACATCCTGCAAGAGCAGTCCTGACACTTTATCTGGAGTCCAGAACACCAGGATCCAACATGATTCCTGGACATCCATTCCAGAAAACAAGGCCCAAAGGAATCCAAAGGAATCCCGCTGTAAACCAGTACATGGAGATCGAGTTTACCAATTTTTTTTGTTTAGTTTGGGCAACTTCAAATGTCACAAACCTAAAGATAAGATCTGACGAGTTGTTTTGGCCATGGGCCCTCTCTGCAGCAACAGATTTTAGCCCCCTCCCTTCTACTTTAATAAAAACAGACAGCTGTAGAAATATTTGGAATCATTTTGTAATTATACCTCCAAAGTGATACTTCTGACTTTCTGAAGGAACAATACCCAAAGACGGGAAATATTATAACCAGGACTGAGGCAAGAAGAATGTTCTATCCTTAAATCAAGTCAGCATCTTCCCAGGAACCATTTCCCCTTATTTGGGCTTATGACACAAATTACAATTTTGAAAAGTAGTTATAACCTCCAGCACCAAATCCAACTTGGCTTGGAAGCCCAGTTCCTGCCACTTGGTAACTAATAACCAAATGAGCAACACAGCTGCACATGTACCTGTGGGGAAGGCCTGGTGGCTGGAGGGGAAGAAACTTGTAGAGAACCTCTTTGTCTCCTAGGTAATGGAGAGGACAGACCGCAGGGCCCACTCATCTGCTCCCTCTGTAGCCGTGGGGAAGAAGGTTATGGCAGGAAGCCAGGGCGCAGCTGTGGAATGCATCCTTAAAGCCCATCCATTGGGCTCCCAAGACTGTCTCCAAGCTTCCTCACAACAATATTTGATTTTCCAGAAACAGATGCCCGCTTCTGTTGTCTTCCCCGCAATGCTGCAACAGTGTGCATTCTCAGCTCAGGACTGCTGAACATCTCTAATGTGTAAATGTTAATTTCCATAAGAAAAAAGCAGTTGTCCAAGGGGTGGGGTCCTGGAAAAGCAGGTTCCAGCAGCCATCCAGTATTTTCCCAGCACTGGTCTCCCAGCAGGTGAGGGAGGCAGCTCTGGGGTTTGTTGTGTGAGCGACCCTGCTCTGTAGAGGTCGTGAAAGCAGCAAGGATTCCCACTCACTTCCAAATGCACGCACCGTGATGGAGAGGTCGCATGGGTCCTCTACAGGCGCTGAATCCTAGTCATGGCCACACTGAGTTTCCTGGACCTCCCTAACGTAACACATGCACAGGTCAAAAATAAAATGTTAGCGGGGCCCGGTGTGGCAGGCCTCTAATGCTAGCACCCTGGGAGGCTGAGGCAGAGAACACAAGTTCAAGCTCTGTCAGGGTAATTTAGTAACTTAGTGAGATCTTGTCTCAAAAAAAAAAAAAATTGAAAATGGGCTGGGATGTAGGTGGCTGTGAAGGCCCTGTGCTTGATCCCCAGTACCACAGATGAAACAGAAGGAGAAGAAGAAAGAAGAGGAAGAAGAGGAAGAAGAAGAAGAAGAAGAAGAAGAAGAAGAGGAGGAGGAGGAGGAGGAGGAGGAGCAATAAATAATTTTTAAAAAATTAACATACATGTGGGTCAACAGAATATGGGCACCATGAAACTATGTCAGAATGCCAGGAAGAGCCCGCTTCCTGTGGAGAGGGAGGTGTGCATGCCCAGACAGCACCTACTTTTTGGCACCCATCCTGGCTCCACTCACTTCATGGCTTTAGCGAGGATTTGGGTGGTAGTGTTAACTCGCTCCTTCCCAGTCTGTCTTCCCCTCTCCCAAGCCAAGCAGCTTTCAGAAGGGCCTTTGCATATTAAAACTCTTAAGGCCCTAAAGCTCCCACAAAGTATCTGTTCTTGTTCACTTAGATTGTTTAGCAGCATTATGATACCAATTCCATGTTTTCCCTGGCAGTTAAAAGTACTTCTTCACTAGGTTCTTACAGAGAGTGTTATGAGCAAGAAATCTGATGTCCTTTGGGATTCCTGAGGAAGACTGATAAATTCAATTACATAAAAGGATGAAACAAAAAAAGCTAATGGGAAGATTAGTATTACTTGACATTTTTACATTTTTTAAATGTCTCGATTCATAATAACAGCTGTTTCTGCCTTCAGCCTGTTGCAGTGTCACCTGCCACATAGCCTGTGGGAAATTCCACAGAACACTCATGAAATAAAAAACGACAAAAAGCAGATACCACCTTCATATCATCATGGTGGTATTTTTGACACTATGTATTCCTGAAGCAGTCTTGAAGAACCTCAGGGCTCCCCCAGATCAAGGTTTAAGAATTGCTGGTATACAGAGCTTTTAAGAACAGAGAAGAAGGCAGCTGTGGTGGTACCAGCCTATAATACCAGCACTCTGAGAAGCGGAGGCAGGAGGACTGCGAGTTCAAGCCCAGCCTGGGCAACCTAGAGAATTAGTGAGACCCTATCTCAAAATCAAAACTAAAAAATGAGTGGAGATGTAGCTCAGTGTGAAATCCCTGGGCTCAATTCCTGATGTCGCCCCCCCCCCAAAAGAAAGAGAGAATATGGAAGAAATGTTTTAGTGCACTAGTTAAGTGAACAGACTGTCCACAGAAAAAAAGAAGTTGCCCTATAAGATGATGCTCAAACTTGGCCATATTTTAAAAAGAGAACATGCACATAAACCAAAATTATGCCAGTTAAACACTTACAAAAAATGTCAAAAGTGTGACCATCAACTTGTTAGCAAAACTATGGATAAACCCAGGAGTAGTAAAAACATTGGCACTCAAATTAGGAGTTCTAAATACCATTTGTCTCTGGGAAAAAAAAAAAAAAACGACGGTTTTTAGTCTGCAACAGAAATATACAGGATGCAGCTGGACTGTCTTGTGACAATGGACAAAGACTGTGGGAATCATGGCCAATATTTTCTAGCACCAACTCAATGAGCTCCCTCATACCAGATCTGATATGATTTCAGCAACAATAAAAACAGCGACCACAGTGGATTAAAATACTTAGGAACGCTGAAGAAGTATTTGTGTAATGTGACATATTACAAAAGTGTAATAGTATGTCCACATGGAACAATATTAGCAAGCCAATTCATCATTTAAAACTAATATAGGGACAACTAAAGTATTAACTAAAGTATTAATTGTGCCTTTCTTGTACTAACTATATCAATGGACCACCAAATAGCAGATGACATTTCTCCTTTTAAATGTATTCCTGGTAATACAAGAAGGAATTTTAGAGTTTAACAATTGTGCAGCCACTCAGATCATTGGTAATCTAGATATTGATTATCAGTGATTATGAGAAAGAGAGAGAGGAGAGAGGAGAGACTCTGTGTTTCTCTTGTGAAAGATAATGACACTACCTGTAAGCATTTTTGGAAGAAAAAAATAAATATACAGAATCAGAGAAATTCTCTAAACTTAATTACCTATTTGTCAAGTTGGCGGGGAATGTTTGTTGAGCTCAAAGAGTTGGAGATCCTTGATTCATAGTGGTATGGTTTGGATCTGGAATGTCCCCCAGAAGCCTCATGTATTAGGATGTTTTGGGATACCTATGGAACCATGTGCTGTTAAGAGGTGGGGCCTGATTGGACAGGGAAGAACATTGGGGCTTGACCCAGAAGGGTAGATCACTAGGACATGACCTGGGAGGACATGTGCTGGCTCCACCATTCCTTGTTCACTTGGTTTTCTCTCTGCCATGACATAAACAGCCTTTCTGCTTCTGGGCCTCTATCATGTTTTTCTACCAATACAAGATGCCCATAAATGGACTGAGACCTTATGAAATTGTGAGCTAAAATAAATATTTTTGTGAGTGTTGGGTATCATGTTTCAGCAAAGAAAAAGTAACTCACACACCAGCAATTTAGAGAGATCCTATCTCAAAAAAAAGTGGGTGTGTAGCTCAGTGGGAGAGTATTTACTTAGCATGTGTAACACCCTGGAGTCAATGCCCCAGCATTGAAATTTTTTTACATTAAGTAAATAAAACACTTTGACTTCTATTTTGGATGGATTTCCTATTTTTCTCTCTCATATACACACGTGTCCACATGTAACATGTTTACATAAATATGTGCATACTTATGTAGAACTGCCTATGTGTATGCACCCATGGGCATGTGTGTTTCTTATTTCGTGTTGTAAGCAGGCTTGCAGTGAGGTCTAAATGACAGGAAAATGCAGTGTGCATCTAAGAGTAACAGAGGAGCAGAGGGCTCCAAACAGCATATGTGTGTCTCAGAATTACACAGCCTGAGATAATTGCAGCCCTGACCAGCAGCTGATTTGTAACTTCGTGAGAGCCTCTAAAGAAAAAATTTCCTAAAGGCGAGTGCCACCTAACAGTAGCAGTGGCACCTTTTTCAGAAGAAGATGGCAAGTCTTTCAATTTCCCAGTGCTTTTACCTGACCAGGTGACTGGACAGAGAGGAGGAAAGGAGGAGGAATACCTTATTGGGAAGATTGTGCATCCTGCCAGTAGGAAAAAGGCAGGGGAGAGACTTGCGATTTAGGGATTTAAAATCTCCACCCACCATGCTTCATACACTCTCATCAACCTTCTGCAGAAGTGACTTCTTTTTGCGAAAAGCTAATATTTCTGTCCTCCACGCCTCCAACTTGACAATAGGTAATTAAGTTTAGAATTTCTCTGATTCTGTATATTTATTTTTTTCTTCCAAAAACGCTTATAGATAGTGTCATTATCTTTCACAGGAGAAACATAGAGTCTCTCCTCTCTCCTCTCTCTCATAATCATTGTTTGGACAGGTACCTGCGAGCCATTTCTCACACTAAATAAGCTGCTTTCAGATCCTTGACCTAAGAGAGCAAGGTCGTAATTGTTTGCCATAACCTACAAAGTCGTGGGATAACTTTTTTATGTGGCAATAAAAAAGTTCGGTACCAAGATGCAATACGTCAGAAGAAAAATCCTAAAATATGAAAGAGGAAGTGGGCAAAAGTGAGTGAACGAAGGGCATTAGTAGAGCATTAGTGAGTCTAAATTGCCTGGATCAGACTGTTTGAAGAACTTCAGACTTGGAGGAGGCTATCAACAAGGGCTAAAATGAGAATGAGGAAATTTTATTAGAAACTGGAAGAAAAGAGATCCTTGATGTGCAGTAGCAGAATCATACACCCAAAATAGAGTGAAGGGTCCAAAGTGCACCTCCTGACCTGGGTGATGTACTAGCAAGGTGACTTCTGGCCAAATTAGTGAAAATGCAACACAAACGCCATTTGTATTGAAATGCGAGAAGAAAGTAATTGAGAAAGAAGGACTGTGGCAGAAAAGGAAACACAGCTTCACAGTTTTGGAAATTTCCATCCTCCAGATGATAAATAATACTAAAATTAAGAAAGTGTCCTGGGCGAAAATCAAATCCACTACATTCTCAAGAAAGTATTTAAGTATGAAAATGAGTGCATGGGCCTAAAACTCTCTGTTAAAACCTCAAAAAAAAAAATCAGAGGTAATTGTTACTGTTTTAGAAATAAAACGTCTTCCAAAAGTCTGTGTTTGAAATGTGACTGGAACTGGGGGCGCTCTCCTCACCGCTTATGTTCAGTAGCTGATCTCGGAGCCCAGCTGAAGGTGGGTCACAGGGGGCGTGGCCTGGAAGCGCGTATTTTTGTCCCTGACTCCTCCTTTCTCTCTAATTCCTGGCTGCCTTAGGTGATCAGCTGTTTCCCAACAGACCATTCAGTCAAGCCCTTTCTGCCATGGAGACAGCTGACCCTGTACTGAATCCAATAAGAAACAAACCAGAATAGACACCTCTTGTTTGATGTTGTGGCTGCCAGGTATCCTGTCCAACAAAAGGAAAGTTGACTAGAACAGATTCTGGATTTAGATAAGTGAAGTCATTCCTGTAGTGCACCTGACCATGTAGCTTAGAAACCTTTGGCGCTTGATGTAGCAGAAGTTTGAAAAGCTTTGAAGATACAGAGCTTTGGAGAGAAGCCCTGGAATGCCACAAACAGAGCTTGATGGGGGATTGTGGCCAAAGCTGTAGAAACCACACATTGATGGGAATGTGCATGCTAAAGGCTGGGCTCAAGAGATTTCAGCTGGGAGAAACGACTTCTCCATTGCAGTTGGGCTAGAAGTCATGAGTGTTACACTTGAGCAGGAAATGTTCCTCATTTTGCCTGTGTCTGCAGATTTTGCAGGATACTGAGATTAATGGTGATGAGCTAACTGGTCTGATGGAGGAAATTTCAGAAGCAAAGGTAAGAGGTAAAAGAAGACTAAAAGTTACCTATTTTGCCTTGAGGCAAAAGAAAGCGTAACTGAGCATATGAATATATATGTATATACACATATATATGTATGTATATATGTATATATATTTGCATTAGAAAAAACTAAGTACTTTGAATCAAGACATAGGAATGGTGGCTTGAAGAAATTTAAAGAATTGTCTAGATCCTACCTTCATAGGCTCATGTGTTCATTTACTTAAGCAATTGCATCTGTACAGAGAAAGACTCTGTCTCAAAAAAAATTGCATCTAGGGAACCCCATGCTCACTTAGACCTTACATACATGACAGGATTCTACCCTGTGGACTGAAGCTCAGCTAGTACAAGCAATAGTAAGAATATGGATTGATAAGATCCTTTTCTACCTTTTGTAAAGATAAAAAGATATTTTTGAATGAAAATGGCACAATTTGGTAAAATGAAAGATGTTCATGCCCTGTAACCACAGCCATCCGACTCTCTACAGAAACATATCCACTTAGGAACATAGGAACAGTATACAAGGATGTCCATTAGAACATTGGCTATAACGCCAACATTAGATATAATCTACACACCATCACTAGGACAGTGAATGACTGAAATATAGTGTACAAATTTGATAGGAGATGGTGGAATATAGCAAGCAGAGGAAGCTAGAGATTTATAAGCACCAACAGTATTAAATCTTTTTAAAACAGAATTGAGTAAATCAATGAGACAAAAACCTTCTGTAATACAGTATCATCATTCATACAAATTAAAAAGACATATTAGTCAGATAGACCTTTGTTTTTCACTGAGAGCAGTATGGGCACAGAGATGGGACTGGAGGTGAGGCTCGGTGCCACAGGGCTTACCTAGCAGGCTCAAGACCTTGAGTTTGACTTGCCATCACCAAAATAGTTTCAAAATGAATGCAAATGTGGACAATGAAGAAGTAGAAAACAATGAATGAAACGAGTTACGCTAAAGAATCGTAAACTCAGGCAGAGGAAAACCTACCTTCCCTCCCACTGTCTGAGGTCCACAAACAAGAAAACAGGCGTAAGAGAGGGGAGGAGAGAAACCAACTAAGTCACAAAAAGGGAGAGCCAAAAAATGACAGAAGGAAAAGACAGAGTATTGTGGTTTGTATCCAGGATACCACCCCCCCCCCCAAAGTGTCATGCGTTTGGGTGTTATGGATTGCCTATAGAGTTGTGTGCTGTTGGAAGATGGGGGCCTGGTCTGAAGGAGTGGATTACGGGTGTGTGGTAGAGCTCAGGTATGTGGCAGATTGGATTACAGTCTTGTGGGTTGGATTACTGGTGTGTGATGGGGGGCTTAAACCTAGAGGGGGCAGAACACTGAGGCTGGACCCAGAAGGGGGTATATGATTGGGATCGGACCTGGAAGTACATGTGTGCTGCCACCTTCCTCTGGGATGGGACACAACTTGACTCAGCTTGACTTGATTTGGCTTCCTGTCTGCAATGCCGCGAGGAGCTGCCTCCACCTCTGTGTCCACCGTGTCCTTCCATTGTCGCAGGCCGCCCATGAACAGTTTGTGACCTTTTGAAACTGTGAGCTGAAAGAAATCTTTCCTCCTCAAATTTGTGCGTGTTGGGTATTGAGTGACAGTGATGGAAAAATAAGTAAGATATAAGGTAAATGGCAAATTGGCTAAAACGTGTGATACTTTGGCTAAGAATTTGGGAGTCATTAAAAAGTACAGATTGTAGGTGATCTCTTTTCTACATGACAATGTCCTGGCTCCTTTCTAGATTTTTTTATGACATGGCTCCCATGGGAAAAGTGTCAGGAATCATGAGCACCTTGGGATAAGGAGAAGGCCCAGCGTGGCAGTGTTTGTTGTGAATGGAAGGGGACGGTGCCAGAGGGGCTCCGAGTCCTGCAGCTCGGATAGAGGAGGGACATTCTCGAAAACTTTCCTGCTCAGGTTTCCCGGAATAAGAAAGGCCAATGCTTCCTGAGAAATTAAGTAATTCGGGGACATGGGTCGCTGGACCCCTTTATCAGGAGCATCAAATTCCTTTTGAAACATGTCTGAGGGCATTTTAAAAGCTACTAATGAGGTAAGATTCATGTCACATTCTGAAATTGTGTTTCATTAATGCAATATAACAATGCTGCTATTAGCCACACTTATATCTCATTAGCGGTATGAAAGCACTAAGGCGACCTGCTTGGGCAGCCTGCAGGAGCACCAGCCTCGTTCTTGCCCATGTTAATTACGACACCATCCTTAAAAGGGCAGCGTGAGAGGGTTGGCGGGAGATGAATAGAAATACGGAGCTATGGTTTTCTGTTTCTTTCCATCCATTCTCCACTGAAACCTTGACAATGCTGGGATGAATGATATTCAAGAGTCTCCATTTCTAAGACCCTTAATGAGACCATTAAAGGTGGGAAGGGAGAAATTGTTGTATGTTGAGGAGAAAAAAGAAAAGAAAAAAAAAAAACAAGCTACAGGCCTAGTTAAAAAAAAAAATAAAAAGATATATTCATGGTTTGCTCAGGAAGCCAGGTATGAGGAAGGAACTCAGTGCCCATCTGGACACTTAAATCTCAAAATAATCTAGAGGGACAAATCCCACAAAACTAAAAATGCAGAGGAGAACAACAGGTGCCGGGAAGAGAAAGTGAGGAAACTGAATAATGGAACAGCCACTTGCTTGAAACGTTGGGACAGAAGGAAGGCAGAGAGTCATCCTGGGCTGTGCTTCGCACGTGTGCTCAGTGTGCTGGTGTTTGTTGTCCATGAAACTTATCCATTAGTGCACGTCAGAAACTCCAAGAAGCTTTTGTATACTGGCCTTTTTGGGAAGTAATTCTAGGCATCTGAAGGGAAGGAGCAGCGTGTTTCACGAAGCCGGGGTCGTCTTGCCGACTTGTCCAAAAAGAGAGGTGCTCGTCCACCTCATTTCAGTTCCTTAAAGCGAAAGTCAGCCCCTTGATGGGAGGCACAGTTGCATCTTTATAATTTGAAATTCCAAGCTTTTAGGAGATTGGAGAAAGGACCAGAGAGATTGAAATTCAATGCCGTGCTCATTATGATAAATTCAAAGACTTTTGTTACAATCAGCATAAGTAATAAAATAATTCTCTAGAAAACCAAAGTCACATTATAGTGGAACATATTCTTTCTCTTGCTGAGAAATAGCTTCAGTCCTTCCCACAAGAAGTACAACGTGGTAACCATCTATATAAGCAGGAGCGCAAAAATCGCAAGAACAAACGGGATACATAAGGGTGGACGCGTCAGCGGAGGAAGCCAAATGCCAGAGGAGGTCAGTGAAGGATACTCTAGGACTGTGGACAGATGGCACACTTTCTTCACTGCCAGAAGAGGCAGACGTCACTGAAAACCCTCCAGTGACATCCCTGCCTCAGAGTTTACCAGGAGGGAAGGGTTGAGCAGATGCTGGAACAGTATGCTTCCCTCGTGGGTGGCAGAGACAAACCACTTAAGGAGCCAGAACCACACCACCAGAGGCGATTAGGAAATTTATCCTAGGTAGATGGATGTAGCGGCGACTGCAGAGGGCATGGAAGCAGATTTTCCCAGACATGAGGAGGGAGATTCTACCGTCTTCAAGTCCTTCCTGATCTATAACAGCCCTAGGAGGCCATCAGTCGTGAAGGATGAAGTACGGGCTATAGGGTCCTTGAGCCTAAATTATTTCAGTGGTTTTCCTGCAATTGACTTAATTTATGAGATGCCCAGGTTTCTCCTCTGCCAAATAAGAATAGCAATACCCTTTGAGAATGTCCATAATAATGCAAAGAGAACTTAGCCCAGTGGCTGGTGCATAGAATGACCTCCCTGAACTGTCCCTATCTTTACTCTTACCTTTTATCCTCATCAGTGTTGAGTACTTATGTGTTGATGTTCCCATAAAATGCTGGAAAGGACTTTCAGAGGTCACAGCTTGGAACCAATGGTCACATTGCTTTGACCTATGATTGGAACAATTCATTTTCTGGAGTCCAACTTCACAATATTTGGAGTAACTGCCTGAATAAAAATGTATTATCATACTATTAGTATTAGAGACAATCTTCACAAGAAAAAAAGGAAATTGCCAGAAGTCAGGAAGATAAAAATACGAAAAATAGATCTAGAGAAAGGAAAACAAGCCATAGAAATTATTGACATGACTCATATTCTAAAATTCACCTGTGGTTCTAGTGAATCACTATGGACTAAAAGTACATGAAACTTTTCTGAGCACATTTCGCTCAAGGTGTATATGGATGACATTATGGCTTGGATCTGGAGTGTCCTCCAAAAGCCTCAGGGATTTGAATGTTGTAAAGTAGAGATGTGTTGGTAAGAGATGGGGCCTGGTCCAAGGAGATGGAATGCTGGGCCTTGACCCAGGAAGGGAGGATTACTGGAACAGGACTTGGAAGGGTAGCCCCACCTCTCCTCCCTTATTTGACTCCCCCTCCCCCGACTCCCCATTAAGCCAGAAGAGCTTTTCCTAGCTATGTCTCTGCTGTGCGCTTATACTGTTGCCAGCTGCCCATGTATGGACTGTGACCTTCTGAAACTGTGAGCTAACGATATGTCTTTCCTCCCTTAAATGGTGGATATCGGATATTGTATCCCAGCAATGAGAAAGTAACTAAGACAGATGACGTATCTGGCATGTACCAGAGGGTGTGGATCCTGAGGGTCCACGACCATATGCATGTGGAAAGTCTGAAAGCAAGAAAAAAAAAAACTGACCAAGACCCCCAACAAGAAGTAGAGATAATCAAGACTGAAAAAAAAAAAACAAGCTGGAACACACAAAACGTTCCTAAGACACAGTAATAAAAATGGCCCCAAAATAGAAAAATGGAAGAGAAGACACACTTTCCTTTATTAGTGTAATTGTCCTGAATGGAGAAAAAAAAAAATAACAGTCTTCCTTTCTCTGCTCTCGTTTTTGTCCTCCAAAGCTCTAGTAGCAAGGGATCCACTCCTATTTTCATTTTACAAATGTGGGAATGGTCACATTGGAAACAGAGGCTCAGCCAGCTAGATGCAAGTACGCAAAACTGGGATACAGGAACTGAATCTTGGACTTCCTGACCAACTCTGTAACCTGCTTCCCCTCCCTGCCCCCAGGAATTTCTTGGAATGTCTTCCTCTTGGGAATTCCTAGAATAGATTTGCCAGTGAGGGATGCAGTTCTTTCTGGAGGGAGAACTAATGATCTCTCTCTCTCTCTCTCTCTCTCTCTCTCTCTCTCTCTCTCTCTCTCTCTCTCTCTCTTCCCCCCTCCAGCAAAATTTCTTCCAGCTTTCGATTTCTCCACACACTGCTCTCCTGAACCCAGGCTGCTGGTTGACCTAGTTTGGAAGCAAAAGAAGAGGAAGGAGTCCTCCCTGGCATGTCATCAGAACTTCTGGGTTTTAATGAGGTGAGTAGGAATCCTAAGTTTCGAGTGTGATGACAACATCACACCACATTGCCTAGGGGTGTTGAAAACATGTACACTGATTGACAGTGTTGTCAAAAAAAAACACTTAAAAATAGAAAGTAGATAACTATATGTCAATAGAAGCTTTGAAATAGGCTGAATCTTGGTGCATGGAAGCTGCCAGCAAAATGGTTTGACCCATGTGAGTTCTTCGTAAATACATTCAGAAACTAAATAGCAATATGCAGAGTGGTGTTTTGGGGGATGGCTGTCCCTCGTGTCTGTCCTTTGTAGTTGCCTGTCTTCATATCAAGGGTCTGCTATTTCTTACCCCATCACTCCATAGTTCCTTCATACAATGAGAAGAACAGTCTCGTTCATGAGATATTTTCAAGAATAAAATCCTGCTAATGGAGCGTTTGGATGATGTAGGTGTATATAATTACCACTAAGTGTTAACTCTCAGCTCTCCCCGTGGAGCTCCCCTCTCAGGCTCTGCCAGATCTAAATCTCTGAAACTCCACTCTTCTCAGCCTAATTACTTCATGCTTCTCTTACAAGATCAATCAAATCTCAGGTTCCAAGCAAACTTGGCCCTGGGCACTGCTGCCTGCACCCTTGAAATTGGTCCCACTTGCTGATGGTCCGGAGTAATCTTTGACACGAGCTCTATTTTCCAGGGCTGCCCTAATAAACTATATAAATTGAGTAGCTTTAAGCAATAATAATTAATTCTTTCACAGCTGTGAGGCTGGAAGTCTGAAATCGAGGTGTCAGCAAGGCAGTGTTCCCTCTAAGACTGAGTAAAATTCTTTCTCTCCTCTTTCTAGCTTCTGCTCATGGTCATTGATCTACGGTATTTTGGGCTTAATTGATACCTCGCTGCAACCTCTGCCTTTGTCATCAGTGTTCTCCATGTGTCTCTGTCTTCGTGTGGCATTTTCTGCATCTAGTATGGACACTAGTTATATGATAAGGGCTAAACCACACTGATGACATTGTTAATCACATCTGCAAAGACCACAGTTTCAAATGAGGTCGCATTTGTGGTTACCAGGACCATGGAATTTCAGACTTGTTTTGGGAACACACAATTCGACCTGTCACAGCAGGTTTGTGCCTCGCTCATTTATTCCCATGGGTAACTGTTTCCTTACCACATGCCATGGGACATGATACGAGCAAGATGGATAAATGGTCCTGTTCTCATTGAAAGACCAGTGGGGGGGGGGGGGGGAACAGATAAAAATCTGCAACGGTCTCCAGTGGTAAGTGATGAGAGGGTGTTGTGAGGAGATGCCACAAAGCATCCTAACTAACATCACCCGAGAAAGGGAGTCTTCCCTGCAGAGCTGGGCACGAGTAGAGAGCTAAGTAATGGGTTGGGTGGGGCTAGAGAGTTATGCAGGCACAGGTACCAGGATGGACAGTGACCTTACGAGCAGAAACGAGATCGATACCTGGGATAAATTAGAAGAAAATCATAGCTGGGGATATAACTCAAAGGTAAAATGCTTTCCTAGTCTGCGTGAGGCTCTGGGCTGACCCCCAGCATCACAAAACAAAATCAAAGTCAGTATGGCCGGAGCAGGAGAGCAAGGGGCCAAGACATAAGAAGTCACCCAGCTTCCAAGACAGCAAACTAGTTATAAGGAGCGGTGGCATCCGTACAGAGTGTTTAGGGAGAGAAAGTTGTTGCCACTTGTTGTTTCTACTTGATCAAGCCATATATACGTATTTATTCATTTATTTATTTATGGCTTATTATATATGTAGACATTTTTTGGTGATTCTGCGTCTTATAGTCAAAGCTTTCCCAGACTTTGACTTTTTATTTTTTCTACTTTACTATCATCAACACCATGGTTGGTCTCTGTTCAGATTCCATCCTTCCTTATTCCCTCCCTATGGTGTTCTCATTCATATTAGGCATTTTTAACCATTTGACTATCACCTGAACCTCGAGTAGGAATGTGTGGACACCAGATTCAAATGCTTTAACAGACACACACCTGTCACCATGAACCAAAATCGAATCAAAGTGTGTCAAAGACCCAGATATTAAAACAGAAACACTGATCCTCCTGCAGGACAAAATAGATAAAACTCTTGAAGATAGAAATGCAGGAAAAGACTTTCTCAGCAGGATACATGGTGCAAAAGAAATCACCCCCAGAGTCAGCAAATGGGATTATATCAAATTAAAAAGCTTCTGCACAAAGAAAGAAAAAAAGAGGAAACAACAGAGTGAAGAGGAAACAGGTAGAATGGGGAAAGTGTTTACCACCTACACTCAGACAGGTGGCTGATAACTGAAGAAAAATAGACCCCCTCAAAATCAAAGACTCAATTAAAATTGGGCAACTGAAATGAATAAACAATTCTCAGAAGAAGCATAAATGGCCAGAGAATACATGAAAAAATGTTCAGTATCCTTAGCCATTTGAGACATGCAAATCAAAATGACGTTGAGATGCCATCTTACCCCAAGTGAGAATAGCATGTACCAAGAACTCAAATAGCAATAGGTGCCGGTGCACTTATGGGGGAAAAGGAACTCTTTAACATTGTTGGAGGGACTCTAAACTGGTACCGCCATGATGGAAAGCAGTGTGGAGAGGCCCGGAAGCAATATTCCATTTGACCCAGTGACACCTCTTCTAGGTATCTTTCAAAAAGAGTTAAGAGCAACGCGTGCACCAATTTTTATAGCAGCAAAACAATAGCTAAGTTGTGGAAGAGGCCAAAATACCCATCAACCGAAACATGGATACAAAAATGTGCCCTATGTGTACACAGGCGTTCTATCCTGCCATGAAGACAAACAGATTTGAGTCATTATAGGTAAATGGACACAATTCGAGACCATCATGCTTAGTGAAATGAGTCAGATTCAGAAGTTTAAATATAGCATGGTTTCTCTAAGATGAGAAACCCAGTGTATAAATAAACAGTTGTCAAATGGGCGAGATGTTAGGAGTCAGGGGAAGGGGGGAGGGGGTGGGAAGACGAAAAGGGGCAGGGGAAAGGAACGTGGAGTTGATGTGATACATGTGGACACACAATTCTCAAGCTCAATGTATCCATTGTGTATCACATTTATATACTCATAAAAATGGGAAAAGAAAACAAAAAATAAGAGCCAAAATGCTTTTACCTTCCAAGTGGCTGCCTATCTCACTGAACTACTCAAACGAAAGACCAAGCAAAATAAATTTTGAGAAAAAGTACAGATCACCTATTATATAGTTACATATCACATAGGATATGTAAATTATATATCACATTGTATAAATTACATGTCACATGTGCTACCTTTAGTCTACACAGGCAACATTCCTTAACTATAGGTTCTCCATATTTGAATTCAATCAACTGCAGATAAAAAAAATACTAGAAATTGAAAATAAGAATTATCCACTCAAAACATGTAAATGTTTTCCTTGTCATTATTGCGTAACATTTCATTTTATATTTTACCCAACTACTATAAGTAATCTATAAATTAAACTAGACAGGGAAATAAATGCAGATGGTACTACAAAATTTTGTATGAGGGCCTTGAGCACTTACAGATTTTGAGCATGCATGCCTAACTGACTTGGAGTTAGCCCTTTAGCAAAACATGAATGAAAAAAAAAATCTAAAGAAACTATTAAATTTCATGATTGAACAAAATAAGTTCTTCTCACCTGATTGGAAATATCGTAGAATCCTCTGCATAAGTTCTGCAAAATTGATTTCTTAGTCTTTCACAGTGTGGACACTTTCATAGCGTGATGCTTGTTATCCTTAAGTGTTCATTTTATTGGCTTGGAGACCTAACAGAGCAAAATCTACTTCATTTGCAACTGTCAAGCTAATGAAAGAGAAATTGCAGTGGTTTATCCAAACATTTAGTTCATTTGAGATTTGGTAAATGTTTCAGGTGCAGTGGGATCATATTAAATTCCAGGCTCTAAAGGGAAAAAAAGCATATTACCTTATTCTACTCTGAAATCTAGTGCACAGTATTTGATGTTTAATCAGGAATCATAAATATCAAGGTTTGGTTTGAGTTTGAGACCACCCGATGCTCCAGGATTAATGCCTCCTGGCATTAAGCAGGAATATTAAATTAAGAAAAATGCCAGTCTTGTGGCTTTACTAAATGCAATTTATAGTTAAACTACCATATTAAATCCTTTAATTGAAATTTGTAAAACAAACGGCAGTATTAGTAATTCCTTTATCAGCGTCCAATTCTCTGCTTACTTAACAGCAGCCTCCAACCCCAGGGAAATATAGTTCCCAAATGCAATCCTTGAACTTGGGAACACGTCATTGAATCTTCACATTGCCTAACCTTCATGTTCGCTACTCCTGCAAGATAACACATTTTCATTTATCATACTAATGTGCTCATTTCCTTTTGGTGGTATACATGCATATTAACAGGGGCTTTCCAGCTTAATGTTATCTGGACTTCCGGCTTATGCTGGAATTACACATCAGAAAGAACAATAGCTCCAACATAACAAGGAACAGAAAGGCGGATTGAAGGTGGCAACTGAAGTAATGGAAAGTCAAAAAGCCAATGAGAAATAATAGCAGAACAAGAGCGAAAAACCAAGTAAGAAGACCATACAAAAAGAAGCTAGATTTGCAGACTATTATTATTAGGTTTCCCAATACATTGCTTTAAGCAAAGAGAGTCTTTTGGCTTTTATGGTTAGTGCTTTTCAAATATAACTGTCTTGGGCTTTCCCTGCTGCCACGTGCCGAGATTTTTGAAATTTCTCCCTATCTGGAGTGAAATCTAAGGCAAACTCCATCTAGATGCGTAAAGGTGAGCATGTCCTCCCCTCTTCTTAGACCATGACAAGACATGTCTATTAACTCTGTTGTAGAGAGTCTAGGTTGGGTCAGGTTGAGGGAAGGATGAGCCAGACCACAGTATGTGAAGCAGTAGCCTGCCGTGGAGATAATAAACGTTCCCCAGAAGAGCCTCCCTGTTAGAACAAAGTAGAACCCTGATAACATCAAAAATATTACCAGCAGCAACAGAATTTGAAATCAGTAAAGTTTGTTGCTCCTGTGACCCACTCCCCTCACCTAAATAGCAGGTTCTGACATAAGGCCCCATTGACTCTATACCTGGGTTGAAAATCCAGGTATATGGCCCAGATTATAGGGTGGACAGGGCTTATATTTAGTGTAGGTAGTTTAGGCAGCTTGAGGGTCGAAGTTTGGGATGTTCAGCTGATGTATGGGTTGGGGATTCGGCAGAGAGGACAAAGAGAGGCTGCCTGATTGGTTGGAAGAACAGGCAGGCAGGCTACGAGTTCATGGGAGATTGATCCATACTGCAGGTCACAGTTGCCATCATCAGTTGGCCGACTGCCAGGGCAGAAAAGTTGTTGAGCCCAGCGCACTAATACTGGTTAGTACTAAGCGTGGAGGATGAATATTGCCAGGTTACTAAGAAGGTCAGGTTGCTAAGGCTAAGAACATTTCCATGGCTGAGAAAAAATGAGGGAGTAGGTGTTTCCAAGCCAAGGTTACACAAAGCCAAGTTCTGTGTGTAGGAACAGCCATGAAGTTCAGCCCAGGAGCTGCAGCACGGGAATGCCCACTCGCTTGAGGGAAGCTGGTCAAAGTGACAGCAGTGGAAAAAGTAAAGTCATGAAAAGAGAGGATACGGACTCAGTGCTCAGCTGCAGCAGGCCTCAGCGCTTGTACCGGGGCCCACCTGTATGGTGGGGCAGCCTGGGCACTGTCCAGGACATGACACAAGAGGGCAGCATGGAAACCAAGATCTCATGGCCGTGTGGCTGCCCAAAAGAGAGAGCTCCAGGTAGCAAAGTGGGTGAGTCCCGGGCCTGAGACTGCAAGCTGCCACTGCCATCCCTATTACCTGGTCCATGAGAGTCTGTGTTAAACTATTTTCCTTCTACCCTGGGGTCACGGACCCACAAAATCTCTAAGGTGACTGTTTTTATCATCTCTAGCTAATGCAACACAGCCTTTCCTCCCTGGCTACTGGCAGGCTGCTCAGCAGCCATGCTGTGCGAATCACTCACTACTCCTTCTGAGTCAAGCCACTACCAAATTTTCATAGCTTTGTGACCCTTAGAAGCAGATTCTAGTCTTGCAGCTAAAGTTCCCCCAGACTCCAGTCTGGTTCTTTGATGTCTCACTGACATCACCACCGTGGTTAGTGTCTTGTCAGCCTCCCCGTCCTGCCTTTATCCCCTCTCTAAAATGTTCTTGTCCTTATTAGCCAGAGCCTAAAACCAGGACACTTTCTGGACCTCGGGTAAGAAGGTGTGAAACAATCAACACAAGCATAGAAAGAATTCATTCCAAAGCCCCAAGTTATTATCCAAAACCTAGAGAATGCTTTTACAAAGCCCACTGGAACTGTAGTCGGGCCTGGACTTATCCATACCCGAACAAAGAAATGGACAGCCTGGCCTCGTCAGTAGCAAAGCACCAGGCACGTGTGCACACTCTATGACTACCTTCTAACCGTAAGCACCACCCTGTAACTTCAGACTGGAACTTTAGTGTCACTGCTTGGCAGCTTTGAAGTCCTTTAAAGCTTTAAAATTATTTTAAAGGGGAGAGAAAGGGATCAAAACTTCACGTAGTGGGGAAGACTCCCCCTTGTGGTTCTGGGCCCAGCCTCAGGATAGTAACCCACTGGTCAGAGTGTGAGCACTTATAACACTGCTTCCCGCCTAAGCCTTCGTGTCCCACTTCCCTGTGCTGCAATAAAACCAGAGCAATGCCTCCTCCAAGACAAGAGATCGTGGGTTGGAGCCTCCTCACCCCAGAAACCTTTGCCTCCTGACGTGTGCTGACTTTTCCAGAAAGACCCAGAGCCAGTAGGACCAGACCACTCCCAAGTGTGATTGTCCTTGACTGTGGCCCTTGTCCATCCAGGTAACACCCAATTCTTCCTAACCTTCACCCCAGGCTTTGTGCAAAGACGGATGTCCTCCTGTGCAGTGCCAGTGGAGAGGCACAGAACTGCAAAACCCCTTTGTGGTTGCTGCCATCTGCTGCTTATCCGCCGGGGCATCAGCACAGCAGCCTCGCCATCCCGAGCCTCCTGGTCTGTCGCCCTTGACCTCCTCAGTCTTCCTCTCAGGTTCTCAGGGAGAGGGTCTACTGCACCTGATGCCTCGGCCTGCCCTGTTGCCTGTAACCTGAGCAACACATTATCCCCATAGCAGAAGGCCCGGCTTTATCGTGGACCCTCCTTCTCAGATTGTCTACACTTCCTTCTATGTAATTAGTTCCTGTGAGATCTGCCACTTTCCTAGGGGGAAAGCTCAGAACGAGCATTCAGGGGCCTGTCCGTCATCTGGCTCCATCTGCAGTGCATTTGGGTCCCGTAGCCCAGGGCCCTCTGGTCACCTGAGAGCCCAGTTGCACTTCCTTGGCTGTTTTAGCTGGGCGTCAGAGCAGCAAAGACCAGGCGTGTCTCTCTTTGGGCTGCTTTGTCTCTTGCTGATTTTCCATCTTGGTTTCTCACAGTCCCCTTTGTGAGGGTGGGGGCCAGACGTGAGGCAGTGTAGGTCGGTTCTCCTCCACTCCCCAACACCAGCAGAGGACAGGCTTAAGCCAGTAGGAGCCAGCATGAGCTGGCTCATCGAAGGACATTTTGGTGGCCCCAACTAGTCCTATCTCACTCCAGGCCTCTCTGCCCACGTACTTACACTTATTGACTTAATTTTGTAGATTAGAAAGAAAGAAATGAGGAGGAAAATATATTGGCATTTTCCTGAAAAAAATGTGTTTTGTTTTATTTTGTTTAGCTCTTCCAGGAATCCTGAGAGATAAGCATTTCTCCTAGTTACACTGAGGCTATAAAGGAATTCACCTAAAATCAGGTCACAGGCGGCAGACGCGGAACCAAACTTCAGGTGTGTAATTCCACAACGACTGCCTGTTCCTCTGCATCCCAAGATCTCTCAGCCGCTGTTTTCCAGTGAGATTCTTCCACCAGTCTTTGGCTCAGGAAACTGCCAAACTAGAGAGGCAGAGAAGCCATTGCATCCCCAGGGTCAGGACTTCTGGGTGCTTCTTGTCCCTACCGCTAGCTGGCTACACAACCTTGGTCTCTTCCGGTGGCTGTCTGCCCCTTTTATAACATCCATCAAATTTATTCAGAGAGCGGGACATTTCTCACGTTTTTTTTTTTTTTTTGAATCTGACATTCTATGATCCCTCTATAGAAGCAGATGAAGCTCTTTGAATGAGCTAATATACTGGAAATCAAGACGCAATTCTTTCTCACACTTCCTGTGATCTCTCTCCCCTGGAATACTCAATTTCCAGGCACTCACGTTCTCGTCACCAGAGACATTACCGCTTTGAAAATGCCGTTTCAGTCACTTTTGGAATTTAAAACTCATCCACCATGAGAGCCTTACAACAATCACTCACAGGTAAAGGTTAAAAAGTGGCCATTGCATGTAATGAAATTCGGAGGTGTATTCAGCCCGGTTCCTTCTCACGCAGGTATCGTGCCTCGGCAACAAAAGGACGAGAGTAATTGACAGCAGAGTCCTTACCAACCCTCATCTTTGCAGCGGTCCTACGGAAGGTGGACAAGAGCCTTTGCGTGCTTGCAGGAGGCTCATTCAGCTTCTTCATTCTGATTTGATCTTAAGCAGAGGAAACAACTGACACCCATCTGGTGCCATTCAAGGCCTTCACCTGTACTGTGCCCTGCTAAGGTATGTGGGTGCCTCCAGGTAAGGAGGGAGGAAATCGGGGGCAGCTGCTTTTCTTTTACCTGCTGAGAATTCCCTACTACAAAGAAAACCGTCTCCAGTGCCCTTAGCTCTGGGTTGCTCAGACGTTCACATCTTTCATGTCCAAGTTCAGTGTCGCCCCAGATAAACATTTCCAGGGGAGTGTTTCACTGCTATTCTAGCAGTATTTCCTCTGAAGACACCTTTTGAGGAAACTGATATTCCAAAAGGCAGAGGGGGAAAATGTAGCATGAATGGGATGTAATTGGTATTAAACATATTATATGCTTCCTATAGCCACCTTATGAGTAAAATATCATTAAAATGTACCTGGGAGAAGATAACGAAAAACACAGTAAGAGTCAGCCCTGCGCAGAAGGATGGGGGCGGGGGACGTCAGAGGGGGATTTTGGCATGACATGAAGTATCAGATAAATTATTGGAACTAGAGTTTAACACACGTGAAGCCACCAGAAGTTTATTGCATTTTTACATATCAATATAAAGGAGGCTATAATTTTTTCAAGTACATCTTACATTAGCATCTGAAAGTACAAAAGCATCTAGGAAAATATAAAGTGTTATAAGAGTGAAAAGAAAATGGCAAACAGAATATAGAGCATTTATTTTACGTGGTGCAAAGGGCGGTTACAAGCATGGAATGTCTAAGAAAGACTTTTCAGAGACGATAGAAATAGTACTTTTGCTTTTTCTGTTTTCTTTCTTTCTTTCTTTCTTTTTTCTTTTTTCTTTTTTCCCATTATTGGTTGTACTGAGGATCAGGCCTGGGTCCTTCACCCTGAGCTACAATACATTGCCAGGTCATTTTTGTTTTTTTTATTTTGAGACAAATTCTCACTAGGTCACTCAGTTACTCAGGCTGGGCTCAAACTTGTGATCCCAGCCTCTTAGAGTGCTGAGATTACAGATGTGCACTACCACGCCTGACAAGAACAATATTCTTCATTTCAAAAAAATAATAACACTAGACAAGTATTTTTTAAGTAAGAGACATCATGGAAATCGCCCACCTGCCAACGCTGGTACCTTGCTCTGCATGAACACCTGCAGAAATCCAAACAGAAAAAAAATGAGCCCAATTTTCTTAAAATTGATTGTGAATAATTAGGAAAATAATATATGCATATATATATATATATATATATGAAATAAAGTAGTAAGTCAAATAAATAACCCAGACAGCAAAGGCAATGACATTATTGCAGTTTCATCACAATAAAAGACAAGTACTAAATTGGGAATTATTTAAACTCTAAGTACAAATAGCACCATTAAAAAAAGAGACAGAGGGAGAAAAGAAAACCAAGAATGGTTTCTCACTTTTTCATCAACTTAAAACTTTCCATTTGTAAATTTATTTGATAAACTGAGATAAGTTCTACAGCAGGGTAACACGCTGTGCAGTAATAATCACAGACATACCCACGGCGACACAAGGGCCGGGCGACAGGGCCTTAATGTGGCATTCTGCACTGTTCCCAAAATGTCTGACCACTTCAGCGCATGGCCACCATTTCACTTTTCCTAAGATGTCCTTTCTTTCTGAATATTTTAAATATATATGTCGATGTGGTTGCTTTTTTTAAAAAGATGCCTTTTTTAAGAAAACGTACAAAATTTTATAACATGACATATCTGTGTACAACATGGCTGAGGTGGTTAAGGAAGCAGTACACTGGTTGGAATTTCTTCCCATGTGATCTTGGGACCAAGAATGACAAAATGGTGCAAGAGACATAGGCATAACGTACAATTACCAGGGACAGCGGAGCAGTTCAGAGGCCAGGGTGTCCAGGGATCCTGCTGTTGCAACTCCTTCCCTCCCAGCCTTTCCCTATCCTGTCTAAACACGGCCCTGCCATGTGAACAGTTAGGGAAAGGCATATGCACCCCTCCCTGCCCCACCAACACATCAGCAAGTTGGCCAGGCATTCTTGATGGGCCAAACATTTGGTATGTCAGAATTTGTTTGGTGAAAGGCAAGAGAGACTTACAGAGTCTTCCTCTTTGTCTGTTTGCTTTGTTTTGCTTAACAGTTTTTACCTGGCCCTGCCCCTGTTTATCGTAACTAACAGGATGATTCAGGCCAAGCAAATAACAGCTAGATTGAAGATGCTGATCCCCACATTTGCTATGATGCCTTGACCATTATAAAACTGTCCAAACTTGCAAAAGAAAGAGCCGTTTTAAGAATCCAAACACAAATTAGCAAAGACACAGCAAAGAAACCAAAACACAAATGAGACTCACACACACAAAAAAACCAATCATTCAAAATGTTAAATCCAAATATGTCATTTTAACTATATTTTGAGAAACAGTGTTCCAATAAAGGAAGGTGGCAAATTATGAAATCATAAATTTGACATCTATAATAATGCACACCTCATGTCATCTTTGAATTTATTCTTTAAACTGAAAGAAAAGACTCATTAAAAATCAAAACAGATGATTAAGATGAATTATGACAGCAATAATAATTATTCTGACATCCACGAAAGCAAATGGCATCAAAAAGATTTTTAGACTATACCAAGAGCAATAAATGATAAAGATATAAATTACAGGTAAAGTGATGAGTACGTGGGCAGCTTGAGAAGGCAATTAAAGAACTAGTGAAATACCTGAACACAAAACAAAGGTTTAAATTTCTTGCCAATTTGGTACAATGTACTGACATCAACTGAGATGACATAAATCTTACCTATATGCAGCTACCACCTGAACATCAACAGCAAAGTGGTTAACTGGATTGTTAATTAAAAGAGTGGTTAAGATTAGTCATTGCCCAAGAAAACTTGAAGTGCTCTCAAATTTTATTGTTCATATATGAAAGAAATTTGAGAGGCTTTGACACATTTAATAATAATTCTAAAAATGTATGTAGCGTCACCAGTGAGTTATGACTCTTCAAGAAATTTTTCTAAGTCACTAATAATAAAGTAAATCTTTATCACCATTCTAAAGCACAGAGTAAATCATCTTTATGTTCTCTGTGTAGAAAGAAGATCACAAAAATCATTGTCGAATAAAGAGGCCATCAAAACAGCCCAAATAAATAAAGTGGACATACCAGGATTCTGTTGTTATTGAGCTATTATGTTATTTTTCAGAATTTTATGATTTTTTAAAGGAGAGATTTTATTATTAAAAGCCAACCTCAATAAATGCACATTTTTAATAATCCTCACAACCAAATGATAATACACATGAAGGATGCAGAAGTAAATCTTTTGATTTAAGGCCCTTTCCTTCAATTTGAAATTGTTATTTTTCCTACGCTTCACATGCCTTTTGGAGAAAAACATCAATAAACAAATTGTCAGCTTTTCAAATACAGAATGAGTTGTGACTTCTTATGACTGCACAACGTATACTCATCATTTGTAATTACATATCTGATTGTAAAATTGTCCCTCTGTGAGCTCCCAATTGTGTAAATGTCAACCTCGATGAACCTTGGATGGTGTGAAAGTTGGAACAGTGAATCCCAAGTTAATCCCTTCTCTACCGGAAATCACAACAAAGTTGGGCACGATGCTGGGCATAGTGGCAGCAGTGGTGCAGACCTGTAATCCCTGTACTCTGGGAGACGGATGCCAGAGAATTGCAAGTTTGAGCCCAGACTGGGCAACTTGGTGGCAGCAAGACAAGGTGTCCAAATGAAAACTAATTGCAAAAGTCCCAGGTTCAAGCCCTAGTACCATCAACAAACAACAAAACAACAAAACAGAAAAGAAGCAAACCTTTGTGTGATCCCCATGAGAAAGGGCGTTATTTCTGGCTCACCCTAAAAGTGATCCTCATTTTTCAAGGATTGTTCTGCTTTTGGCGACCCCAGCGTGGATGGCACTGGGCTTTTCCCTGCCTCCCCCAGAAAGTCTCCAGACGCTGCTCTCATTGTGTCCCATAAATGCTGGCGTGATGTTCTCCCCTTGTTGTTTGAAAGTTTCCAGTTTCTTCCTGATTCCTTCTGTGACCCATTGCTTGTTTGATAATGCATTGCTTAATCTCCATGCGTTTGCCTAGCTTCTGTAGTTTTTTTGCTGATAATTTCCATTTTCACCCCACAATGATCTGAAAGCCTCAGACTCAAAAACTAATTATCACATGGCTTTACTGATAGGAGGACCCAAAGTTTAAATAAGAGAGACAGTGGGAAGAGGAGGGATGGATTTGTGGAAAAGGACAGGTAAACTGGGAGGGGACTGTACAGGGGAGGGTAGGACAGGGAGACAGGGATGGCGAGGGTTACACACTGGCGCCAGTGCCTCAAGTTTAGTGTAATCACCGCGCATCGCAAATACATGCGAAGAAAAGTAATGATTTGGGGGAAGAAAAACTGCTACTCAATTTGGCAAATTCGGAAAAACTGAGTGACAGCCAAAAGCTTTGGCACTCCGCTGACCCCCCAGGGGGTCCCCTTCCCTGAGAGCTGACTTGCCGAGTTAGTGCCGCTATTTCAGCGTTCTCAAATAATTTCAATTTTTGTCTTGACGTTTTTATCCAAGATTTCTAGCAGTTTTAAGTGAGATGATCAGTCCGAAGTACTAACCCGCTCTGGCCCTGGACATAAACACATACCCGTTTTCTACCACATTCAGAGAAATCTAGTGTCTTGGCAAGTATAACATTGGGGGTTTATTCTTAAGTTTAGTTAGATGAACCCAGGCTGGGAAACTTAGCAACTTAGAGAGACAGTGTTTCAAAATAAAAAATAAAAAAATCTGAGAATATAGCTTACTCTGAAGACTTGAGGACTCTGTGTCCATTCCAGTACTACGCACACGCACACACATGCACACATATGCACGCGCACACACACACACGCACACACACTTCAAGTCAATGGTTGTTGGGTAGGGTTGGATGAGGAATCCAAAGACAGAATATATCTTTTTTTTTTCTTTTTTCTTTTATTTTCAGAAAACAAACAGGATTATTCCTTTCTATATGAGGGAGAATCACAAAATACAGTGAATTTTTAAGTTTAAAAAATGCATGCAGTAAAGGACCCGTTGCCATTCGTGCGCCCCAGAGCCCTCCCCATCACTTTACGTGCACTTGTCCTACCGTTTGTGCTGCTGTCTGAAGCAGCACTGAAAGCCTGTGAGTACCTGTAGTGGTGCTGCTCTGGCTGCCTTGATGTCATGAATTGGTTCCGAATGTTTCCCTTCCGTGGGTGTTTGGAGTTGAAGGAAGAGCCGGAAGTCACACGGTGCTGGATGCAGTGACTGTGTTGGATGAGGAAGTGTTTTAGTTTAACAAATAGTTACCATGAATGAAAACTATAAATTGTTTCAAAAGTAGCAAGAATGGCCGAATAAATGTATTGGAAATGAAGGGTAGCAGTGAGGGAGATTATTGGCAATATATCTTTTACTGCAATGAAGTTTTAAAAATTACAGATCAATTGCATTTTTTGATCACACCGTTGTGTGTCTTTCTGTCATTTCCACAGGATTTGGAAGTGAGGGGGTAAAGAAAGCCTCAGGGACTTGGTTTTTCCTCCTACACACGCATTTCTACATCAAAAAACACGCAGCAAGAGTTCTTTCAGTGAAAGTATCATCAAAGGTATGTATGTGTGTGTGTGTGAGAAACAGTGTTCTGGTTGTCTGCAGCTCACCTCTGTGGGTCCTGTGAGGTTCAGGTGCACCCGCAGGATTTTCCGGGCCCAGGATTCAGAGAGTGTGGACTCTGTCAGAGGGTTCAGAGCTGCCTCCAGAGACAGCAGAGTGGCTCCAGTTTCAGTCCCTTAGGGACTCTGAGTCGGGCGGTCAGTGACCCTCTGGGGCTGACCTGGGCAATGTCCTGGACCACGCACATTGTCTCCGAGTAACTTGCAGCAGCACATACACTTTTACTGCACAAGCAACTAAAACATTAAGCATTTTTAACGATGTAAGAAAATGCTTGATCTGAAACATGGCGGGGATTGGAAAGCATAGCTCAAAATGTCACCCAGCCTATGACGTCAAGGCAGGAACAGATCCTAGATGAGGACTATGTGGGAGGCCACTCGGGGTTTCTTTTCTCAACGGGATTGAAGGTTTTTCTTTTTTCAGTTTATAAAATACCTCCTGTGTCATCTAAATAAACTTAAAAATTAACCCCCAATATTATACTTGCCAGGACATTAGATTTCTCTCAATCTGCTAGAAAATGGGTAAGTATGTATAGATGAATCCACTGTTAAGTATGGCACCCCCATGGTCCAGCTGCCTTACAAACTCATAAGACTTCTAGAAGACATTTTAGATCTAACCCATACAGTATGTATCATTAAATCCATCGCAGACCCTAAATCTGCCCATCCCTACACTGTTTTCCACTTTCAATGACAGAGAAAGTGGAGAAAAGACCTTTACTGTTAAATGAATAAACAAAATAAATCATCCATTAAATCAGAACATGGAAATTATTTTTCTTGAATAAAAATGTGAGCTACAGAAAGCCAATAAAGCAAGGAAAGCAAAATCTTACTTCTTTCTAAATCTGCTGTTAAAATGGAATTTTAAAACCCACAGATGTTCAAAGGGGGTAAAAATATATTTCCTTGTTTGATGGAATTGCTATAATTCCAAATATATAAATCCACCCACAGCACTAATTAAAGTTTGAGAAAAAATAATGTTTTTCCTCTAGTGTGAGTTGCGTGGTGTGTTTTTACCTGAAAAAGGCAGTGTTTTTCTTCAGTGTTGTGTAAGAGTCAGTGCCCTTATAAATATATACTTTCCCATAAGAAAGAGATTTGGGGGAAAATATCAGATGCATGACCCCTGAGGTAAGGTAAAGGACAACATTGCTAAATGAGAAACTAATAAGCCACAAATCAGCCAAGTGCAGTGGCTACCATTTGTAATCCCACCACTCTGGGAGGCTGAGGCAGGAAGATGGCCAAATTTGAGCCCATCTGTTCAGTTTAGCAGGTTAGACTGTCTCAAAAGGAAAAAAAAAGGCTGGTGATGTAGCTCAGTGAAAAGGTCCTGCGTTGGTTCCAAGAAAAATGAGGAGTAGGCAGTGATGGCAGCAATCGTAATTCCAGGGAAGTTGTAGGATTGTCCAAGCATGTATTTAATTCAGCAAGAATCCCAACAAAAGTAACATGGAGAGAATGGCAGTGAGATGGAAGCCCCCCATGATCGGCCACGGCTACCTGCAGCAAAGCTGAGTCCTGATTGGCTACACTCAGTCTTCTACCAGGAGATGCAAAGCTCACAGTTCCCATGAGGGAAGTGGGAAGGACGAGAGGAAGTGGCATTGAGCAGCAGGAAGTGTCGGAGGAACAAAGGCTGAGGAGTACAGGAGCGCGGGAGCCCCTCTGGGAGGGAAGGAGGACACGCGGGGCTAGAAGGCCAAGGCCAGGCTTCCGTGTTAACAGGAACACCTGAGCCATTGCGTTCAGAGTGAACTGAAGCATGCCAGTCGAATAACAAGGTACGAGGATTTTGCTGTAATTTTTGTGATAACTGTGATCAATTCAGGCAAAAGCTGATGGCGGGGGGCGGGGGGCGGCGGGGGGGGGGGGGGGGGGGGGGGGGGGGGGGGGGAGGTTATTCCAGAAAGGTAGTAGTTAAGGGGCTAAGAGAAGATTTGATTGTGATATTGTATCATCTTTGGTTGGTTGTGCCATTGGCTTTAGGCTGCTCTGGAGTGTTATTTTATGTAGAGCTGTGAAGGGAAACCACGCCATCAGCTAAAGAATCGTACAATTCTTGTATCACCTCGGTTTTAAGTTGTATCCAGATTTCAGAGATGTTAAAATGGGAAAGTGGGCTTCTTCCCATGCATGAAATTTGAAGATTGGTTGAATATGGCATATCACCAGTAGAGTCTTCTCTCTCCGACCAAAAAGAATCAGAGAATTAAGCAAATTGAGCGTTCAAGGAACTGAAGGGTAGCGGGTGATGCGGGAGGGTGGGTTTCAAGAATGACGAGACATGGTCAGGTGTGGTCTTCTGCCTTTAATCTCTGTAGCTTGTAGGAGGCAGAGAATAGAAAGAGAAAAAAATAAAACATGTAGCAAGATTGATGCAGAAGTGAAAATTGTCTTTGCCTGAACCAGAGGTGGTGAAAGGGAAGAACAATGATCAAATTCAAAAGGTATTTAATGGTTTCTTGTTAAAGATGGCGGGCCCAGTGCCGCCCTTTCTCTGACCGTGTCTGTCACAGCCAAATAAGGAAGGAAGAAATTTGCCGTGAAATCAGTAGGGCTTAAGGAGCAGTAAAGACAGGAGAGGTGCTCACCGCAGCAGAGATACTGATGTGCGAGGAGACAGAGATGAGTGTGGTGTGGGCTTCTCCCTTTC
Source organism: Ctenodactylus gundi (assembly GCA_004027205.1). Taxonomy (NCBI): domain Eukaryota; kingdom Metazoa; phylum Chordata; class Mammalia; order Rodentia; family Ctenodactylidae; genus Ctenodactylus; species Ctenodactylus gundi. Next base: position 30,378 of record PVKB01002461.1, read on the forward strand.
CCTCTTCTGTATTCTCCATGGTTCTGTCTTCCAAAGCCAGGCTCACGAACGCTGAGCCTACCCATATGAAATGGAGTGGAAACCTTCCTGAGGATGCGAATGAACTCTGCAGCTTTTGTCAGATGCACGGGATTTCTGTTTCAGAGCCAGCTGAACTGAATCCCCTAAACTCTGAGTCAAATTAAAACTCTTCAAGTTGTGGATGGCGAGTATTTCCCAATGACAAGAAGCCCATCTAATACAGAACTTATCCCCTTAGAAAGAGAGTTTTTCTTCCTTCATATGAGAATTTTAGTTTCTCATTATATGTGAATGAAAGTCACTAAAACTGTATTTTACACTCAACAGATGGAGGAGGCCGGAAAACAGCCAAAAAAAGGACCTTCTAATAAACCCAAAAGTCACTAGTCTTTCCTGTTCTCTACTTTATTTCTCTTCTGGAGATGGTCAAAGACCATCAAAGAGTCAAAGGCCAAGTGTAATCCTGGTCTTTTAATCTGTTTTTCATTAAAAGCCTCACTTTTATTTTCCTCTGAGGAAGACAGTAACTTAAAACCTACTTATGCTAAAAAAAAAAAAAAAGTGACTCTTCACTTGGTCACACCAAGGGGCAGCTAACAGATGAGCAAAGTCTGACCTTCCTTTAGTACCTGTCTCTTTAGTAAAACTTTGGACCAAATCTCTGCTCAGCATGTAGGCATGTTAATCATTTGGGAAACAGTCGTCTCTTCTAACACTGTTAATACAAAATCGGCTGGCCCTAATTGTGCACAACCCAACTCATTTCCCTGAAGACTGAGAACATTAAGATAATAGACTTACAGGGACCTACCAATAGGTACCCTGACCTCGCTGGTCATTGCCCTAAACCTATGGTTTCTTAATTCATTGCTGGGACACCTTACCAGATGCCCATAACTTAGAGAAGGAAAAATTTTATTTTAGCTCGCAGCTTCAGAAACTTTCAGTTCATTAATGGTTTGCTAACAATGGCAAGAAGGTTTGGGCAGAGATCAACTGGACACAGCATCGTAAGAGAAAGCACCTGGGCCTCCAGAAGAAGTGAGGTCAAGAGTCTAGATCCTTCCAGGCCACATTTCCACCAATCTGCCACACGCCCATAACCCACCACAGGCCTGTAACCCACCCATCCTCATCAAGCCCCTGTCCTAACAACACATGAGACCCAGAGATGACCCACAACATACAAATACATGAGGATTTGGGGAGACCTTCCACATCCAAACCGTAACATATGGCCACTTGGGATTCTAGCAGAGCCTCTTCAAAACTAAGATGATCCCAAGCAGAACCCTCTCTCATGAAGACCAGATTGTCCCCTCAAATGATAAGTGCTTTCCCAGAGAACTGAGAACGTGACCAACGAGGCCTCATTCCATTTGTAAAAACTAGCCTCAATCTCTTGCTAATGGGCCAGTCTGTTCCTCTGAGTGAGTCATGGCCCCTCAGTTCTTCCAGCTGAAGTCCCACGTCTCTTTTCCCTACCTAATAAATCTGCCTATGCATCTCATTGATGTGTCCTTTTTCTGTGACCAGCGTCCGAGAACTTCCCAGGTCAAGTTGAAGTCTTGATCTCTTTAGGGGGGAGCCTCTAAGATCTCATCCATTCTGGCTTTTTCCTCACAACACTAAATATCTGATGACATTTACGTCCAGAGACAAACCTGCATCTAGAATTAGAGATACAAGCAGTTCTAGAAATATTACTTTCCCTTAGTTCATGTGATTTATAAAAATGACAGTAGTTAATCTGCTGTGCAATATAGTATACAGATTTTGTTTGAAGACCTTGGCATTTATGTGTTTTTTAATTCTATGCTAACTTATTTACTTTCGGCACTAAATTGCATTTGTTTTACCTGTGTGCATAGTATTCTTATATATAGTTATGCCTTTTTAGAAGACTAAAAGGAAGACTTTAACCTATCTGGATGTACTAAGGAACTGTGAAGAAAAGACGCCCCAGAATATAGGTTCTGAAGAAGCACATCCCCTTCTAGGTCTCCATTAAAATCTGGCAAAGATTTCAAGAAAATAAAAGAAGTAAAAAGTAATGTTCCCAACCACTTAGGTCCATATGCTCAGGTTTGCTTGCCCTTTGCTGATCAAATCAAAACGAGGCTATTTATTTTGGGGGAAAACAAGAGAGAAATATAGAGAAGAGGATTTATTCAAAGCTAGCTCCAAAGAGATAGAGGGTCCATAATTCAAATCGCCATCTCAGCATCATGGACAGGTGTGTTAGGGTCTTCTACAGCAAAGGGGAGGGGGAGGGAAGAGAATGAGACGATGGACGCACCCACACTTTTTAAATTCCTTCCTAGACATACAACCCGTTTCCAAAGAAATGAAACTGGACCTCCTGGTGCAGACCCTGCGTATCTGCCTGTTCACCTGGTACGAGGAAAAGTGGGGGTGCAGTTTATGCCCTAGGCCTCAGGAAGACTGGAAAAGACATTTCTCTCTAAAAAAAATCTAACTTCTAATGTTCTATTTTTCAGCGTCAGTTACAGTGAGACATTTCAGTACCTATTAAGGAATTTCGTTGATTTTTCTGAGGAAACAAAAAACCGCCAAGGGAAGGAAGCTTTGCAATGGTTCATTTTATATGATGGAGTCAAATGCCAAGGCTTTTGTGCCTCTAACAAGGTGGCCATCAGGTTATGCAGTCATCTGAGGCCCATTATATGTCTAGTGGCTGAAGTTGTTCGAACAACACAGCTGAGAGAGCTTTATGATTGGGAAATAAAGCAGGGTTTGATTTCTTGCCTCAGAATATGAAATGGCATGGAAATAAAATTAACTCAAGCATTTTTGTCAAACTCCAGAGCATTTTAGAGCAAACTCCAGGGAAACCATCTCAAAGCCTGCATTCCCTGTTGCACTGGTCTCAGGTAAATACAAGAAGGATAACAAGGTTTGCATCGTGCTGCAGTGAAAACTCATACTAGAAATTTCTGACACTCACCCTGTCTCTTTTCCTAAGTGGAATGAAATACCACTGTTTTCACATCAGCATTCACAGTTGAATCTATTCGCCTCACAAGAGGGAAACATCTACCCAACCTACTTACATATCTTAGCAGCCTCCAAGAATCCAGACTCTATTCTCCATGTGCATAGCTCTCCGTTCTACATCCAGAGAGCTTAGGATACAGTTTAATAAAAAGCACATTCTCTTTACTTCCACTCCCCAGGTTTCACAAGGATTTGGGGACATCATCCTGTTAGAAAGAAGGAATGGCTTCAGAACAGAACCACATAAGGTAAGAACCAGAGACCAGGAAGCTAAGACTAGGTCCCCAGGGCAAGGAGCCACAAAGGCTTGTAGGCACTTCCCAGGCATACCAGAAGAAATCTGGATTTCAAATTTTGGAAAAAAAAAAAAATAACTAGGGCTGTTATGCTTTGGGAAAGTGATCATTGTATTTCTGGTTATAGACAGGAAAGTTGTATTGTGTTAGAATTATGAATGTGCCATTGTCTTTATTTGGAGATTAAGTACGGTGTAAGGAGATGCATTTGTGTCTGCTGTTGACAAGGGATGAATTGTGGCAATTAATTTCAATCTGTCATCCAACCCGTTGGATGAAGAGACATCTAGCCGATTAACAGAGTGTACTCCTGGGTGTGTCTGGCTGTGTCATGGAGGCATGGCCTTGGGTATGGCGATGGTCCTTCTCTGGTATTGGTCCCCTGCCCTGCTTCCCAGCCACCAGGAAATAAGATTAGCTCCACCGTGATTTTCCACCATGATGCTTCTTCTTTTGAGCGATCTCGACAGTGGATTTAATCTCCCTCAGCCATGAGCTGAGTTAAGCCTTTCCTCCTTTCAACTTTTGAGTGTCGGGTGTTATGTCCAGCTCCCAAAGGAGGGCATCTTGTGACTGTGTAAACTCATCCCCCCCGCAATTCTATAATGTGATGTTTTAAATCAGGTTGTATATCTTCCTTCTAGTACAAGACAAATATTGGGAAAGAGGTTTCTGTATCTCCTGGGCTTTGGCTGGAGATACAAGGCTGCTGTGAATGTCAAATCATTTATATGGGATTTAGTAGATGTAGTATAAGAATTAGGGTAAGGCTAGGGGTGCAGGGGCTCAGAAAGGAAGACCAGGAATCAGCGAGAAGACACTGTCCAGAAGCTATGAAGAGGAGCTGGTGGGAGAATCTACAGAAGCCTGCAGTCTTTGGACCTGGTGGTGTGTCCAGAATCACTGAAGATCAGTGGGAGCCGCAGCTGGAAGCGAAAAGGGAGAAGGAGACGAGGCCGGGCCTGATGGCCGCCTGGGAGCTTGGAGGGCAGGCTGGGATTGCATCTTCCTCTGCTTCTGACCTCAGCGTGCACAGGGCCTGAGGCAGAGCCGCCTTGGCTGCACAGCTGCTAGGTCTGAGACTGGCCTGACCCTGACAGGGGGAAGACGACCCAAGCTGTGCCCTCGGGTTCACAGGTAAACAACCAGTCTGCAACAGCGCTCTCTCTCTCTCTCTCTCTCTCTCTCTGAAGAAGGAGGAGGAGGAGGAGGACGAGGAGGACGAGGAGATACCTCACTTCTGCTTTCAAATCTTCACCCAAACTGCTTTTGTGGTCAAACTCCACTCAGGAACCATAGACAGAAGAGAATTCTGGGAAATGTAGTTCAGCGTCAGATAACTAGAGGGGAAAACTGCAATTTTCTAATAATGATATCACTTCAATGTTAAACGTGCTTGATTAGCTCTTTATTTTCTATCAGAATTTAATGCATGCCGATTCTGTTTGTTTTTTAGGTTTATTTGTTTAGTGAAGCCCTTGCATGAGTTCACCTGCTTTTGTAGTTTTCTTTGAGCCAGGCTGCAATGACCCAATCTTGATGGTTTCGCTTGTCCAGGGTAGATCCTCTTACACTATAAGTTGCTTTTTATTGGAGGCGAGGTACCAAGGTCTTAGCTGAGAACATTCATAGCTCTGCTCTGCTTCTAGATTTGGCTACAGGCATTCCTTGCTGCTACCTCTCCTGTGTCACTTCATAGTTGTTTTTAACTTTCCCTCACTCGCATATAGAAAACTCAGCAGCCATATTTTTGAGAGATTTGCATACTAATGACAAACTGATGGCCATTTTATAAATTAATAAATTGTCAAAAATGATGATTGAATACAGACTTTTTCCTGTTACGTTCAAAATTGTCTTACAGCATGACATGGTTAGGAGGAAGTAGAACTGATACATCTTAGTATTTAATTTTCTTTCACGATCTTTTAAGCTCAAAATAATAAAGCTTTCCTGATCTACTTATTTGACTTCAGAGGAGTATATTTCAATAAGTAAAAAGTAGCTTAGTAACAAGAGAATTGTTCGCATTCTGCTAGAACAACCTATTGTGCAGATTCTTTTGTGTTTATCCATTATTACAGTACATAAGAAAATGTCACACATTCAAATTACATATCTAAAATTACACAGAGCACTTGTACTACATTTGTTTTCTTCCAGCATTTTTAACATGACTCAAAATGATGTGCTTCTGATTAACATTTTTCTAGGGAATATCATTACAATTTCATTGGAAATAGTTTTCTAGAGCCTGCAGATGTTTTATTCCGGGACTTTGACCCCCAGAATTAAATTTCAGATACCTACCTTCCTTGATAGGACCAGTAATGTGGTATCTGGCAAAACACTCATGATAACAAGTAGATTACATATTTCTGACATAGGAAATAGGAAATAACCCTTTGAAGAGAAAGATCTCAGTGTAACTGAATTGTATACCGTAGACATGCTCCTAGAGCACATTCTGGCCATTTTTTCTTCACTCTCTTCCTTCACTATTCACAATCTCACATGCTGTTGAAAGTTAATAAATATTCATCAAGATGGGTGACAATGAGCACGCTCTACTCAGAGTGTAATGCACTCTGATATTTACTGAGCAACCAACATCAGTGAAATTTTCATTTCATCGCTCAACTGGTGCCTGCCTGCAGGCTCCCCTGCTTCAAGCAGCTTTGGGTCTCAATGTTACATTCATCTTTTGGAAGCCCTACTTTCATTTTATCACTCCCTCGCTTAAAAATATTCAGTGCATACTCTTCGTCAGTTGCACCAAGTCCGAGCCCCTTAACATCACGATGAAAGCTCCCCTGTTCTGGCCCCGCCTCCTGCCAGCCACCTTCCCACCAAATCTTTCACTCTCATCGCTGCCTGCCAGCCATACTCAAAGCCAAGCAAGTCTTCAGCACTGTCCCACAGGTCATCCATGTCCTCTCTGTCGCTTTTCTAGCCACGTGCTCTTTCTGTTCTCTTTTCCAGACACTCATCGCTCTGGATAGTACCCCACTTATTTCATCCTCTTGTGTAGGTATCCAGGGTAACTTCTGTTAACCCTTAAGAGTCTAACTCTAACATGCTTTATTCTTTGATCTACCAACCAGGGATGTATGAATCTGGTCAGGTCTTTCATTAGCTTTCTCATCTCTGAGACACAATAAGTGACACACGAAACTTACAGGAGGAGAAGTTTAATTTTCCCCATTTTATCAATATGTATGTATATAATACATAATTTTTACATTGAACTTGAATATTTTGTGCACATATATACCATTTCAAAGTTACAATCCTTTCCCCTCCCCCTTTTTGACCTACCCACATCCTCCTCCTGTCCTCTAACTCCCACTATCCCCCCAGTAATTCTAGGACATGACTGTATTCTGAGTTTCTCATGTTATAGAAACCATTCAATATTTAAGCTTCTGTGTCTGACTTACTTCACTGAGCATGATGGCCTCAATTTGCATCCATTTACCTACAAAAGCCTCAAAACTCTCTGTCTTTATAGACGAGTAGTATTCCATTGTGTACATACACCACGATTTATGTATTCATTGGTCTGTTGATGGATATTTTGGTGTCTAACAGTAGCTAAAATGTGGGAGGAGTTTATTTTATAACACAGCTGGCTTTGAGAAAGAAATGGCAAAGCAGAGGAAAGTGTCTCACTTCATGGCCCCCAAGAAGCAGAGAGGGGAAAGAGGGGCCAGGGACAAGAGCACACTTTCCAGGTCATACCCCTAGTGACCATACACTCCGCCCAGAACTCGCCAGTGGATTAGTGCAATGCCCTCATGATTCAGTCACTTTCCAAAGCCCCATCTCTGAACATGAGACTTTGGGAAACAGTGAGAGAACTATAGCTGACTTCCTCTGTTTTGGGCCTCTCTGATGCCTTCTGTAGTAGAGTAAATGATTCTCTCTCTCTCTCTCTCTCTCTCTCTCTCTCTCTCTCTCTCTCTTTTCTCTCTCTCTCTCTTTCACACACACACACACACACACACACACAGAGAGAGAGAGAGAGAGAGAGAGAGATACTGGGGTCTAATCTCTGAAACTCACCAATCTTACCCCGTAAGGAACACTGGATTTTCAAATGTGACTATAGAATTTGAGGTGGCTCCTAAATACAATCATATACCATCCTAAGAGAGAAAGATAAAAGAAAATTTCAAAGATGGTTAGAAAATGGAGACAGAAGTTGGCCACAAGCTAAGAAACACCAGCAGCCAGGCCAAGGCTGGATGAGGTAGGAGGCAGCTTCTCCCCTACGACTCATGGAGGGACTACAGCCCTACAACACCTGGATTTCACCCACAGTACTAATTGCAGATTTCTACTCTGCAAGATTGTATTCCAACAGATTTCTGCTGGTTTAAGCCATCAAATTCAGTTTGGTGCACCAACCTCAAGACATTAACATGACATCCCAACTGTACCAGTCAAAGGCCCAGTTAGCAGCAAAAAGAAAAAAAAAAAGGTAACAAAAGCAGGACAGCCGAAGGGCAGGGCAGTATTCATTCCATGCTTCTGATGACAACATAGCGTCATTGTCACTTCTGAGAAGGCGTGGGAAGGGAGCAGCCACCAGACCTCAGAGCTATGGCCTTTCATACAGGGAAAAAGGAACTCAACAAGGAGAAAGCCGGGACATAACTGTCCCACTCTCCTCCTCTCTCCGGTCTCCGACCTCCCTAGAAGTCATGGGTTAAGGAGTCTGTTCGTACAATCCACACAAGACAGAGCCCAGAGCAAGATGGAAGCTGCCGGTAGAGAGTAGATCAGGAAAGAAAAACAGACAGCATCATGACAACGTCAGGAATCCTCCGCTACTCCAAAATTACTCAGTAAACCCCTGGATTCCCCAGCCCTGCTTTCTACACTTGAACACAGACCCTCTACCTGTTCTGTCATCAATCCCGTGGCCCGGCACGGTAGCGGGCACAGACCAAGAACTTCATAAACATTTATAGAACAGAACTAATAAAATACCTCACAAAAGAATTACAGACTGTTCACAATTAGGACCTAGACTCCCATTTCTACTTTTCTTTTTTTGCTATTTCCCTTTATGAGCCTTTTGCTGAAAGCCAGAAGGAACGACCGATTCTTTCTCAAGCACCTGACTCCACTGCTCCACAGGTACCATTTGTATTTCCCTTGTAACAGGGACATTTTATCGCTGTGCCCACTGATATGTGTGCCTGTAGCATAACTCCACTTGGAGACCATAAATCCCTTTGGCACAGTCTCTCTGACTCATAGAATCATGTACCTCAAGTTCAGCCAGGGACTCCCACAAATAAGTTCACAATAATAAACGTCACATAAATAAATTACCTGTGACCTGTTTATTAATTAATGTATTTTATGATCAGTCATTTATCCTAGCTTCTCCCTGTTGTTTGTTTTGGTTTTGTTTTTTGCTTCATTTTTCTTTTGAAAACTAGAAGAATCTTTTTTGGATTTCAAGGTTTTTTTCAATAACAGTAGTATCTTATTTAATAAAAGTGGTACAATGGGAAGATTTGCAAAGTTTAGGACTTCATTCTAGATGTATGTAGTTACTAATTCATAACAGTACTCAGTTTTATTATACAGTGTCATTATGAAAGGTTCTCCCCCATGGGTGGTAAGGGATGGAGATAGTGGATTCAGACAGATCCTCAGGAATCTCCTGGATATTTCTGATATTTGTCTTGAGATATGAACTTACCAGTCGTTGGTATTCCTCAGGGGCTAGAGAAAGCTAAAATTCCATTTTAATATGGCCGCTTATAAGAAAGGAACAGTAGAAGGAACACAGCCTTGGCAGGTACACCCACCAAGTTCTGTGTAACATTTTAATAAAAGTCATATTGGAGGAATCCACACCAGGTACGAGAAGGCTAAAATAATATATTCCCCTACAAAGTTATGCATCTGTTAATATGAGAATAAACATTTAAAATGATTCTCATCCATGATTACCAGGAATATCTAGCAATACTTGTGACAGGTCTTTCTCAAAATTTGCTCTCCCGTTTCATTGCAGCATGACCTTAAAAGAGAATAGCAAGCTGAGTACATCCCCCAGGACTGTTATGAAGTGGTATGAGTGCCTGACATACTGGCTCTATTGCGGTCAGAAATAAACACACACTTCCACACGTAAAAGCTGTGTACTCCAGTAACTGTATTTTGAACATGATTGCGGCACTGTAATGACATCCCAGAAAAACTCACATGTGAATGTCTTTCGAAAGGCTTAAGCTCTTTAATATTTGAGTTGCTTATAAATGTTTATCTGCATTATGTTTTCTTCTAAAACCCACCAAGCTTACTTCATTGCAAGGCATAAGTCAATATTTGCATATGGATGGGAGTAAACATAGCTTTGCAGGAGATTCATTTAGATTCAATGGACAGAATAAAATATATATTTTCTGAAGGAACAGATCCTCTTGGCTATTCACTAAGGGCTCAAAAGCAAATGAATGTTCCATGTTTCACAGCTATTTAAACCAGTGGGGACTCAATAGCTAAACTCCTAAAGAAGAAAAAATTATCTGAAAATGAAGAGCCCTGTGAATTACTGAAAACTGAGCAGCTAGGCGTGCCTTAAGCATGGGCACACCCTGCCCCCTGCTTTCCAAAGCCCTGTATGGCCACTACCACAGGATGGGGTCTTCCATCCCCAGGAGCTGAGGCACTTTTCTGCATCCTAAGCTAACCAAGATGGGACAAAGTTGATGCTGACTAGCGCTAGGTTAACTCACCAAGTTATCTGCCCAGGAGAATAAAATGAGACACATCAACCTCATTCATACAGATTTAGGTTGCTTATATCATCTTCCTTAATTGTCACTGGCTGTAGTGCAAATTCAGGTCCTATTTTGCAAGCCATCCTAGATTTCTAATACAAAGCTTCCATCTTCCTGCTGAAGATTCCAAATTGCTGGTCATTTGAATACTAAGATGGATGCCAGGGGCGAGCAGGGATGTGCTAAAACAATGAGCATCTCAAAATAATACCAAACCCATAGCAACAAAAGACAGATGTGGAGATTTCTCACTTCTACTTCATGGCCCCATAATTTCCACCCTTTAGTCTTAATGGTAAGCATTGGGATGTATCAGCAAACAGCGGAAATCAATGCTGGAACAGAAGTGAACTCCTCACTCAGCAACTCTCCAGCCTACTCAGTAGAAGCAGCTCATGAGCGGGAAGTGTCGTAAATTCGTGCTCATTGGTGAGATACAATTCCAGGTGAGCAGTCGAGCAGTGAGTCACAGAGAGGGCAATAAACATGGGTCTGGTAATATGGATGGCATTTAGGTTATGGAAAAGAGGAAAGATTATATTGCAGAGTATGAGTCATATAATAAAAAATAATAATAATGGTGGTGGTGTAGGTAATGATAATGTTGATGGTGATACTGGGGTTACTATGCACCAGTAGGTAAACCCACGTGTGCAGTGACTTTTTTCTTTCTTTTCCACATAACCACCTCTGATTCCAAAATCCTTTGCTAGGCTAATGGGAAGTATAATATTAATTACTCACTCTCGACACACCCACTCCACAGTTACGCCAAGGTTCTGAAGCCTTAAAACTTCTAAGGCATAAAAGAGGCATTCTTAGTCCTAGGTCACCTGTCCCACCAACCCTTGCCTACACTCTAATGTCTTGGGATGGTCTCTTGCTGTTTCCTTCTCACCTTTCAATACAACCCCTGAAAATGCTGGAGTCAACCTCTCTAAAGTAGTATGATCTTTTCTTGCACATCCTGCCATGCTCCCAGCTTTACCTACTCGGAAAAGACCGGTTCCTTCTGTGTGTAAGAACCAGGCTCTCCTACCTGAGCTTTTCATCACATGAAGTTGTCCCCACATTTCTCTCAGAGGCCTTTCTGAGCTCAAACACTGTTCCCTTCCAAAGTCACAGCCTATTTAAAACAAAGTCAAAAAGTTTTGATTAAAATCTTCCATCCCACCTTCCACCAAAAGATATCAGATTGATAGGGAGAAAAATACTGAAAGGAAAAATGTAACAAAACTCAGTGTCTCCATGAAATACTTGGTGGCTAACAAGTATTCCACCTCCTTTCTGACAGGCATGTGCTCCCAATCAATCCTCTTGGCAGGTAAGAAAGAGAGATTCTTGTCTACACTTTCAAATGAATTGTGTTAAATTAATTGACTAAGGTCTCACATTGATTAATGACAGAGCTAGGAGTATCTGAGATCTGCCATGTGTGACATCACTGCCTGTGCTTCTCCCACAGGTTGGAACGAAGGCAAAAGATGCAGGAATCTCTAGAGATTTTTTAAAAATAATGAATAATATATGGTTGAGAGTAAATAGCAAACAGTGATACGAAGAACAGGCTGAGGTCAAACTATTAAAATCTTAGATGTCCTTTGTTTTTAGGTGACAAGATTGCCTACAGAGAAAAGCTAAGAGAATTGAGAAAAAAACCATTGAGCCAGGCCTTAGAATTTAGAGCTAATACTCAAGGCAACAGTTTTTCTGTGTATCACCAGTGATAATCAGAACACCATGAAGTTAAAAACACTATGTTAGTTAAGCAGACCCTCCCCAAAATAATAAAGCACTTAGGTGTATATTTGACAATCTGGACAAGACCTGTGTGAGTAAGTGTACACACCTGATGAAGTAAATCAGAGAAGAACTAAATGAATCAGAAAATATTCCACATTTAGGGATAGATGATGCAGTATCCACCAGACAGTAGTTTTCAAATTAATCTATGGATTTAGTGGAATCTCAATCAAAACCTCACCAAGTTACTCTGTATATACTGAGAAGCTGATATTAAAGGTTTTGTTTGCTTCTTTTTGGTTTTTGATTTTTGAGACAGGATCTCACTCGGTAGTCTAGGCTGATCCGGAACTCACGGTGTAGTCCAGGCTAACCTAGAACTCATGGCAATCCTCTTGCCCCACCTTCCCAAGTCCTGGGATTATAGGCAGGCAACACCATATCCAGCTTAGTTTAAAGTTTACGTGAGAGGCCCAAGACCCAGGATGTCCAAGATGATATTGAAGGGAAAAAGCAAAGTTGGAGAACTAATACTGCTGGACTTAAAGAATCACTATAAAGCTACGTAAATCAAGACAGTGGTATTGGCAAGGGAGGGGACAAGCAGATCAGTGGAGCGAAGTAAGGAGCCCGGAAATAGACACACAGAAATATAATCAACTGATCTTTGACAAAAGGGGCAAAGGCAGTGCCAGGGAGCCCAGTGGCCTTTTCACCAAGTCGTACTAGACTAAATGGACATGGACATGCAGTATAAAAAAAGAGAGAAAGAATCTAGGTATAGACTTTATGCCTCAACCGGAGTTAACTCAACATGGCGTAGAGCCCTACATACAAAATGCAAGACTCTAGAATTCCTGGAAGGTATCTCATGCATAAAGAGGACTTTTTTCAGTACAAGAGCAAAGGCATGGTTTATGAAATAAATAACTGAATAAGTGAACTTCATTAAAATTACATTTTCTGCTCTGTGAAAGATACTGTCAAAAGAATAAAAAGGCATACCCTGGACTGGAGAAGATGTTTGTAAGGGACATACTCTGTTACGGTGTGGATGTGCTCAGAGTGTGTCCTCCAGATTTCCCATACTGGACGCTTGGTCTGCAGTGTGACAGTGTGGAGAGACGGGACACAGAGGAAATTAGTGAGGTCTCCGGAAGTGCCAGCCTCAGAGGGGATTGATATGGTTGTCACAGGACTGGGCTGAGACCTTGTGAGAGTGAACTGTTATAAGGAGAGCACACTTGGCCCCACATTTGTCTTTCTGTCTCACCGTGTGATCCCCTCTCTGCACACGGCACCATTCCCTTTCAGCTTTTCTGTCAGTTGGTGACACAGCTATGGAGCCCTCCTGAGAGATCAGATAGGCAGGCTGCGCAATCTAGGACTTTTAGTCTCCAAAACTCTGAGCTGAGTAAACATCTTTATTTTATGAAGTAACCAGCCACAGGCATTTTACTACATCAACATCCAAAATAGACACATTCTTAAAGCTGAAGCAAACAGCCTGACTTACAAATGGGCCAGAACGTCGACAATGGACACCTCACAAAGGAAGACACACAGATGACAACCGAGCACACGGGAAGAAGCTTCACATCATTTATCATTGATGAATTACAAATTAAAGCAACAATGAAATATGACTGCATGCGCATAAGAATGACAAACCCTGGGACGAACACTGGCGCCAGATGCTATGGAGGACGTGAACCATCAGGAGCCCATTCGTTGAGAATGTGGGTGAAAGGGGGATGCACAGGGTGGGAGCCCAAAGCAGCACAGCCACTTTGGAAGACAATTCGCACTTCCGGGCACAGTTAGAGATGCTTATCTTGCAGTTGTCCTCCTTGATAGTTGCCAAAATGAGGTGAAAATTAATGTTCACACAAGAACTTGTACAAACTGCACCAGGCAGTTTAATCCGAAATCGTCAGAAGTCGGAAGCAACCAAGACATGCTTAAATAAGTAAATGGGAAAATAAACACGCCATTGTCTGCTATATTCAGGTGATGGATTATTATTCAGTTCTAAAAGGAATAAGGTACCCAACTGTAAGAAGACAGGGAGGAAATTTAGATGCATATCTCTAAGTAAAAGAAGCTAGGGGCTAGAGGAATAGCACGGCCGTTAGAGCACTTGCCTAGGAGGTGCAAGGCCCTGAGCTTCATTCCAAACCACCACACAGGCCAGACACAGTGGCACACCCCTATAATCCCAGCACTCAGGACATCGATGCAGGAGGATTGCAGAGAGTTCGAGGCCATATTAGACTACATAGTGAGTTTAGGATCAGCCTAGACCACAGAGCAAGACTTTGCCTCAAAAAAAGAAGTTAATCTAAAAAGTCTACATGTGATTCTAGCTTTATGACATCCCAGAAAACATGCAACTATGGAGATAATAAAAAATAATCAGGGCTTTTCAAGGGTCCGGAAGTGGGAGGGACAAATAGTAAGTGCACAGAGCATTTTTAAGAAAAACCATTTTGTGTATGATTACAGTAGCCAAGTATCATTATATGTTTGTCAAACCCACAGAAACAATCCTAAAATGTCAACAGTGGACTTTGGGTGATGATACACCAACATGTACCCGTCAGTTGTAACAGACGTAGCCCTCCAGGGTGTGTGTCAAGAGTGGGACAGGCTGTGCGTGGGACGGGGGTTCAGAGTTGTAGGGGACCCCTCTGTACTTGCTGCTCAACGTCACAGGGAACCTAAATGTGATCTTTAAAGATAAAGTCTACTGAAAGGAAAGAAGAAGTCCTAGGGTTTGAGTTGTTATCACTGCTTTATTTGTAACCAGCAGCAGCGTGCTGAGGCTTTGTGTGAAGGTAAAAGTGTTACGTCCCTGCTTCTGAAGGCTTGTCCAAAGCATGTAAAGGATGGGATGGGACAGAGGAGAGCGAAGCAGGATCCCATGGGCGTGATCGGTGCAGAGGACAGCAGGAACTTGACAAGCCACGGCCTGAGAAGGGAGGGAAGAGAGGCAGGTCAAGTCGCCCTGGGAATACTCACGTGGCTTGGCCTCTGCTTAAATGCCAAAATGAGGATGAAAGTAAGAGAGAGAATAAAAAGTCACCGGGAATTACAAGAGTGATGACGCCACTAGAAGTAAACAGAACATAGAAGGAAAGATAAGAGAAGAAACTGGCCTGGTGCTACAATTCACCTAACACCTACCCTTGGAAGGATTCTGCTGCAAGGCAGGCCTTCAGTCACACTGGCGTGATGCTCAGGTGAGGAGGTTTGCAGAGGTTTAGAATCACTAAGAAGCAACCTAGATGTTCCCGTGCTCACTAGCCAGGGTGCCTGGAAGCACCAGCGGATCTTCCCAGCAGCCCCTTCCTCTGCGTGGAGGGATAGGACAGTTAAATCAGTCAGCTTCCTTAAGAAGCAGCGCTCAAGGGGGAAGGCTGTGCTGTCAGGGAGAGGGGTTAGCACTTTAAATCAAAGAACTGAGCGTTCCGTGCCATTTCTGCCACTTAATGAACTTGAACCTGGAATAAGTTATTCCCCTCCCATGGCTTCAGTGTCTTGCTACTTAAAACATGAAAACTAACATGTACCTCATGCAACAGTAATGAGAATAAATGGGACACTCCGTGTGAAGAGATTGTGTAATTTACTCGGCAAAAGTGAAGGATTTAAAGCTATTTCTCCTCAGCAGAGGGAGAATTCCATAACTGATTGTAAATTCTGGCCAGAAAATAATTCACCAACAGGAAAGAACTTATGCAAGTTTTAACCTCATCAAAGCATTTTGAGTTGCTAAATTCAGACACAAGTTTGCACAGCATTGCTAGAGACCCTCCTTCTTGAAGCAAAATGGTGAAAGGCCCCGTTATTGACCAAGGAAGTCATTCATAGCCTGTGGTCAGAAATGTGACAGGCCTAAAGACACTCATCTACATAGAATTTCTAATTCCTTCATTTAAAAAACACCTAAAATTTAGAGATGTAGAACCCAAATTTCAAACTAGCTCCCAGGAACCATTATTGAAGGTGATTGCCCCCACAATTCCTAGAAAGTTCCAATGGTTTTAACTTCCCCAGCAAAGACAGTTAAATTAACACAAGGGCATCCCCTACAAAATTTGTTCTGGGTAGCAATTGCCATTTCCTGCTAAATCAAAGAGTAATAAACTTGATGACATAGAGCCATGGACAGATAAAATGTGGTCCCTGGACGAGGGTCCACCCTTACCTCAGGTATGAAATCCTGCTGTCTGCTCCAAGGTGGCGTCCCTGGCTTCCCATCCGCGACCTCTCCCCACAGTCTTTCTCTCTCTCTTAGATCTACTGGATCACCGGAGATTTAGAGGTCAGTTCCACACCTCCAAGTTAGCACTGAGACATGACAAGCCATCCATCCAACACCTCACACCTGCAAACCACCACCTCTTCTTACTGATGACCTCACCAGGTGTCACTCATGGCGGCAAATGCTTGTGCCCTGATCATCTGAGATAGCCTAAGCTCGGACACCATGGCTTCCTAGATGTCTCACTTTCTTCTCTGATCCTCACGTGGGGATTTTCTCATGGCAGTGGTGGGATCCATGAATAAAAGAGGAACGCACATATACAATTTTTCAGGCCTTACGTAGCTTGCACCGTCTGATTCTCACATACATGCACTGCTTTCCGGATTTTCTAAGTCCCAGCTTACTCTTCTACCCAGACTGTGTTCTTGCATAGTTCTTGTTTCTTATTTAGAAAATGAGGATGATGGTGCTTATCATTTAATTCATGAACAGCCTATTTGCTATTACAATATATTCTTCTCTGGAAAACTTGAGCCTGGAATAAGTTGTTCTCCTCCCATATCTTCGGTTTCTCCCCACTTAAAATGTGAGTCAAACCCTGCTGCTGCGTGTTTTCATACAGCTTGTTACATTTTAAAATGGCTACAAGAAAAAAAAATCAAGAGTATTATTTTGTGGAGCAAAAAAATAATAATAATAAAAACAATTATATTGAATTCAAGGTCCACAAACAAGTTTTATTGGAATACAGTCCTGTTCATTCATTTATATATAGCGTCTGGCTGATTTCTCATGAGAGCAGCAATTAAATCATTGCCATAGAGACCATATGGCTCCTGAGCTAAAACACCTACTGTCTAGGTCCAACCTTTGCTCTATTGAATGGTTTCCAAAAGCCAAGCAATGACAGGATTTTGTGGGGAGGAGGTGGGTTGTGTGGGTGTGAGTGTGTGTCTGCTCTTCAAGATCTAAGCTTTCAGTGGTGAATTCAGGAGTCACGCTCTTTCTCGATACTACTCATAACGACCTGGAAAAAGATGTATTGTGTGCATTTCTGAAATATTTCTTAGCTCAATTCTTGAAAATTGAATTGTTGAGGCAAAAGATGAGCACATTTTTAAGCTTTCTGAGCCATACCTTCAGGATGGATGTAAAATCACTGAAACTACAATTTTATGCCCAGTGTTTAAGAGTTATTACTGTTAGAAGTAGATATGGAATGTGCTCAAGGAATATTTTGCTTTCCAACTGAGGTAATCACTTGATTTTTCCTTTCCCTTAGATATGATCAATTTTGTGACGAATATCTCTGCATTGGCTTTTACTTTATTATTATTTAGTTATCATTGAGTGGAAACAATCTTTATCAAGGACATTCATACACAAAGTCATGTGGCTCCCTTCTCCATAGGTTATGTGTCGCCATCTCCCCAGACTCCTACATTTCTCAGATGGACAGCAGATTCTGACATACTTTACTTTCAGTTTCTCCTGACTTCCGCCGACGTATACTTTCAGGCCCCCGTCAGGCCTCTTTTATGCAGTTAATTTCTGTCATTCATGGAAATAGTCCTTAACGTTCTACATTTCTACCACTTAAATAACCCACAAAGTTTTCCACCAAATGCCATTGAGTCCAAGCTGGGCCCCAGCTGGGCTGTTCTCCATCTGTCCCCCAACCACTCTCATCTGCACCCTCATAATCTGAATAACAGGAAGTGGGGTCTACAGTATCTCCTCTGATAAGTTCCTTGACTGCCCTGTGCTTTCTCACAAAGGCAGCAGCATGTGGCACTATCACTCAATTTAATGGCAGTTCCAAACAAATAGAAGAATGTCATTAGGGTGTTTGGCAGGATAGTAGCTCCCTCGCCAGCATTTTTGGGTCAAGGTGAACTTTTCTCAGTGTCTGACACCTACTTGGGCATTAGTCAACAACGCTGCCTCCAGAGGTGGTAGTGAAAGACAGAGTGATTACACAAGCACCAAGGGAGACTTGAAAGGTAATCCAGGAAAGTAGAGAAAAGGGATGAAAGAGCTAAAAGAAAAGCAACAAAAAAGCCTATTCTTTGACCAAATGTAAAACTAATTACTCTATATCTTAGCAAAAAAGCTCTGAAGTCAAGACACCATCTCAGTTTAAACTCACAAAACAAGGTCTACAAACATTCTAAACAGTGACCAGTGACCAGTTCTCTCAGTCATAACAATAGTTAACGGATTGCTACCAGTTCCTTAGGCAGAAATAATTAAAGATGAATATCAAATCCCACTGTGTTCCTTCATTCCTGTATGCTAAATTAAATGGCATTATCATGTCTTTAAAAAGGATTTATTTGTTTAAAAACTGTCTGTATCTCTCTAATAGCTACCACATACATGAGAAAGCCTTCTCTTGGCATTACAGAACAGGCGCTGCTGCCCACTGATGGATAGCTTTTCCGGTGGTGAGAGGTTTCTCTACCTTTTACCAATATTCAAGTATTTTCTTTTTCCACTCAGAATAGCACCAGTTGTTTCCCCACATTTTCCATATATATATATTTTAACTCCACAGTAACCTATATGATATCTACAGATATTATCTATTTAGCTTGTCTACAAAGGCCTCCTCTGAATTGAATCTTCCCTTTGACTTCAAATGAGAAATAAATAGATCCAACTGGGACATTTGTTGAAGGCATGAATACACATCACAATTTAAAATAAAAAGGGTTGTAAGTCTGTGCTACTGTTCATGAAAACAAGCCCAGAATCAAAATCTAATAATATCAGATACAAACTCCAAAACCAACGGACAGGCAGAAAATTACAAATGAGATTTTTTGAATCAGGATTCAGAAGCCAGACAGAAAGAAGTGAGAATGGGAGGCAGTCAGAAGCAGACATTCCAGGTCAAGTTCAGTTGCTATTTCTGTGGTGAGCATGGCTTCCATGTTCTACCCAAGATGTGGAGTGTGAGACTGTCTTGAAAGTAACTGCAGAGTCAGAGCAGACACAAAGGTTCGACTAAATATAGTATTTAACAACCTTCTGTACGTGTTTATAATCCCAGCACTCTGGGAGGCTGAGGAAGGAGGATCACAAGTTTGAGACTTGCCTATGCAACTTAGCAACTTAGCAAGATCCTGTCTCAAAATTAGAAATTTTAAAAAGGTTGAAATTGTAGCTCTGTGTGAAGGCTCAGGGTTCAATCTTTACTTCTGGGAAGAGAAAAAGCAAATTCCAGAAGATGATCATATAAAACTGAGCAATCAATAATCTATTGTTGATCTTGGCATTTGAGGCTGTTATGACAAATTACCATAAACTAGTAGCTCACAAACAACAAAATTAATGTCTTATAATTCTAAAGAATAGAATTTAAGATAAAGGCACTAATAGATTTGACACCTAGTGGAGGCCCACCTTATAGATGTCATCTTCTAGTGTCTGCACACAATAAAAGGGGATATAGAGTAATCTGCTCCAATGGAGAGAATCTAAAGCCAGGTTCATACTCGTCTCTCTCTCTCCCTCTCTCTCTCTCTCTCTCTCTCTCACACACACACACACACACACACACAGACCACAAATAAGAACTGTACAGTAATATAACCTGAGTCTAATAAAGATTACTTAAAATAAATTAATGAGGAGACTATGAGACTGAAATGACATCAGCACTTTTGGTCTCCTGTGTAAATAGACAAAAAGCCAACCCAATAAAAAGACAAAATGACCCTAAGGCTTTAACCATCAGGAACTGCCAGCTAACCTAGAACTGGCGCCAGCATGGCTACGGTTCCTCCGTAAGCAATCCAAGAGCTCCTGTGCCTTGCTTCTGTGCACCCCTTTGGTGGAGCCTTGGGGAGACGCGGTTCTACCTGACTCATGAGCCATTATCTCTCATAGAAACTCTTTAAAATTTTAATGTGGCTGAAATGTACATTTTGACATCGTGGTCATTTTAAAGTCGAAAAAAATCTCTCCCAGGACCTAACTGAAATGCACCAAAGCACTATCAACAGGAAGAAAACCCTTCGTATTTCTGAAACAGAGAAACAGTGTCAGTCACACACAGCACCTTTGAAGAAGCTCCAAATACAATGGACCGTAATTGAAATTGAAAGAAGAAAATTTGCAAAGCACTTCATAAATTTATTTTTTGAGGAAATTTTGTAGTATTATTTGTAAAGGCCTAGAAGGTGTGAGATGTTCCCTTTGTCCTACCAGGGGCTGAGAGATTAGTACCAGCCTGAAATAATTCTAGAAAGCATTTTATTAGTTACAATATGGAAAGATGAGGGTGGAGATTCCAAGCAAGGACTGGTCGTCTTACTCACACAGAAGCCGATATTTTGGTACTTGGTCTCTGTAGAAAGAAAGCTTTGTTAGCTGGGCCTGGGGGCACAGGCCTCTAACCCCAGTATTCTGAGAGGTAGAGGGAAGAGGACCTCAAGTTCAAACACAGACTGGGCAACTTGAAGAGATCCTGCCACAAAATCAAAATTCAAAAATGGACTGAGGAATGTAGCTTAGTGTGAAGACTCTGTGCTCCCCAGTACAAGGCAAAAAATAAAAAGAAAGAAGGGAGAGAGAAAAGGAGGGAGGGAGGAAAGAATGGAGAGAGGGTGGAAGAAAGGAAGGAATCAGGGAAGGAAATTTTGTTGAAACCCAACCAACAAGAGATAAGTTCAAATCTGTGTCTCCATTGGTCAGTAGCTAGGAAATGCAATCACTTTGGGGGATGGCAAGATTGATAATGTTTTGGGTCTGGATTGGAGGCAATCTTGTGTTGGAATTTTATGGTGGATCTCCTTGCTTTTAATTTGAGTCCACATTACTGCTGTTTCTCAATCTAAGATTCCCTTGGTTGGAGACACTCCATTTGGTGCCCTGGGTCGTTTCTAGGTCAGTCTTCAGGGTGTTATACAAGGCAAAATGAAAAATATCTTACATAAGTATTAAGAAGTTACTGGGAATAATACCTAGCAGGAAGTTGTAGTTTCCACGTTCAGTTTTAGGAAAGGCTTGGTCACTAGGACTCCTGGATGGACAAGACGTGAGACTGCTCTATGTGGGACGTCCCCTCCACCACAGATGACTGGAATGCCACGAGTGGGAGCCACTAGGTGGACACATTGGTCCTGCTATACAGATTCTCTGGAGCCAGGGCTCTTACCTCTGTCACCAGGGTAGGAGACCAATATTATGCAGAGTCAGAGCTGTGGATAAGATCAAGTTATCCAGAGCTAAGAAAAAAAGAATTTCTTGAAAGTACATCCCAAATACAATGTGAAGAAATGGAAAATATTTAGAGCACTGAGCTTTTCTCTAACCTAAATTTAAAAAAAAATGGGGCATGTGTTAGTTTAGGAAATAAAATCAGAAGTTCACAAAATATCCAAAATGACTACATAGTTCATATAAGATAAAAACATATAAAACTCTACCCAACCAAGCACCTTTCCTGCAAACCCATGTGAAACATTGATAATAAAGTTATTTTCTCTTCTACTGCAAAGAAAAATGTCATTACTTTTCAAATAGTTAAAATATTTTGTGAATAACGCAAGAAAATTAAAAGCAAACTATAAGCCGAAAACATTGAAACTACCCACAAGAAAAATCTGAAGATATTCTCCCATGGGGAAAAGTGCAAGAATCTAGAGTCATTCGTGCTGCAAACAGAAGCACTGAAGCTTAGAAGTGTTGCATAAGTTAATTGCGGGTCAAATTTAATACATAGTCTCTATATCAAAAATCAAAAAGTAGAAAATAAAACTTTCATCAGATCAAGTTAAGTCCAAAGGACAGTCAAAGAGAAGTTTGTAAATACACGTTATGGGGAGAAAGCCATACATAAAAAACACACAGTTCAAGATACTGGTGAATTAACACAACTGTTTTTAGCTAGAAAAGGAGGAAATTAGAAATAGAAGTTAAAATGGAAACAAAAGGTGTAGACATGTCAACACAACCTTGAAAGGCCTGAACAGAAACAAACCTAGGCAGACAACAAGAGAAATGCACAGGGTGGGAGAAGAAAAGTCAAATTAGAGGAATGGCAAAGTGTTTGTAATTCTAAAAGAGTAATAAAGTGCCACTTCTAATCAATCTTTGATTTTTACACGATTTGTCAGGGGGTGTTGAAAAAATACCAACAGCCAGTCCGTCAAACTGCCACATTGTACAAGAGTTTTTAAGGCTAAGTTCTAATGAAGTTCTAAATGCCTAAAATTTTCAATGCCACTGAGCTCTTCCCAGAACATACAAGGGGGAAATGAAACACTCTTCAGTTCACGCTATGAGAACAGATGAACTCAGCACTCCTGAGCCAAAATGAAATAGGAGAGCAAGAAGGGACAGAGAAGAGGAAGAGAGGGTTAGCAGACAGGGAAAAGGGCAAAAATTCTGAAATAAAATCGTAACAAATGGAACCTCTGGGTTTATAAGAAGGGTGAGCCCAGCAATGAAAGAATGAAGCCACACAAGACCTCTTATTGTAGCAAATTATAGTAAAAGGCAGAAAGAAATACCTGGTCTCTCCAGCAACTAAGAATTTTAAGTCATGTTTAATGCGTAGTCTCAATGTGAAAAATTAGTAAATAAGGTAGAAAGTAAAACTTGCCTTAGGGCCAGTAAATCTGCTGAGACTCCGTAAACATGAGAATCATGAGGAAATGTGTAAAGAATTCTCAAAGCATGGCCAAGATTTGAGGGCACACTTGTGTCATCTATAGGAAAATGGAAGCATATTGAGACCATAATGCCAAGCAGAATAAGTCAGGTGAAGAACAGTAAACATCTCAAGGTTCCACCTATATAAGAAACCCAAAATGTAAATAATATAAAGAGAAAAACAAAAGATAGAAAAAGGGAAGGGAAACCTTGAAAACGGGGGGTGAACAGAGGTGGGAGAGAAAAGAGAGGATGGAGGGAGGAAAAGGGAGTAAGAATGATTAAGATGTGGTGATGCGAACATACCAAGTCCCCAGGACACGCATAATTATAACGTACAAACATATAACAATAAAAACAATAATTAAGGGAAAACCAAAATTGATCCAGAAAAGAAGAGATGTTCATTAATGCCATTATCATTTAATACTATAATGTATTTCAGGAGGTGTGAAGAAATTAGAAATAAGTTAGATCATATTGATATATGTGCTAAATACACTAAATTAATTTAAAATTCACCAAGAATGACAATCTAGTAAGAATAGACCATAACACGCTTTTAATTCACAATGCAAAATTGTTAACTTAGACTTCAAATTTTATTGATTGAATCAAAACAGCATTGATGCTGGGAGACAGATCAACAAGCCAGCTTACAAACCCACAAGTACACCCAGTCACGTCTATGCATTTTTGCCATTTCAAGAAGCAAAGAAGATTAAGGCAGTGTAATTACCTCCTCTGTGCTCAAAGACTTTAGGCAAAAATACCCGGCAAAGGCTCCTCATGTGAATGTTCAACAAAAGAAAGTTCTTTGTGAAATTTGTGACTCATCCCTAGTCTCAAATACCACTCCGCATCAAAATTATGTGATAGAAAATTCAAGAAAATTTCCACAAGAAATTATTATGTAATTCTTTAAAGTGAAAGAATATTCAAGAACATTTTCACAATGCGTTGTTACACAATTTCTAACATGATAGAATAGTAAAGGAAATTTTAACAATAAATCATTATGTAATTTCTTAAAGTGATAGAATATTCAAAGAGAGTAATTATTATATGATTTTTAAAAGGGACAAAAGAATAATTAGGTATTATAACTTTATAAATACAGACATGAGGAGTGGGTAATTCTTCAAAAAAAAGTCTAGGAAGACATAAAGAAGCAAAACACAAGTGATTATTTAATAATTGTGAAGTTATGAGTGATCTTTTTCTGTTGTACTTTTCTGTGTTTTCTAAATATGACATTTGTTTTAGAAAATAAATTGTAGGTTGCCTTTTTTTAACTGTTTTCTGAATAGGAGATAAAAAGTACATTCATGGCATTATGAGTGAAGGAAAGGTAAAAAGAGCCTTGTGGAAGAACATGTAAGGCTATCTCATGAAGAATGTGAAGATTGTATCATTTTATTCATTCAAAGCCTTGCCTCCCTCTTGGGAGACTCACGTTTGTAATCCAGCTATTCCAGAGGCTGAGGTAAGAGATCATAAGTTCAAGGCTAGCCTGGGCATTTTAATATGACCTTGTCTTGAGAGAAAAAATTTTTAGAAGGCTGAAGATGTAGCACAGTGCTCATATAGTATATCTTGGGTGCAATCCAGAGCACCAGAAAAAAAGAAAAGTCACTTAAGATGAACTGACTGTCAATGGAGGCTTCCAGAACATGTTAGCACAGACATAAGGAAGCACCACGTCCTGGCTATCTGTTTCAGTCCCATACTCAACTTGCATGGGCTCAGCTTGGCCGCAGTAGGCATTGCAGATGCATCAGTATGTTTGTGTTAGAGTCAAGAGCTGCATTTGTGAAAATACAATTAACCTGACAAGAAAAACAAAGCGTAAAAACCAATCAGAGGCCTGTTTGATCCTTAGTGCAAAAGGGGTGTGCTGTTGTTTTATTCCTGGAAAATCTGTTTAAAGGCTACAGTGACTGCAAGATGACTGCGTATCATCAACTCTCTGGGTATGACCGAGGCAACAGTGAGATTCAGGGTGCCCTGTCAGGGAGCCAGCTGACATCTCTGCAGAAATAGGAGTGAGCTGGCACCAGCAACATGCCGGTTGAAGACAAAACTCATTATGATCCAGGATCCAGCAATGTTAAGCAGTTATGGTGCAAATGTCCCCAAATTCCAAGTTTTCTTTGACTTGTAGCTTAGTATTACTGAACAAAAACTGTGTTCAGATGCATTATCCAGAGGGAATGCAAAAACAAACTATATATATCAAAGAAAAAAGAATTCTAACTTATCAACTCTAATATGTTATTTTTGGAAGAAATCTTGATACGATACCCTCACTTGGAAACAACATAGCAAAAAAAAAAAAAGTTATATACATAGACATATGCATATCTGGAGAACATATTTATTCATATTAGAAAATGAT
Organism: Ctenodactylus gundi; assembly: GCA_004027205.1. Taxonomy (NCBI): domain Eukaryota; kingdom Metazoa; phylum Chordata; class Mammalia; order Rodentia; family Ctenodactylidae; genus Ctenodactylus; species Ctenodactylus gundi. Next base: position 55,593 of record PVKB01002461.1, read on the forward strand.
TTTCCCATTATCATAGAGGACTGCGATCCTTGCTACATGCAAACTTTTTCCTCCAAACCATCTGTGAGCCCCTGTATCTCATCCACCTCCCAGGCAAAGCCTGGCAATGGTTTCTGAAGCTGTGTTTGGCACAGATAAAGAGACCACATCGTTCAGTCTCCCACCAGAAGGAATCTTCTCTGCAGTACCTTCAACAATGTGGACGATATGTGATGGTGTCTGCCAAACACACAAGACAGCTTCGTGCACTGTCAAAATTCTGGTTGTTGGAAAATTTGCCCTCATCCACGGCTAAACCCATTCCAATTGCACTGAAATGTTTGGCCAGTCATTAGGTCCAGTCTCCTGGCTCTTCGTGCCTTCCACTACCTGACTAGAAATACACGCTTCCTGGACCCTGTCCTGCCAGTAAAGCATCCCCAAGGCCAATAGTCTACTGTGAACACAGCATCCTCTAACAAAGCAGAAACATGAGGTCGGTTCTGTCATAACCACGAGGCTCAGCTGACCTGCTGCCCAGATGCAAATTACTAAAACTGACTCAAGAAGAGGTAGACACCACACATACGCTTAAAACAAAGAGATTGGATCAAAAATTTAAAATTACCTACAAATAAAAGCACAGAGGGTTTCACTAATGGATTCTGCTGAACATTTAAAGAAAAATTATTGCTAAATTTTGACAATATCTTTTTTAAAATGAAGTGAGAACAATCTCCAAATCATTTTGTGAGACAAAAACTAACCTTATATGAAAACAAGCAGAAAAATCAAATATAATTATAGACCAATGTCCTTTATGAATACAAATGCAACACACCCCAGAAGAATAAAGGTGGTCTTTAATTCACAATTTTTCAAACTTTCAGTGGTTTGAAAACACAACCATGTAACCATTCAGTTTCTCAATTTAAGTACAGTATTCACCAATTTAATGAAATATTTAGCTATTTATTATAAAATAAGCTTTGTGTTAGGTAATTTTGCCCATGTGTAGACTTATGTAAGTGTTCTGATTTAAGGTAGGCTAGAAGAAGCTATGATGTTTGGCAAGTCCAGTGTATTAAATGCATCTTCAATTTATGATATTTTCAACTTACAAAGGGCTAATTACAACATAAGTCCATCACAAGTTGGGAGCATCTGTACTGACAAGTCAGATTCAGGAGCACATGGAAGGGACTATTTGACATGACCTTGTGACTACGTGAGACTTATTCCAGATACACAAGGTTAATTTAACCTCTGAAATTCAATTAATTCAATACATTGTATCAACATAGTAAAAGATTTACACATAATCATCTCAATAGATACAAAAAGGCATCTGATAATATGAAATGACCTGTCATAATAAAAACACTTGACAGACTGGGCATAGAAAAGACTTCCTCAACCAAATAAAAAACACCCTGAAAGGCCCACAGCCAACATTACACTTAATATCAAAAGACTAGATGCCTTTTCCCTAAGGTCAGGACCAGACCAGGAAAGATGACTTCTCCTCCCACTTCTGTTCCCTGTACTTCTGTTCCCTACAATTTCTGACCAAAGCAGTTAGGCAAAAATAAATAGATAGATAAACAGCATCCAAATTGGTAAGATTAAATCTGTCTGCATCCACAGTTGACATTCTCCAATGGTGCAAATAGGAACTCCACTAAAACACTATTGGACCTAGTAAACAAGTTTATTAGTTGCAGGATACAAGATCAGTACATAGTTTATTTATTATGTACTATTGCATATTCACAAACAAGCAATCTGAAAATGAAATTGAGAAAGCAGTTGCATTCAGAAGAGCAATAAAAATAGTAAAAGTACTCATGAGAAATAAATTTTACATCAAAAGTTCCAAACACATAGTCTGAAAACTGTGAAGCATTGAGGACATTAAAGAAGATAAAAATAAATGGAAAAACATCACATGTTCATGCATCAGAACACTTATGACTGCCGAGGTGGCAGTACTCCCCAAACTGATCCACAGATTCATTGTAAATCCTATCAGAATTCTAACTGACTTCTCTGTAGAAATTAACTACCTGAGCCAGGAACAGTGGCTCAAACAGTGCCAGCTACTCACGAGGCTGAGACAGAGAATTGTTTGAGCGCAAGAGTTTTAAGACCACCTAGGACGCTGAGATCCCTCAAGATTAGTAATAATGAGATCCCAGGAGAGAAAAGGAAGGAAGGAAGGAAGGAAGGAAGGAAGGAAGGAAGGAAGGAAGGAAGGAAGGAAGGAAGGGGTTTGGAGGAATAGCTCAGTGATGGAAGCACTTGCCTAGCAAACTGGAGGCCCTTTGTTCAATTCCCCAGTGCCACACAAAGCTGAGTGTGAGTAATCCAAGCACTCGGGAGGCTGAGGGTACAGAACTGTCCATGAGTCCAAGGCTAGCGTGGATATATAATGAGTTCATGTGGGGAACCATCTGTTTAACTTAATCCACGATGTCTGGCGTGTCTGGGTCGGCCTGCTCTGTCCCTGAGCCCGAAGGAGAAAGCTTCTTGCCCAGTAACCCCCTGTTCCCAAAAACCGAGCCCCCTCCTTCCCTTGTCTGTGCTTAACCCAAGTTTACACCCAGCTTGGCCATGAAAGAGTGCAAATAGCAAAATGTTATGTACTTCCTTATCTGCCTTGTAGCTTAACAGAATGTTTGAGGTTATTGTGACTTGACTAGAGCTTGCACAAACAGCTGCTGTGAAAAGTCCCGTGGCAACAGAAATATGCCCTGAGCTTCTGAACCCTATAAAAAGCCTGCCTCTGAAAAATAAAGTTGAGACTTGATCAGAAAGCCTGTCTTGTCTCCCTCCTTCGTGTCTCTTGTCCCTTCTCATTCTCACCACCACCCCCCGCCCCCCCACCGCAGGTCCTCGTTGAACTGTCCGGCGGGTCCGGACAAGTTGGCGCCCAACGTGGGGCTCAAGTACGGGGGACAACGTGACAGACGCTGTGGAGAAAGGCCTGGGCCCAGGCAAGATCATTAAAGAAAAAGAGGAGACGAAACGTCAAAATCCTCGATTCGGTAAGTGAGACGGTGCAATATGGGACAAGCAATTAGCGTTCAGGAAAAGTTTATTTGTGGTCTTAAAGATAGTCTCAAGGCACGGGGAGTCCAAGTCAAAAAGAAGGACTTGGTACAATTTTTTCAATTTTTGGAAAAGGTCTGTCCCTGGTTTCCACAGGAAGGCAGTATTGATTATAAAAGCTGGAAAAGAGTGGGAGATGCTCTCAATGATTTTTATCGTGTTTTGGGGCCTGAAAAGGTCCCTGTGACTGCTGTTTCTTATTGGAATTTGATAAATGAGATTCTTCAGTTTGAACAGCTTGGGGTACAGAGTGAGACCCTGTCTCAAAAAATAAAATAAAATAAAATAAAAGAGGGGCTGGAGAAATGGCTCTGCAGTTAAAGTACTTGCCTAGCTAGTACTTCATCAAGCTCTAAGTAGCCAAGTTCGATTCCCCAGCACCACACACAGCCAGGCATAGTGCCACTAGCCTGTCATCCAGCACTCAGAAGGCTGAGGCAGGAGGATTGCATGAGTCCAAGGCCAGCCTGGGCGCTATAGTATAGTGAGTTCAGGACCAGCCTGGGCTACAGAGTGAGACCCTATCTGAAAAAGAAAAGAAAAGAAGCAAAGAAATTATAGAAATTACCTGATTATCAAATTCATATTCTTGTGGAATTAAAGGAACCTAGACTAATCAAACAATTTTGAAAAATAAAAAAATAGGAGAATCATAATATGGTTTGAATATGGTTTGATTATGTTAGCTTTGCGTTATAGGGATCAAATACTTGATATGTGCAATTTAGAGGAGAAAAAGTGTTCTTTCATTCACAGTGCCAGAGGTCTCAGTCCATGACTGGCCAGCTCAAAGACAGGGAGAACATAGTAAAAGGGCCTGGTACGTGACATGTGCCTACTTCATGGCAGCCACAAGGCAGAGATAGCAGAAACAGAGCAGTAGAGGAAGGCAAGGACCAAAGGCAGGACACGCCCTTCAAAGGCATGACCCCAGTGACCTCCTTCCACTACCTGGGTCCCTCCCCCAAACAGCCATTCACCTATTAACTTACGAGTGAACCAATCTATTGATGAGTTTAGCACCTCATGCAGTCACCTGTCTAGACCTCGCCTTTAAACATCACTGCTTTAGGGATCAGACTCTCAATACGCATGAGTCATGGGAAACATTTGATATTTAAACTATAGCCTGATTTCAAAATTTTCTACAAAACAAGATGAAAATCAAGATTTTGTGTTACTGGCATAACGATAGACACCTGATCCAAAGGAATACAACTGAGAGTCTAGAAATAAACCCACACATCTATAGCCAACTGATATTAGCAAGAGCATCAGGCCATGCAATGAGGAAAGAAAAAGATTTGTCATCCAATATTGCTATGACAACTGTATAGACACACCCATACATACACATAAAAAGGAATTCGTGGTCATTGTCACTTTGCTTTACACTATAAGCAAAAATTAGCTCAAAAATGGATTAAAGACATAAATGTAAGAGCTAAACTCTTAGCAGAAAGCATACAGGCAAATTATAAATCTTCATGACTTTGGACTGGCAAAAGGTTTTTTGACATGACACTCAAAGCAGAAACAGCAAAGGCAGGAGCTAAACCGGACTTCAACAAACCTAGAGAGTCGTGCGCCCCAGAGATGACCATCAGGAAGTGGAAACGTAGACCACTAAAGACAGAAAAGTTAAATAATGGGAAAGGATCTGGGTAGTTATTTTTCAAAGAAGATATAGAAATGGCCAAGATTGGCACACGAAAAGATGTTCTCATTCTTGGTCATTAAGGAAATGCAAATCAAAGCCACCATGAGATACCACTCTGTGTCTGCCAGGCTGTCATATCATAAGCATTTGCAAGAACATCGGGAAATGGGTACATGTCGGCACTACCAGGGGAGGGACAGAAAGGCGAAGGCACTTCAGAAAGCTCTCTGGCAGCTCTCTAAATGGAGAGTTGTCCGTGACCCAATAATTTCACTCTTAAATATTAATATTTTGCCAAGAGAAATGAGAACATATATGTACAAAAACATACATAGCAGTATTGTTTGTTCCCTGGGGGCCTGAGAACATACGGCTGCAGGTTAGTGCAGGGACTACAGTCCTGGGAAGTGTAATAACCAGAAGGTAAATGAGAGGTGGTTAGAGGTGAGCCCAGGAATAAGGGGTGACAGCTAAGGGTAAAGATGCTCTCTTGAGGTGACGAAATATATTTAAATGGAGTCTGAAGAAAGTGACACATATGTGTGGATAGATTAACACCACAGGATCCTACACTTCAGTAAGCAAATCCTAAGGTGTATAAAATTCAGAAGAGACCATTCTTAGTTTACACTTAGTTTCCACAGATGTTTCTTTGTGGAACACTAAAACAATATGTGGAACAGTAATCTCACTGGAACCTCAAAACACAAGTTCTCTAAGCATGCGACTGGTTTGACAAAGCCAAACGATGAATTTCTCCCCAATTGGCCATGTCTTATCCCTGCTTTGCTCCGCCCAAGGACAGCCAGCTTTGGACTGGGTCTTTGGACCGCCAGCCGCTGTGCATCACCCCACGTGCCTGGCTTCAGCCTCCGCCTCTGTGTAAGCATCTAGCACAGTGACCCTCACCCTTGTCCCCTCACTCTTCGAAACTCAACCCGCCCGGATCTCATCCTTGCCACCCTCACCCTCTAGCCCTCCCTCTTCCGGCCCTCACCCTCGCCACTCACCCTTCCGGCCCTCTCCCTTCCCGCTCCTCCACTTTGTTGTGAGGATCAAATGAGACAATGGAAAGCACTTTGAGAAGATGAAAGCACTACCAAAAAAATGGAGAACACTATTCCTTAACGTTTCCCTTAAAAGGCTCGGGCAGCCACCCCCCTCGGGAGAGCAGATTAAGCACAAAGTAAAAACAAAACTCCCCCCAGCGTTTTCATCCGCATTCAAAAGGTGTTTTGCCTTAATTAAGCTTTGAAGTTGATAAACTGGAACATCATTTAAATATTTCCCTCAGTCTTTTAAAGTGAAAGATGAAGTCACAGCCTCTCTCCGAGGACTAAACATTTTCCAAGTACCATATCTCATGTATACAGAACAAAAAAGTCGTGAAGAAAATCGAACTCTTTCTTTTATTTAGCATAATACTAATGCCAGGGGGAAAGGTTTTAAAGTTCAAAAAAAAAAATACTCTTGGTCCCACTTTGAGCATACTGAGCATTTTTCAGAAAGCATTTATTCCACTGGCGCTGGGTTTGAGGTTGCCATTCCTTAAGCAGATAATCCAAAAAGAAAGAAGGGGGAAATAAAAGGAATCAAGCTTGGTGCAGCAGGATCATAAGTGATCACTTCACGAAGAAAACGGAAAAGGAGATCTGGCCATTGTGACTTCCAGGTCCCCCCTTATAGGATTTGGCTGTTGCTGCTGCTCCACAAATCTGTAACACAGAAGAACCAAGTTCTTCAGTTACGATGCTCTGGCTTAAAAACAATTGACATTTTCCAAGTCATTTTGCATATGTTTTCTCTTTTGATGTTTACACCATGCGACCGTTTTGCCCACTCACAAATTATTGAACCCAGCACTCTAGCTCTCCATGCCTCTGTGCCCCAGAAATCTTGGGGCTCTTGACCACGCTTGTACTAAGAGACTTGGCCAACTCCAGCTCAGCTCTGCCTGCCTGAGGCCCATTCCCTACCTCAGCCCAACACCCTTCTGAACTCCCGTATGAAGAAGATCCCGGCTGTCAAGAGAATTTGTCATTTGTCCTAGACAGCGTCTGACCGCTGGTCTACCCTTCACCTTTCTTGGAATGTTTACGGTAATCTTCCCACTCCCTTTATGAGAGGTGCATTCTGTGACACGAGGAAGGTGGGTCTGGATTAGAATGTGAGTGATTTGGCCAATGAGAGAACACCCACCCAGATGTGGGAGGGCCAACTGGAACTACAAGGGTATAAAAGGAAGGAAGAGGGACAATTGTCACAGCTTCTTCCTCTGGGGAAGCTCTCACCTGCACAATTGTCTACAGACGCTGACTTGCTACACATTGCAGATCTTTAGCACAGATTTGCTCCAGTCTTGACTTGTGCCTGTCTGCCTGTTGCTGCTCTTCAGCAGCCAATCTTCAGCCCTCAGTCTTCATTCAAGATCTACAGCAGACTCTCACCTCACTGGCTGTCCTGCAGTCCCAGATGAGGAATATACTTCACAGCTGAGAAGCCATCATAGACCATCTCTACCCTTGGATTTGTAAGCCTTCCTAATAGACTCTTTTGTGATAAAATCTGTAAATTCTATCTTCTGAAAGAATCCAAACTAATACACCTTTCTAAACCTAAGAGTACCACCTGTTGCTGCCTCTCCTTGGGTGAGCAGCTCTGTTCCAGGAGAACTGGACCTTCTTTGGGTGGCCTCTTTACAGGGGATCAGGCAGAGCCAGACAGTAGTGTTCATGCTCAGGCAGTAAATTCTACAAAAATGCCAACAGCTTCCCTTCAGTCATGTTTTTCTCTGCTACTTCTATCAAAATATCACAAAACTCAACAGGAAAAGAAAACTGGCCTCTATTAATCTTCATCTGTCCTTAAAAAATTTTTAAGCTTCCTATTTGAAATAAAAATAATACAAAACTTTCTGTTCTCCAAGTTGACCTGCTACTAGCTGGCCACAGACGATATTAAGTGTAACTGTTCCTAAACTGTGACCCCTCGAAGAAGAGTCGGAAATTTGGAATGTGAACAGCTCTGTATAATTAGAGAGAGAAGTCGTCAGCTCCCTTCCTCCTCTATTCCTGTACCTTTAAACCCCACGATCAGTGAAACCTGAGTGTTTAATGTCTTTCTAGTAAGAACTAGAGAATCGATGTGACAGCGAAAGACTATGAGGCCACAATCCCTGAATTTGAATTCTAGGTTAACAAGCTGACCTTGGGAACTGTCATCGTCCTTAACTTCTGCCTTGCCTGACTCCCAAAGTAGGACAACTCACCTTGGAGAAAAGAAGCAGATCTCTGCGCGGATTTGTTTTGAGGAGGGTGGTGTCAACACAGGCTTTGTCCGTGCCGTGAATAACCCTAGGAAGATATCTAGCGATGTGCCTTGTGAGATACAAGGAGTCTCCAGAGGAGGAAAAGTGAAGGATGAAAACCTCACGGCAGAAACAAGCCCTGACACAGGTCATTTAGGGTCGAGGGCTCCGGCTGGTTTGTTTTGCCTCTGACCAAATCAAAGGAGGCCTTTTTTTTTTCCTTGGTGAAAAAGGAAAATATATTTATTCAAAGTCAATTCCAAGGAGATGCAGGGGCTCATTTACCTCAAATCTCCATCTCCCTGTGCACGAATCTTTTATAACAAGGAAGGAAAAAGAGAGGAACTAGAGAGATAATTCATTTCTTCACTTTTGCTTTTATCCCTTCCAACCATGTTCAGCTCTTCTCCCCGTTTCTTGCGCAAACTTTCTTGTGCAGACAACACTGGGCCCTGATCCCCTGACGTTGGTGTCTGCATAATCCGTCAGTTCATCTGAGCTGATGATAAGACAGTCGTTATGGGCTCAGCAGGAGGGAGTTTGGAATAGTTGCCTATGTCTAAAAGAAAAAAAAGAATTTAACTCCACAACTTCAATTGTGCCATGCCAACTACAGATCTAAGAGCTGTTACAGTTAACATAGAAAGAAAGACATTCAGATGAACAAATGCACACAATACACACACACACACACACACACACACACACACCGCACCCAAACTGTATACTTGTTGGAAAGATAAATTTCTCCCCAAATACGTGGCATAAAATATTATTTTCATTTTAATGTTGACCCTTCTTCAGGCAGATAGTAGTTCTCAGAAGACAGTACAAAAGGAAAATGCCATAAATTTGTGACTACTCTTCACACATGGGCCCATGACACTCCTGGTCCCCTGTCTGCACTGCCCTGGCCCAACAGCTGACCCTCTTCTCCGACCACATCAGAACTTCGTCACTTTCATCCAACCTGAACCATTACAACGAGATGATTGACTTTATGGCAATACCCCAATATTTGATCAAACACATCAAGATGTCACTGTGAAGATACTGTTCAAAGAGATTATATTTATAATCAATAAGATTGGGATAAAGCAGATACAGCCCGTAATGTGGGTGGGCCGCCTTCAGTGAGTTGAATGTCTTAAAACCTGAGGTCCCCAGAAGAAGCAGGAATACTGCCTTCAGCCTTGAGCTGTGTCCTAGGTCTCCTCCCCTGCAGAAGTTGAACTTGCCAACCTCGACAGTTGTGTGAGCCAGTTCCACACTCACATCTGAGCATCCCAAACATCCCACGACCCAGGGTTTCCTTCCTCCCTCTCTGGGTTCCCTTCTCTGGGTACATTCAGGTTCTCTTCTTCTAAGTCCAACTTCCAAGAAATCCTTCCCACTGCTGAACTCCTCTGAACCCAGGCATAGATCCTCTCTTTGTAGCATCCAATTTATCCTAACATGACTTCATCCACAGTCATGACGTCAGTCATCACCCGTGTACTGCCAGCTGCAGCCCAAACTTCTCTGAGATCCAGGTTACTGCAGCCAAACGCTCTCTTGAAAGCCCCACGTGTGTACACTAATGGTGTGATTTCATTTTATCAAAGTTTCGTCCCTTAGGCAGAAGGAAGCCACTTCCATGGGGGTGGCTGGGTGACGCTTGTTTTTGCCTTTGGGCACCAGCACTACTTCTGGTTCATTGACAGGATCTGACGTCCATCAAACTCCTCCTCCAACTTAGAAAATTCCCCCTGAAAATTTTGCCATGTGAACGGCCTTCAGTTCGCAGGTAACCCCAGGGAAGCAAGTATGAGCTGAGAGTATGTGCTACGTCTGTTCCTGATGTACCTCCCCCCAGCATGCTTGCCTTCCATATTAGTAGGACCGGAAATCGCCTCTCAGTGACGTCTCCACATCCTGCATTGTCTCATTTCGCTCCCACCCCTCTGCTCTGGCCATGGTGGTGTGAGAAAAGAGTTTGCTAGGGGTCCGCTCTATAAATTCTCAGCAGCCTGGCTCTGCACCAGCATGGCACACAGTAGTGAGACTCCGCTCTGCGTTGTCTTGGCTGTAATATCATACAAGGTTCACCAACTACATTAGCACATTCAACAGCATCCATCCTTCTGCAAATTATCCAGTGAGGTGCAGGATCAGGGAGAACTCATTCATAAGATTCATATGTCGTCTTGAAGTAAAAGTTAAATTTTTATTTCAAAAGGTTATCCTGACTCAGACATTCTCTGATTCAATAATTCTTTCCAATTTCCTAATTCCAGGTAATCTTACTATTTTCCGTTTTATTTAATACAAGAACTTATCATAACTTGGAACATAGGTGTCTAGGAAAAGTCCAGCTACAGAGTTTCTCTAGCGAAGAAGAAGCCAGTAGTCTTGAAACCTTTTCGTAACAAAGTCCGCAATTTACCTTCCAACAACCTGGGGCCGTTATTCAAAATGAAGAACAGACCTTTGCGTTAAAGCTAAAACTACAAAACTTTGAGACGATTCATTTCAAAGCTTCTTAGTGTATTACGTCCCAGTCATCAGCGGCTTCATTTTCTGAATTGCTTTCCTCGCATCACTGACTATCCATGAGCCACCGTCATGTCATGACCAAAATCACTGAAGTTTTGTAGTTTTTTTTTTTTTTTTCTCTGCAAATAAACTGGTAGGGATGAAACTGCTGGGATGAGACATTTTGCAAAAGCTGGTTTTCTCACCTACTTACAAGAATTGTTTTCTCTGTTACTGAGCTTGGCCCGCTGCTATAGAAAGTGATAGGACCTTGACCCATTCTCTCCTTCTTCCCTGTACTGTGCTACTCCTCCAGAGGCTGCAGTCATAGGTGACCCAAATGGGTGGATCTTATTTCATTACCTTCACCATGTCCTGAGTAGCTCCTTTCTAAAAAGATAAGGCTTCCCTCTACTGAGCCATTTTCCTCATTCCAATTTGGAAGCAAAAACTAATTCAGGATTGGATTCTGAGGACGGTTTCTCTGAACACCTGCCATGAAGGACCTTCCAACAAACACAGCTGCAGGACCCAGTGATGAAGGTCCCCTCAGCTGGAGGACCAGCAGGGACAAAGGCTGAGGAGGTTGAGGCCAACTGAATGTTCTAGAAAAGAGCCTGACCTCAGGGTCAGCAGCTCACACATTGATTTGGGGAGATGCACACAAAATGGGAGGGCTGCGAATCTGGCCAGGATGTGCTATCACCACCTCGTCGTCCAAGCTTGTGAAAAAGGAGGGTTGATTTTGTTGGTGGACTTAACAAAAAGTTCAAGGGCTGAAAAGTAAATTTGAAACCTATTCAGGAGGAAAAAATAGAGAATTATTGATCAACGGTCACTAAGTTTCAGTCGGTCAGGTTGAGTAAGCATTAGAGATCGACTACAAAATTGTGCCTTTGGTTACCGATGGTGTATTATGTACTTAAAAATTTGTTAAGAGGGTAAAATCTTAACAGGTTATATCTTCTTACCACAATAAAAAAAAAGTGTAAAGGTTAAATCTACAATCTTCTTATCACAGGTTAAATCTTCTTACCACAATAAAAGAAAAAAAATGCAAAGACAACTACCTATCCAGTTGAATTACATACAGAGTAAATAGTTGATTGACTCATGGAGTGAAACCTCTGAAAATCATGAGCAAAAAAAATAAATAAACCTTTTTCTCTTGTTAGGTTGATTATTTCAGATACTTTATTACAGTTGCTGAAATCTGACTCAGAACAATGATGTCACGTCAAGCAAAGTCTGTGCCCTGACATGATGCCCTATTAGCTGATTCTGAGAGATTTCCCTGGGGCAAAGTTGCTAGGTTTGGATGCTCCTGCACCGGCCAATCTCTGGTACAAGCTCTCAGGCACTTTTCTTTCCCTGTGCCCTCAGGGAAGGCAGCCACTATGTCCCCGAGGAAGGCCTTTGAAAAATCCCATCAGAAGCCAGATCTAGATGACAGAGTCACAGGAAATGCAAGGACGCCTCAGGGGACCCAGGAAGAGCACAAGCATTGTCCCCGTGGTTCCATTCTCTTGCTACCAACAACTAAAGAAGTTTGTGAGGAGTGATCTTAGATTTTCAGAGGGTCAACTGGGCCAAAAACAGGAGGAAAACTCAGGATGGATAAGTCTCGCTTCTGTTGTGCAGTGAGGGAGAAGGTGCTGTGGACTTAAGAACTGAATACAGAGGAAAACTTCAGACAAACATAAATTTTGTAGGTCAAGAGGAACAACACAGCTAACATTTGAAATTGTCACCAAAACTACAGCCTCCTTTTAGTTATTTGCTGCTTTTAGCTGTTTACTTACTCTCCAGCTGACTTCGGAACGAGGCACTGGAGATCGTAGCGAGCCCCCAGGCCGTGTTGTGGTGCCATTCCTACTATCACTTGTACTCTGTATCTTCTTGGCCCTTCAGTTCCTGGCATATATGTACCGGTGGCCTCCCTGCCCACGAGGCAAACACCTTCCCACCTTCTTTTTCCAGCTGGTGGCAAGCACACCAAGCAAGCTCAGAAACCTCGGCCTCTCTTTCGCTCAATGAGATCTGACTGTAAAGAAACATCCCACTGATACAGGAAGATGCCTGCAAGGAACCTTGGCTCCCTGACCTTTGGCTGCTTTCCCTCCCAGGACCTCATCTTTTTTCATTTGAAAAAATAAAGGGTGTGTCCTATGCGTTCTCTGGTAGATAAGCTCTTTCCCAAGGGACAGTTCTGTACCCAAAGCTTGGAAGAGGGAAATTTCCTCGGGAAGCCTGCCATGGTCAATTCAGGCCATCATAATAAAGTACTATAGGCTGGGCAATTTATAAGGAACAGAAAAGTGTTGCTAACAGTTCTATAGTCTGAGATGCCCCACGTCTAGGTATTGGCAGATCTGTTGTCTGGTGAAGACTTGTTCCGTGCGTCACGCATGGTGCCTTATGTAGCAGAAGGGGGCAAAGGAGCCTTCCCACGCTTCCTTTATAAGGCCACGCATGTCATTCACAGAAATGGAATCTGGTAACTTCAACTGCTCCCCACAGGCCCATTTCTTAGCCCTATGATGTGAATACCAAGAACCGACATATGAATTACCGTTCAGGCAAAGCCACGCAACACTCAGAAATGCTTTCATGCCCACCCTCTGGCAATCAAGGACCTCTCGGATCCAACCCATTTGATGTTTCTAGCTATTCCAGTTAGGACACTCCCACCGTCACACAAAGGTTCTCCACAGGTGACACTGGATGCCACCGCAACCTTGCTTCCAAGTAAGGTATTAGCTGCCTCTACACCTCGAATGCCGAGCCGAGGCCTCCGCTTTGCTGTTCTCCCCCTTTGGCTCAGGGAAGGCACGTCCCGGCCGACGTGGGTGAGGAGCCGGAAGCCCCAGGTCATCCTGACGGTGCTGCCTCCCTGCTCCACCTGAGTAGGGTCCTCTGTAATTCCTCTGTAGAAACTTCTCATTGCTTTAACTTCTTTTTAATCAGGTCAGATAAAAATGTTTTTAATTAACTGCCTTGGCTTTTGTTCCTCACGCCCAGCTGCTTTTCACAATCTGGCAGGTCCCATCTGCCGGCGTTTAAGCGGGCTGTTTCTCTATGCGTTGCTCCTTTCCCATCCTTTTGCTGAGCAACCCCTGGGTGCCCACGGTGCTACCCTGGGAACCGTGGGGGAAAAAAGCACACAAGCAGCTTCCATCCGGACGCGGAGGCGACACATCAATGGAGAACTCCAATGTGGCCCCATCAGGATAAGTCCCGGCCAAGCTGAGGGCAGGATGGCCGGAGCACGGAGAGACAGACTCCCACAGGTGAGGAGGCTGGAGACCTAGAGGAGGGATTCACCAAATGGAGGGAGCGAGTTTGGGGGGGAAAAAAAAAAGAACAGAAGCCTTCCGGTGTTACCTAAAAAGCAAGAGGATAAGAAAAAACCTCCTATGTGTTTAATGAATAAAATATTAGACGTTAACTCTTAGGGGTCTGCAAATGCCATCTACAGGGTCTGAGGAGATTTTTAAAATCTTATCAAAGCGTTAGTTCCCTAAATCTGACCGTCACCAAGTCAAGACAGCCTCCAGGAAGGGGAGCTTTGACTATGGGGTGAGTGACAAGGCCCACGTCACTGCCAAGGCACTTGGTGGGAAGACTCCATGGTAGAGCGATCAAGATACAGGAAGGGAGACAGCTCGTGCTGAGACCCCTGAGGTCCTGAAGGTCCTGAGAGTAGCCCGGGAGGCCTCCCATGAGAGTCAGTTCCTGAGTGTCATCCAGGTTCACCTAGAGCCTGGAGGCAGCCTGAAGCCCACCTGTTGGAATGATCCAGCCTCCGCAGGCCTCCTCATCCGGACCGACACAGTGGGACTCCTCGGGAACCCACCACCCTGTGGGAGACTGAGCGATGACCTTGACTGCTGCAGCTGCAGAGGAGAAAAGGATGAGGAACAGGGAGGGAAAAAGAAGCTGTGGCCACCACATGTGTCTCCCTCTGCCAATGCATGGGTCGTTTCCTTCCTAGGCGGCCCTGGCACTTCTCTCGGCATCATAGTCTGGTCTGGAACAAGACTGCTTACATGTGTTCATTGCCGGGAATGACCGCAAAAAAACCTCAAGTTCAGGGGCAGCATCTTTTACTCCGCAGTCTTTGTTGTTTCTAGAACGACACGGAGCACACAGTGGGAGCCTAATCAGTGCCTGCTGTTTAAAACACAGAGCCATCGATTACCGTCAGAACAGAGGAGACTGGAAGTGCTCAGCAAGAGGCCTGCACCTGACTTGGCTCCTCAGAGTTCCCTCTGCTCGCTCCTGTGGAGGACGTGGGTAGAGAGGACCACTCCCACGCAGCTCGTAGATTAATTTAATTGAGTCTCTGATGGATGAAGCAAGTTGCTGCAAAATTTACTCAGCTTCCAAAATCTTCTGGAAGAGGCGCAGCTAATCACAGGCCCAGATGCCCTACCCCCGCCGGCTGTGCCCTGAAGCAGAGAGCCTGGGATCCGGGCTGTATATCCCTAGCTATTTAATTAAATTGACAGGCTCGGTTATTTTTCCATAATCAAGGCTGTGATTACGTCAGTTGCAAAAGCCCGCAATTCCTCCTGCAGTTTGGCAGTGAGAAAAAAGCAGAGTGGCCGGTTCATAGCAAAGGGCTTCTGTGACATGTGGCCCCCCCACCCCCCCGTGGGACAGGCGGGGGACGTTCCAGTCTTCTGCCACAAACATCTCCTGGAGTCTGGAGTAAACCAAGGCGAAAGCACACCTATTGATTAATTATCTGCGGTGAAAGAAAAATTTCTCATGCAAAGTACTAAAGAAAATGACAATAATAAAATAAATCTCGCCTATATTGTTGTCTAACAGGTTAGAAAACACTTTCTCATATCTGCTCATGAAAACCCCATCACTATTCCGGAAAAAAAAAAATTATTCTGATCACAGCTTTGCATAAAACTGATTTGGTAAGACGTAACACGGTAAGCCCACAGTCCCTCCTCTAGGGCTCTATGAGGCCAAGACTGTAGGGAGATATTGTGATCCCGAGTTCATTACTCTTTGCAACATGATGAACTGGCCAATGAAAAGTGTTCAGGTATTTCTGAACACACAATGCTTCAACTTACAATGTTATAGCGTTACGCTGGTACAAAAGTCATAAGCATTGGGCAGAGATCATACATTGAATTTTGAGTTTGAATCTTTTCCCCAGCTACTGCTAAGCAGTGTAATAGGGTCTGGCTGTGCTGGACAGTGGCTGCAAGCCACAGCTCCCCGTGGGCCACACGGTCGCTAGGGAGAGTGAGCAGGACTCTGCAGCATGCCGTGTTGCTAAGCTAGAACGTTTGGTAGGTTAAATGCAGCAAACACATTTGCAGCTGACGCTACTTTCAACTTGAGATATTTCCAACCGAGGGCAAATTTATCGGGCTGAGTTTATCAAGGTGCATCTGTGTGGTAGAATCATCACACTGTGAGTGGTTGAGGAAGAAAGAGAAAGTGTAGTGGGGAAAGTGTCTAGGCTTTGGGAGCCAGGCTAGCCCTAGAAGGCCAGGGCTGCCCACAGGTGTGTCCGAGAGCAGTGAGATACAGGGCAGAGCAACAGGCTCCTCCTGGACTGGCCCCTCCTGGTGACAGTTTAGGTCACCTGTAATCACTGGGAGTCCTCGGTGAGCAGAGACCACCCTTTCCTCCTGTGCCCTGACCGTGGAGCCCCTGAGCCTAGTAGGATAGCACTGCATGCAACCACGTAATTGAGATGCTCCATTTCATAGCAAAAAAAAAAACAGAATAACTCACTTGTAAGCACTATTCATGTGACTTGGGGCAAAGAGCTATCCTTCTTAAAGAATCTCTCTTCTATGCACTGGTGATTTTTTAAATTCTATTTCGTGCAGTAATGCCAACACTAAATGAAACAGATAGTGTAGACCCTTTTGGGGAAGGGCACAGCCAGGACCAGATCTGAGCACTGAGTTCCCCAGGGAGGTGAGAAGAGGCTGAACCTGGCCCTGGAAGGTGCACTCTGCCTTTCATTTATCACACGTTCTCGGGCTCCACGGGTCAGACCTCCCAAGCCCACCTCAGCCTCAGCACAGCAGATATCCCAGTTGGACGCGAGGCAGCCATGACAACAGCAGAGCTTTTCGATGTCTGCTGCCCTTGCCCCCCAAGAGTCTGATCTTGCCAGCCCTCAGAGGGGACTCCACCTGGTGGCCTGTGCTGCAAACCGCGTGGCTCCCATGACAACTCAGCACCGAGTGGACGCCACATTCCTCATAATCACCAAGTGGGGGAACTTTGGGAAGCCTTCGGCAGCGCTTTGCTCTACATCAAATTCTGCAAGAACCTCATGATCAAGGTTCAAGAGTGACAGGCTTGTATCCTCACAGAGTAGCGTGGGGCTCAGCAGATAATCCTCCGTGTGGTTTCGTTCCTCCAAGGACCAGCATGAGGGCAGTTCTTTCCAGACAAGAGGGGGCTCCGAGAATCCCAGGAGGTGATAATTAGCTTCCTGCCTGTGCAGGTCTGGACCTGGAGAGGAGAAGGCGGAGGGACAGCTCCTTCTCCCTGTGTGACCAGATGGGCCCTGCCACACCAGCTCCACAGTTCATTAATGTGACGCAGATGCTCCCTACTCACAAGCCGTTTACTCTTAAAAATATCATTTTTCTATAATGAATAACTAAATCAGGGAAACTTTTCCTCCAAGACAAAAAGAAAATTAGTACAGCTAGAAGATAAATATCTGTGCACAACAATTCTCAACGTATTATCTGAGAAATACAGAAAGCCACCCCTCAAGATTGCCAAAATTCAGAGCACAAAATATCCTACGGGGCTGACCTAGTGCATTTCCAACTGTTCTGGGTACAGATGAAGAAACTGAGGCCCTGTAAAGATAACCAAAGCCCTTAATACAGAGAAGCAGGACTTTCCTGGAAGAATTTTCTTTTCCTTGTCATTGTCATATTCCCAGCCATGTCTGACCATAAAATGAGTCTCAGAGTTGCAGCTCGTTGGCCTCCAACCTAGAATTTTGTAGAAGGTTCATGCGTCAACTGTGTATTTTCTGGCATATCCGCTGAGTTATGAGCACTGGGATCGTCATGGTCACCTAGACACATGAGAACATCCCTTTGAGGACCTGATAGTCTAGTGAACCACAAAGAAAATTTTCAGACAGTCATTGCTCTGGTGAGCACAAAAAGTAGCTGACATAATCGTACCTGGAGGAAGGTAGCATTGGGGAAACACAGATAAGGCTTGAGAAAGGTTTCTCCAAAGAAGAGGCGTTGGAGCCAATCTGTAAAATACAGAGCACGTGAACTGCAAGTGCAAAGGGCTTGTGGCAAGGAAGAGCCGGTGCTCATGAACAAGGCAAGGGAAGCCTGAGTTGAACGCGCAGGTAAGCTAGGTGAGAGCTGATGAATCGGCAGCTATTGTAAAGTGTCTGAGCCTGATTCAGGGCACAGGGGACCTGCTGGAGGGCGGGACATGACAGAATGTCATTTACAGAGTACAGATGAGGAGCGGAGGATGTGTAGAAAGAGACACAGAGGGATCCATTCAGGGGGTCAAATGAACCAGCACAGAGAGCGCAGGCAAGCTCTGAAGAGTGGTGGTCCTGACCCGCAACCATGGCACCCCCTGGCTGAGCTGCATATGAGCTGATGTGGAGATGGGGTCTCACCTAGCCAGATAGCACATCTTCTCAGGCATGATTACAGACTTCCCAAGAAAACAGCAATGACAGCATCCCTGCGCAGTGTTCAAAAGTTCCACCCAGAAAACCGGAAACGTGTAGCATGGCAAGAGACAAAAAGAACCAAGAAGTGAGTTAGAGACCCACAGTCAGCTGACTGGAGGAGAAGAAAACCAGCTTCCAGGAGGAGCTCGCGGGCACCTGCCGTGTCTTGAGGGCCCAGTCATTGTGTCAGGAGAACATTCTGTGACCATCTCAGGAGAGACGGGGAGTAGAGATGGTAACATGACTCAGCCATGGCTTGAATCCACAACGGAAGGTGACAGCCTTCCCAGAGCTCTGTTGGCGCATCCGTCACCCAGCCTGACCCACTGATGGCTACAGCTGTGCAGCATCTACAGCACAATTCATCCAAAGTGCAGGGTTCTTAATGTAGCAGTAATCATGAGGGAACTTCCTGAATAGGGCTTCAAGAAGTAATGCGTGTGAAGCCATTTGATATCTCACCTTCTGCATCTGACTCACTTCACTAAGCATGATGGTCTCAAGTTGCCTCCATTGACCTACAAAAGCCTTGAACCTATCTGTCTTTACAGATGAGTAATAGTCCTTTGTGAACAAGTACCACAATTTATGTATCCATTGGTCTGCTGAGGAGTATTTTGGTGTCTTCCACATTTTAGCTGTTGTTAGTTGTGCTTCTATGAATGTCGGTATATGTATATCTCTGTTATGTGTTGTTTTTAATTCTTTTGGGAATTCCCAGATCACAATTTAATGTGGGGAATAATGGGAACTGGAGGGGACAGAGAGGGAGTGGGAGGGTAGAAAAGGGAGAAGGGAAGGATTTGTAACTTTGACGCCATATGTGTGTGCACAAATACACTCAAGATCAATGCAAACTTTATGTATTGCACTTACACATATCAATAAAGGGGGGGGGGTGGCGGATAATGCCTTTGGACAACCAGTATTTTGAAACTGGTCAAATAAAAGAATGGGGATGACATTACTACACAGGAATCTGTGGAAGTTCAGAGTGAAGGAAGTTTTCATGGAAAAAAAAAAAAAAAAAAGCCCATGGTTCCTCCTGAGGACAGGTCCCAAGGCCAGGGGCTCACTATGAGCTCTGTCCCCTTTACTCCTCCTGGCCTCCCTTTCGTCTAGCCTATCAGCTCGTTCAAGGAGAGTCCTGGGTTGTCTGTTTGTTCTTGTCTCCAGCTTTTAGAGCAGGGCCCAGCACACAGTAAGCATTTAATAAGCACCTGCTGATATTGTTTTCTTTTTTTCCCCCACATTTTATTGATATGTATATGTGCAAAATTCAAGGTTTACAATGGAGTTGAGCATTTTTTTTTTTTTTTGCACATTCGTATCCTGTCAAGGTGACAAGGGCTTTCCCACTCTCCTTTTGTCCCTCCCCCTACCCTACCTTCCCTCCTTCCTCCCCCACCCTTCCCCCCTCTTTCACTTTGTCTTTCATCTTAAGTTCCGAAGGAGTTGTGATCTGGGCAGTCACCAAATTACCCATCAACAGACCAGTGGATACTCAAACTGTGGTAATCATACACAGTGGAATACTATGCATCAATAAAGTCCAACAGCGTGGAGGCTTTTATAGGCAAATGGAAGAAACTTGAGAATATCATGCTTAGTGAAGTAAGTCAGAAGCAGAAGGTGAAACCTGCTGATATTTTTAAACAGAGGTCTCAGCATCCATATCCAAGTTCATGGTATCTGTCACAAAAAAAAAAAAAAAAAAACAGATCAGGACCATCGGAAAGAGTAACAAGAACAAAGATTTACTGAAAGGCAAAGTACATGCCACAGGGTGGAGATGGCCAGTGAGAAAGGCTCACCGTCCCGCGGGAATGACCACTGTGTCTCTTATGGTCCTGGGAATATGAGAAGATCCAAGGATGGGGATTAATGGGAGCCTTGGCCTAGTGGGGTCCTTGCTCAGCCCGCCTGGCAGGATGGGAGCTTTTGACTACACTAGGTCTTTGGAGGAAGCATCATGGTACCAACAGCCTGTGGGAGACAGGTCCAAATCACAATGCAAATGGACATGGACAAAGGCCATGGCCACGGTTACGTGCAGTTTGATTTTGTGCATGCCCGGGGCTTTGAAGGAATAGGACAACCTATACCTACTGGCTTTCTGAGGTGTTTTGACATGGCCGTCCTTGTGCCACCTAACTCCTCAGTTTTTGTCCCATTGGCTTCCTGTCAGTTGCTGATCCTAACCCTACTTCCTATCCCCCTAACTGGAATCAACTCTGATGATGAACCTGGCCTAAATAGATGCTCAGGGGCTTCCCGGACTCCTCCTAATCACCATCAGTGCGTCCAGGAGTCTCTGCAACGTCCTTAAAGTCACCAAGAGAAACTAGGTGGTAAAATCCTGAACCCACTGCAGGTGACTGTGTCCCTGAAGAAGGCCAGCTTTGAGCCAGACGCCACACAGGGAGCAGTGACATGCCACAAGCAGTGGCAGACTGTTTCTGGCCAGAGACCTGTGATTCATGTTGAGATGCCACAGCACCTCCATCTCCAAAATGGGTATAAATAAAAATCCTCTAAAGACAGTGATGTGTAAGGTTCCGTACATTCTCAAGAAGGCAAGAAAGCACAGGATTTACTCCCAGATCCAGTCCCTTTTGGGAAAAGAATCAGCCTCTCTGAGACACTGTTTTCTCCTAAGTTTCTCTACTCTTCAACAAATCTTTCAAAATGGAAGAAGGACCATTATTTCAACTGATGCTCTACGTACAAGTGGTATAAGCATTATAGTAATTCTCCCCTTTAATAAGTTGGGAAAACAACTGAGTGTGTTTTAAATATCTGGTAAAATGTTTACAATTAGATGCACTTGTGAACAAAATATGATTACCGCATTGAGGCAAGGTGATTTCCCCTCTCTTTCCATAATAGCTGGAAATAATGAAATACTTCCTGTACCATCAAAAAGTATAGCTTTGCATCTCAAAATGTAAGTCCTTTCATGCAGAGAAACAGTTGTTGCTCCTTGGAGTCTACTACACATGTTAAATTATGATTATTCTATCACACCATGATTACGACTCATTTCATTTAGCACTGCTGATTGTGTTCATGGAGTAGTTCTAAATAATTTATGACTTATCCACTCAGTGGTTCTTATACGACACCTGAGCAAAAGTTAAGGGCAAAATGTAAGCCTTTAGTCTAAATAGACTTAATTGTTAATACTCAAAAGCCGAGCCTTGTTCTGCATGAACAGAGCTGGCATGGTTTAATTCCTTTTGCCACCATCTCCCTGGATAATAATTCCTTAATTGCTTCTTAGATGGAAATATTAATCATGGAGCAGCCTTTAATAAGACCAAAATTATGGTGTTTCTTATCCTCAAAGGTTAATGGGGAAAAAATTACTCTCTTTCTTTCTTCTCTTCCCTGATACACAGCTTGCCTGGCTGCAGCCAGTTTCCCTTTTGAATGTTGTTTAAGCTCAGGTGGCATTTCCCCATCAAATAGCTGAGTTTTTTAGGGAAGAAAATCATGTCTGTCATCTCTGGGTTTGCCTCCAAGTCTTGATCCAATAATCAAACCCTCTGGTTGCATTGGAATTGGTTCAAGTAAATTTAGGAAATCTCTTTTAACTATTGTGTCGTTGCTTCTGTTTGATTGTGTAATGATTCACCAAGGGTTGGGTTCAATAGGTTGGTTTGAAAGAGAGGGTGGGGCTTAAGAGTTAATCATTCTCTGATGAGTAGTAATTAAACCTCCACCTTGTTATTGATTCTGGGATCTGCCGTAGAGATTAGAATAAAAGATGTATATTTCCTGCCCTCCCTCAGCTCACAGTTCGTTGCTAGAAGGTCAACTTATTTTTTTAAAAAATAAGTTAACAGGGGCTGGAGGAATTGCTCAGTGGTTAAAGCACTTGACTAGCCTAGCGAGTGCTAAATCAAGTGCTAAATACCCGAGTTCAGTTCCCCAGCACCACATAAGCTGGGCATGATGGCACACGCCTGTAATCCCAGCACTCAGGAGGCTGAGGTAGGAGGATTGCCCTGAGTCCAGGGCCAGTCTGGGCTCCAGAGTAAGTTGGCAACCAGCCTGGGCTACAGAGTGAGACCCTGTCTCAAAAATATAATAATTAACAAAATAAGCTTTTAGTCATGAGAATAGAGATGGGACCGGTGTGTGTGTCCTAGGGGCCCCTTAGTGTGACAAATGTGCGAAGAGCTTAGACTCATGGTCCCTACGTAGTGGTATGAGAAATCATACACAATCCTCTCCGATCTGTAACGTGTAAGACTCTAGTATGGGAATTTGTTCACAGAGGATAATGGGATATCTATTGGCAGAACTGGGATTGGGATTATGGTGTTGCAGAAAGTCAGACTTGAGACACACCAGAGAGCATCAAAATAGAAGGAGAGAATGTTTATTTACATGTGTGGACCCAGGGAGCTGACACTGAAAGACCTGGGCTCAAGCTCAGGGTAGCGTGCAAATGCACAGGGTTTACAGGGGCCGTGAACAGGAGACAACGTGGGTCTGTACCGACTGAAGGGTACAGGTTGGGTTGGGGGCTTATGGGAAGGCTTGAGTTCCCTCCCCTGGGTGGCTGTGCCAAGGCCCAGGCTCATCCTGTTTATGCAGTTAAGCAAGTTACAGAGGCAGAAACTACAACTGAGCTGATTACAGAAACAGAACTTGGGCAGGAGTCGGTGGGAGAGAGCAAAGAATCAGAAACTCTATGAGCCTTCCTCCCCAGGAACACACACACACAAACACACGCGTGCAGGGTTGAGTTCTGTTATCCCTTTCCATCCTACTCGGTCTCCCAGCTTTGTGATGAAGTTGGTCGCCAAACAAACACAGGCCTCTGGGACCTAACTACTCACAGCATTCAGGGGTGAAAGTGTCCGGTAGACATTTGATTTGCTCTTCAGTTTATGTTAAGGATTAAGAGGAAGAAGGATTGTTAAAATCTCAGCTGCGGTGTCTTCGTGGAAATACAACAGATAGATACAGTCCAAGGAAGCTGACTTGGAAGAATCTTCCAAAAAAAAAAAAAAAAGTAGGGTTCAGGGCAGAAAGATACCCTACATCACAAAAGTACTACACATCATCCAGTGTAAAAGAGGTGTCAACAAAAAGAAAACAAGCTACAACCCAGAGAGGCAGTGTTTATGTGTGCGTAGGCGCACACGTGTGTGTGTGTGTGTGTGTGTGTGTGTGTGTGTGTGTGTGTTCAGATTTTTAAATTAACAAATGTAAAAAGGGAAGACGGTCTAAAAAATTTGCATTGGTTTTGAATTTGGAAAAAAATGCGAGCTTTAAGTTTCTTCCTGAATCATCAACTCATTTTCTAAATGAGTAACAGAGCTACATATTAATGCATTAAATTCCAATCCTAGATAAGTATGACTATAAAATTGAGTCAAGTATGTAAATTTCGAAGTAATAGAAGAAATCACAAAGAGTAGATCATCAGATTTAATCACAGACAATTAAAGTTTCGTGTTGAAAAGAAAACTAAAATATAAAGGCAGGCGAGACTAGAAATGCTTCTGTAAATATATCTTTAGAAAAAAACAAAGTGGTGATGATTTTATTCTGAAACGAACAAAGGAACATCAATTTAAATAGGAAAACAATTAAACAGCAGACGGATCAGGAACATATTCTAAAAAATGAGAGGTATCATCATTGTTCTGCTCCTCTATTTATTATTATTAAGTAACACTGAGCGATGATTACAGCCCGGGGCTACGTGGAGTGTGGAGCACATGCTGCTCTGAGATCGTCTTGCACATACTACTTGTTAATGGATTCGATAGCCAGGAAATATTCAAAACTAAAAATCAGGTAGGAAAACTTCTAATAAAATATTAATGGTGATTATTAATTTACTAAGATAGAGAACCAACACTGGACAATTTGAGATTTAAAGAATGTAAATCTTACAAACCTTAACCAAACTAAATAATGACACAGTAAGCAAAAAATAATGACAGGAACGTAATGGAGATTTGGGCAGGGTGGAGCAGCGGGTGGGCAGCTGGGGCTGTACCTGTGCCATCTGAAACCAAACCCAAACCACACCCCATGGAATGGCTACTGCTTTCTCCCAGCTAAAATTGTTTAAGGCTCTTTAAATTTGCTCAGTGGGATTAATTTTTTTTCATCTATTCCATGGATAAATTCCCGGGACTTCCCTGGCCATTTCTGGTTATTTCTAGTTATTATAAAAATCCAGAAGTCGCTTCTAATCACAAAGCTCAGCCATGATTGGGAACTTAAAAGTTTCAGTTCTGAATAATAACCAATATTTCATTCTTAATTTGAAAATAGGACTTATCCTTACCCCCTCTCTCTCTCCCTCTCCCTGCCATCCCCCCCCCCCCAGAGTATCCTATTGCCACAAGAATTTTCTCCTCATCCGCCCTCTTTCCCCACTTGCTAGTGGTTCCTGCTTCTTATCATTTCCTTTCATTTTTTGAGAATGGAAACTTCCCATCATATACAAATATAAAGAGAATTGAATACTAACCCCCTCTTTCTCCAGTTATGCCCACCCTAGTCCTACCCACCACTGTTGCCTGCCGTGTCTGGCCTGTCTTCATATAATCTCAATTTACAAGGTCCTTCCAATGTTTTGTGTGTGTGGTTGGTGATTGGACCAGGGGGGCCTTGTGCCCATCCATGGCTTCACCCTTGAGTGATTTCATCTGCTATTTTTTACCAGAATTCTGACCATGATGGAGTAACTGCCCTCTGCCCAGAAGCTCCACTACGCTCTTTCAGCCTTGGAGCCAGCCCCGGCAAGTGGACTGAGGCCTCTGAAACCGTGAGTTAAAGTAAGCCACGGAGACAACCAAGCGACTAAGACGCTTGTCATCCGTGTAATTTGATGTTTACAACTTGGTTATTCATTGCAGAAATAATCGCCACAATCAAGCTAACATGCCTCAGTTGCAGTGTGTGTGTGCGTGTGTGACCTCATAAGTGCACACGTGCATGTGTGCAGGCAAGCACCGACTTGAACAGTGAAAACACTTTAGATCCATCCTCCAGTGAGGATCACAACTTCAAGCCCAGCCTGGGCAATTTATTGACTTAACAAGAATCTGTCTTAGAATTTAGTGAGTTAGGAAGACTCTGTCTCAAAATAGCAAATAAAAGTGGGCAAAGGTGGTCCCTCAGTGTGAAGGCCCTGGATTCAGTCCCCAGTACCACAAGAAGAAGGAAGGGGGAGGGAGGGAACCCAGCCTCTTGGCCAGTTTCACCGGTGCAATTCAGTTGCGTTAACCACAGTCCCCCGCTTACTTGAGATCCCACTATCTGTTCACCTTGCATAACTGAAGTCTGCATCCTTTGGCCAACCTGTGCCGTCCCCCGCTTCGAAACTCCTGGCAATGCCGTTCCACTCCCTGGTTCGGATTTAGATTCCACCCAGAGCTGAGATCATGCAGTATGCCCT
This sequence comes from Ctenodactylus gundi, assembly GCA_004027205.1. Lineage (NCBI taxonomy): Eukaryota > Metazoa > Chordata > Mammalia > Rodentia > Ctenodactylidae > Ctenodactylus > Ctenodactylus gundi. The sequence continues at coordinate 81,316 of PVKB01002461.1, forward strand.
CCCACGACTGCCTTTCTCACTTGGCACAATGCCCTCCAGGTTCGCGTGTGTCATTGCAAAGCCAAGTTCTCCCCTCTTCACCACAAGCTCAGGTTTCTATGGCAGCCCCTCAGAGGAACAGGGTCTAATACACATTCTTACAGGGCGTCAGGAACAGCCACACCAAGCTGGAGCCCTCAGTCTCTGCCAAGATGCATGGACATTGGTCTTTATCTTTCTTTCTCTTTTCCATCCTAAATGAGCAGCTTCCAGTTCCCTCTGAGCTCCCCTCAGCCAAAATCCAGCCCCCACCTCTCAGCACTCTGCCCCCATGGGACCTCCTTCTGAAAGCTAAAGTGGTCACCAGCTGGGAGAGGCACACAAGTGTGGACAGCACTATGGATCCCTCTCTCCAGGGGGAACGAGGCTGCCAAATTGTGTGGCTACAAAACAGGTTCAATGGCCCTGCAGGGGTGGCCCCACGATGCACTTCCCACCTCCTTCTCCTGCCACTGGCTCCCAGGTCTCCCCTTGTCTCTCTCCTCTGCTGTGGCCCTGCAGGGCACAGGAAGCCACCACCACCACAGTCACCAGCCCAGTGGTAGGCTTCTGCAATTGTCCTCTGTAGGCCTGATGCTGCTCCGAAAGACAAAATAAAAGCAAATATAATTCAAGCTGTTGCTATTGATCTCCAGTCATTTCGGGATGTTGCCACGGCAACCAGTGGAGACTTGACAGTCAATTCCCTCCTTTTCCAGGTTATCCTCCACCTCACTGTGGTGGCCGGGGACAGGGACCACTCCAGAGGAGCATAGGGCAGTGCTCCAGCACCAGGGAGAATGGAGCCAGCCAGGGGAGGGTGCCAGGCAGCCAGCCCTGTACATGTGGCCCATCACAGACAAGCCAGGGTGACAGATGAGGGGAGCTTGAAAGAACTGGCTGCTGTCATGCCAAAGCTAAAGGACCTACAGGACTATAAAGAAAGTTGTCTGTGTTGGGTTGGCGCTCCCTGCTTCCTGTAGGGGTTAGGAGACTCCCCAACAGCTCTTGGAGTGAAGGCAGAGAAAAGTGACTTTGCTGGCTTTGTGCCTTTCCCCTCCAGACTCCTCAGGGATCTGGGGTGCCCCCTTCTGCTGCATCCAGCAGGGATCTAGCTCCAATCCAATGCTTCTTTCCCTCCTTAGGGTCTCACCAAGGATCAGGTTAAGTAAAACCCATGAGCTGAGATTCAGGTAACAAACAGGGCTTGGGTGGGGAAGCTTTATGGCTGGCTTAAGTCATCACTGGGCACAGAGGCTGAGCTAAGGCTCAGTCCTTCCCACAGTCACCAACTAATTAGCCACACCAATAATGAGAAGAGTGTACCCAGGCGCCAACACGCCTGGGGACACCCCAGGGGATCCACAAAGCCACCACCATCTTCCTACCATTTAAGCACTCCCCCACTTCGTGGGCACTTTCCTTTGGGTTCTTTGGTGCTGCTGGCCTCCTGTCTCTGTCTAGGATTCTCTTCAGTATTTTCAATAATGAAGGTTTAGTGGTTAAGAATTTCTTCAAGATTTCTTTGTCATTTCCCATCAGTTTTGAAGAGAAATAAATCAGACAGCAAAGGTTAAATTTCTCATGGTTTCTCTTTTTTGAGAAACCCAAAATATAATTTGCAGAAGAAAATAAAAGAGAGATGATAGGAAACAGGCAGGTAGACTTTGTGGAGAAGGGAAGGGGCTGTGGGGTGGGAGAGAGACGAGCAGGTGGGAGAAGAACGAGGATGATGCCACATGTACATGCACCAATTCTTCAGGTAGGATGGAATCATTATGTGTTATAAACTGATAATAAAGATACTGATGATGGAGAAAAAAACCAAGCCTCAGTCAAACTCCACTCAGTGTGAACACGCGGTGGTTGGCAGCCAGACTTCGGTAGCTGCTGTGCACAGGGAAGGGCTTTGTGGGAAATGCCTCCCAAGCCACAGGCAGCAGTCAGGGCCAGAGCAGGAAAGTCCATAAGGCCCCAGACGTGCTGGCCGCTCCAAGAGGATGTTCCCCAGCGTGGCCCCTTCCAGGCTGCCACTTCTCCCCCATTCCTTTCTAGGGAGCCACCAATCCCATCTGCAAAGGAAACGACTCATAAACCACAGTGCCCAGCTGCAGGGTCACCGAAGGGCAAGGTCACCCCTCAAGGGGCTCTAAAAGGAGGCTGAAGTTTATGAGCATGCGAGATGTTTACAGCAGAAACATTTGTTTCTCCAACTGCTCTAGGGTTGCTGAAGTGAATTTTCTCCAGCTCTGGAAAGCGCCCATCCATCTGCTTGATGGCGACTTCCCGGGAGGCAGAGAGAGGGAGGCAGCAGCTGCAGTGGGTTCCAACCGAGGGGAAGCCGACGAGCCCAGCCAAAACTGCGGAAGTGCCCTGGCCACCCTACCAGCACAGGGGACACGGTGCTGACCAAAACCCAGTGGCCCTGGCTCTGCCCTAACACGAAGCCAGCGAGCATGCCCTGATCTGAAAATTCAAAACACTCCAAACTCTGTAACTGTTGGAGCACCAGCAGGATGCCACAATTGGAAAATTCTATGCCATGCCCTATGTGACAGATCACAGTCAAAATGGAAAAAAAAAATTGTATAAAGGAGTTCTAGCTTCTGTAGTTAAGATGTGTGTGGAACATAAATGGATTTTGTGCTTAAAGTAGGATCCTCTCCTCAAGATCTTGTACCATGTATAAGCAAACATCCTAAAACCCAAAAGAGAATCTGAAATCTGAAATATGTATGGCCTCACAGGTTTTGGAAAAGGAACACTCACCCAAGGAAGGAAGGAAGGAAGGAAGGAAGGAAGGAAGGAAGGAAGGAAGGAAGGAAGGAAGGAAGGAAGAAAGGAAGGGGGAGAAAGAGAGGGAGGAAAGGAGGCAGGGAGGGAAAAAGAAATGAAAGAGGAAAGAAGATAACCTGGTTCTAAAATGTAAATTTATTTATATTAAAGTTTACAAAGATCTATAAAATCGGTCATATTTAAGTACATATTCAAAACATTTTATATTGAACCCACTGTCATTTCAAATTACCCAAATTATGCAAAACCCTGTATCGTGTAAATCCGCAGTGCTAGGTCTCTCCTTGTGCCCACCCTGAGAAGACTGGTGAAGAGATGGCAGCTGTTCCTGCTCAGCAAAAAGGGTGTCAGGCAGGACCAGCTACACCCAGAAACAGAGACTTTGGGCCCAAGGACTACGGAGGCAGGACCTCAGCAGAATCCCCAGGGAGCACGCACACCCCTGAAGGGAACGGAATTCTAGTCTGATAGCACTTTCCCTCCAAGAGCAATGTCTGGAGGAGGGAGGTTCAACTCAAGACATTACCGGCTTTGTTTTCCGTGTGTGTCTGCCCCTCTCAAAGGTTCCCTGGGGCACCCCAGACTGTGGGACCGACTCCAAGGCACAGGTGCCAACCTGGGTGAGACAGCAGGGCTTCCCTGTGTTTTACCACCACTGAAACTTTCGTTTCACTCCTCCCATGGCTTCAGAACTAAAGCTGTAGGTTGGGAACGGAGCAGCAGATGGATGCCAGGGACAGACGTGCACACTGAAGGGGGGAAGGTGGTTCCTGCAGTGGGAATGGAAAAAACAGCCAGCAACGCACCAGAGTGCCAGGAGAGAGGCCAGCACAAGCCACCCTCCAAGCCACCCCCCTCCACAACCCGTCCTGTGGGGACTTGGCCACTGTCGATGGAACACAGAGACAAGACCTGATCCTTTTCCACCCACCGTAGGATGCCCCGGGGGTCCAGGGCAGGGCTGGGCCCTGCCCTGGAGTTACAATACCTGCTAACACAAACTGGGAAGCCCCCAACTCACGGGGCCCCGGTGCACTGCAGTGCCTTCTGGGATCCCAAGGCCTGCAGAGCACCCAGCGTGGTCCCTGGCAGAGGCTCCCATATCCCGCTGCAGCCAGAGAAGCTGGCAGCAACAGCCACAGAGCAGAAATGACCAGAAGCAGAACAACCCGTGAATGTTTGCGACGGCGATTGCCTGGACCTCCTGAGCTGGGCTAGACTCAGGAGGAGGCCCAGGCCCCAGGAAGTGTGCCCTGTGGGTATCCAAATGAGAGCAGCGAGGCCTGGGCGCCTTAGGAATCGAACTGGTCCAACAGACTGCTGCAAACATCACACTCAGCTTGGGAGAACTCACCTCCCGTGGTTCCAGTAGCCCTGATGGGGATTGATGGCAGGTGGCACACGGACTGAAAATGCAGGGGCAGCGTGCAGTGCTAGCCCCAGGGCCACGAGAAGACGCCCAGGACGGAACAGTGTTAACTAGGTTAAGAGGACCTGGCTGTGGGAGGAGAAAGGGGAAAGGAAGCAGGAGGGCTGAGTCCGCGTCCACGTAACAGTGATGCCCATGATTTGAGAATCTCCTAACCCAGAACAAAATAAAAATCAGTAGCAGAAGAAAGAGCTGAAGAATTAAGGGACACAGGAGCTAGGAAGGGATGTTGGGTGGGTGGAGGGAAGGGTGCAGCACGGGTCTCTTGGGCCCTGCATTTAGCTTTTCAAGTGATCATGGACCCTGCAGGCCTCAGTTTCTCTGTCTTGTCTTTAAAGTGCCACCTAAGTGACCTCTAGGGACTGTAGGGACTGTCCAGCTTTGCAGGGCAGAGCTCTGGGCATGTGGGTTGATGTTGCATCGTGGGTATTTAGTGTGAAAATAAGTTCATTTTCCATCATTTTAATAACTTATTGTCACAACGACCTAGGCCAAACCATCCCTACCTCCTCCAAAATGATCCTCAGCTCTGACAGCCATCATGTCTACCCAGAGCACTCAGATCCTTCCCCGGTGTGCGCCAGCACTGGTGTCTGATAAGCAGTAATGTCTGATGAGCAGCAAGACAGAAATATGCATGTGGAGTGAACAAATGATTAGATGAGGGAATAAAGGAGGAGTGGAGGAATGAAATCACACACCGATTGGCCGCGTGTGTGTTGATGCCTCTCCTGCACACCAGAATGGAAGAATGCGAGGGAAAGGACACAAAGCAAGTGGGGACTGACGTGTAGGTCCCACTCTGAGGGGACAAGGAGGAGAGAGACAGAGATGCTGAATCGCCTGTAGAGGTGTCTTCCAGAGGCAACTCTGAGAAATGAGGAAAGTATATGACCACCTTCCTGTCACTGGGAAAAGTACCCAGCACCTGCAGTTGAAAGGAAAGGCTTATTTTGCCTCACAGTGTCCACGGGTTCAGTCCGTGGTCTTACAAGGAAGAAACTGCATGATGGAAGGGACCTATGGAGAAACTGCTCACATCATGGGGACCGAGAAACAGAGAAATAGGGGAGAAAGAGCTAGAGATAAAAATACACTTTCCCAGGACACAGTCTCAGAAAATGGCCTGTTCCAACCAGGCCCCACCTCTAAACACGTGAGACTTTTAGAGGTCCTTTTAGATCTAACCTGTAAAAAGCAACTTGCGCTACTACCGTTAGAGCCAAGCACACAGTGAAGCTACATGTGGCCTTGTGGCCTTTCCCATTACCCATAAGACACATTAGCTGGGAGATGCTGGCATGTGTTGGTGCTCCCTGAGTCACTGGCTGTCTTCAAGATGGAAGCTCTGGAGAGCGAAGAGAATCAGTATGTGTTCTGCATCTGCTCCATATCACCAGCTTTTCATGTGTTTTCTCATTTAATCCTGACAGCGGCCCTCTGATGTAGGCATCGTCACCCTGATGTGACAATAAGGAAACTGGACGTCTGAGAGCACATGTATCTTACCTTGATTTCCACAACTAACGAGCATCCAGGCTGTGATCCAGGCAGACATGGCAATACACGGCTGTCCACCTGTCACTCTAGAAGCCTGAGGCAGGAGGACTGCAAGTTTGAGCCCTGCCCAGGCCACTTAGTAACTAAGCAAGACTCTCTCAAATAACAATCTTAGTACTAAAAAATAAAACAAACACAAAACAGAACCCTTAACTCAATGCCAATGCCAGATCTTGGCAAGAGGGCAAGGCTGTTGTTCCTTATCTGTCGACTTGCGACTTGCGCAAGATTCACAGCATGCAGTTCCACGTGGGGGGTGAGGGGCCCTCTCTTGCCCTGCCTGCTGAAGAGAGTTACATGCTGTTGGAACTCAGCAGGGAGCATGAATCTTTTCCAGGGCCTTCTTCCGATGAAGAGGAAGCACAGTTTCCAGGCTGGAGAGTGGTAGAAGGTTACAATCATTTGTCAGTCAAAGGAGAAAACAGAAGAGAAGAGCTGACGCCTCTGCATTTCGTCTACAAATGGAGAGTTCGTCACATTGTATTTTTCTCTGTATCTTACCAAGTGGATCTCTCTCTTCCGTTTCCTTATTAGAATGGTTAAGGTGAACTGCCAGCAGAATGGCTTGGAAGCCACATAGGGCAACAGTGGGACACACTTCTGAGTCATGGAAGCATGACCTTGGGTGTGACCTTGGTCCCTTGCGCCATCTTGTCTGGTACTGCTCCTCCTCTTTGCCTCCCAGACACCGTGAACTAAGCATCCTTGCTCCACCATTCCCTTCTACCATGCTTCTCTCTGAGAGCCCGATGACTACAGACTTGACTCTCTGAGACCACAAGCCAAGTAAATCCTTCCTACTTTATGTTCCAGCAACAGAAACGCTAGCTACTAAACATGTATTTTAAATTCACTTAAATGGAGTGGTTATCTAATGATTTCTGGTTTCTGGTATTTGTTTTGGACTTTTTTTTCATTTTGTTTTTGTTTGGAACTGTTGAATCATCAAAATATTGCAAAACGTTTTTCTGGCTCACTAACTGACGCACTCCTGCCTAATTGCCTGCTGTTTCCTTTCTCCTTTGTTAGAATGACACAATGTTTTCTGTTCCGTTGCTTCTAGAAAGCAAACGATGCCGCCTGGTTCACCCCCCACCTCCGACTTCACCAGGATGACAGCACACATCTGAAATGCCACAGATCATTGGCCCCAAGCAGGGAGTGGGACTCAGAGGCTGGAAAGGATGGGAGAGCAGGATAGGAGATGGGCATCCTGCCAAGATGCCACTCTGTCTTCCCAAGACTCCTTCCCAGCTCCCCTCCCTCAACTATCTCAGGGATTTATGAACACCCTCAGCAGGCCACACATACCTGTGCTCTGAATTGCCAATAATCTACCCCAACTGAAGAGATGAATTCACATTAAAAGGAAAATTGACAAACTAGAGCTTTCCCAAAGAAAACACCCCGGAAGTTGAGCTAACTCACAGTAATAATGTGAGGATCTGTGTCTGAAGCCGTGCGGAAGTTGAGTTTATAGAGAGAAAACTGAACATGAATTCTATCTGAACTTGGACAGTGAGACACATAAGAACAGAGTCATTATGAAGAGCAGGGATGGACAACAGAGGAAGATAGAAGAGCATTTCAACCACCAGAATTCTACAAGTTGGAAAATTAGCTGTGAAACAGTGAATGTGCCATCATTTAAGGTATCTGGGCAGAGACAGGAGGTTCCCAAGGACTTGTGAGGGTGCTTAAAAAGAAATTCAAGCAGAGAGATCAAGTCAATTCTGCAATCTTATGAACTCTTGGTTGAGACATCTGCAAGTTGCCTCCTGTCCTCCAAGGATCATCACAGCAATAACTTCTACATTTACCCCCTCCAAAAGTGGGAGCCGTGACCCAGTGCCCAAAAAGGCCCATTGTTCTCTCTGGACCCTGAAGCTCAATGTGACTGCCATCCCCAACCCCCAAACCATCAGTGCCTGGCATTTCTGGATTCCACCACAACACACTGTACACATTCGTGATTCAAAATGTATTACTGAGGGCCCCCAGATTGACCACTAGGTTCCAGGAGACTGGAAACACCTTCCCCTAGACTCACTCACTTCAGGGAGCAGCTGCCTGTCGGAAGGTGTGGAGTGCAGGACCCTCCTCCTCCTGGGAATCCCACCACCCCCTCCCACACTGACCCCTTGGCTAGAGACCAGGCATAAGCACATGACACTGATGAATTCAAGCCTGAAAGATCCCCATCCCCTGTGCTGAACTAACTCTCCAATTATTTTACTTCCAGACCATCCTACCTCCCAGGTAAACATAGCTACAGCTCAGATGACAAACACCTGTTGAATAACGAAAAGTTTATTACCTGCTCAAACTCTAGATGGAGAAATACATGCCCTGTCTTCTGCTTTTCAACCCTGTCTTAGTTATTTTTTCATTGCTGTGACTCAATACTCAACATCCACAACTTTAGGGAGGAAAGATTTGTTTTAGCTTTCTCAGAAAGTCACGGTCCATTCATGGATGGGTGGCTAGAAAATTGTGGAATCAGATGGTGGGGCCACAGCTAGAGCCAGAGCTCTCGAAACAGAGACAGCAGCATGGCAGAACAGAGGCAAGCCTGGGAAGAAGGGTGCAACCAGCACACGCCCCTCCAGGTCAAGTCCTAAGCATCCACCCCTTCCAGCCAGGCCCCACCTCCCAACAATACACAGTATCCACAGGCACATGAGGCTTTGGGGGACCATTCCAGATCCAAACACACAACACACCTCCATAAATATCCTCCTACCTCACAGTGTTGAGGGGACTTGTGGATCCTAGGAGACTCTCAGCACTGTTTTGATTTGCAGACCTCACAGCATCTGTTAGAGGTAATTAAAAGACAATAATTTTCATGGGTGAAGCAAGTATGACTCGGAAGCTAGCGGCATCTAAGGTGGAAGGGTGGATGCTCAAATCCAAGATCTCGGCTCTGGTTGCATTCTTTTCCCAGTGTAGCCCCTCTGTGGATGAAGCGGAGTCACCCTGACCTAGCACCTGCTCTGTGCCAGACGTCTTGTGTGCTTTAGATCATTCAAGACTTGCAGTGCACTCATGAGGGAGCCCCTGCAACCACCTCCTTCCCCATTTCATAAATGGTGTAACTAAGACGCAGAGGCATGGACTTAGCTCACCAAAGCCACCGTGCAGACTGGGGACAAGGACAGGATTCTACTTCAAGTCTAGATAACTCCAAAATCCATATCTCTGCCACCGAACAGCTGGTCCTCCAGGTAGACACCCCTGCATTCTGTAACAGTCTCGTTGGAAAGCCAGCCCTCATGTTACAGCAGCTAATGCTGCTCCCCATCGTTCACGTGGCCACCTGAGCTCTACCTCTTGTCAGATCAGCAGCTGCCTTAGATTCTCACAGGAGCACATACCCCACATGCACTGCACATGCTAGGGATCTAGTTTGCATGCTTCTTATGAGATTCTAATGGCCCATGACCCTAGCTGGAGACCCTGTGTGAGGCTAGCACCATCTCTCTTCCTCAAGCCCCTCCCCACGAATCCAGAGAAAAATTGTCTTCCACAAAACTGGTACTTGGTGCCACAAGGGTTGGGGACCCCTGGTGGAGTCTGCCAGGGCTGGATCACACCGGTGCTGAGCACCTGCTTCAACTCGGCTGTCATTGCCCCACTTCCTCCCCACCCTCCCGCTCCTGGCCTTCTTCTAAGGCAAGAAACACTTTTTCTAAATCACTACATGTTTGAAACTGAGCTGCTGTTATGTCTCAAAAACAGCACAGGTGAATGATGGTTGGTTTTGAGAAGCATCCTATAAAAAAATCAAGACAAGATCTGAGGGATAAGGAACAGGAGGCTGAACAGGCGCCTCCTCACGGCCTCTGCTCACCATCTCCTTCCTCCCAGGTACCCTGTCTTGGCTGATGGCCTGACTTACTCAACCACCCACTCCGGGAAGTGGGAGTCGCCTCCGAATGAAATCCAACATCCAGCCAATAGCCAAGTGCTGTCAATTGTGTCTCCTCGAGCTCACGTCTTCTCCTCATCCCGAGACGGCATTGCCTGATTCCAGCCCTTGTTCCCCCTCACAGGGATGATTGCAGCAGCTTCCTCGCTGGTCTGCTGTCTCTGATTTCCCCGGAGCAATCCAATTTCCCTTCAACTCTGACGCCTTAGTGCTCTTTAGAAAATTCAGACTCTCACCCCTGAGAACACCCTATTTCCTAGTTCCACCTGTAACTTTCAGTCCGTTCATCCTTCCCAGACTTGCTCCCAGATTGTGGGCGCATCGGTGCTATGTGGGGTCAAGAGAGCCACTCCTGGTGCATAGGCACAAAGACACCCACAAGCCACATGGCGTCACAGCTACTTTCCTCAGTGGATGCAGTTCTCCCACCCCAATACGCCTTCCCATGCCTACCTGGGGCATTTCCCATCAACTGCCCAGATCTCTCCTCCGCTCAAGCATCTCTTCAGTTATAGTGTGAAGCATGAATATTTACAAACACCTCCACTCTCCCGTAGTCTTCACTATGAGTGTTTTATAGACTTTGCAAACCTAATGCCGACCTCTTCCAGAACTACTTAAGAGCAGAGGCCTTGCTTTTTGCAGAATCAGCAAATGAGACAAGTTACGTATGGGGTACAGGCACATCACACGCAATGAAGTGAACTGAATCCATCCAAACAAATTCATTTCTGGGAACTTTTGAAATTCGTTAATCCCGTGTTTAAAGAGTTTTTGTATTGCATAATCTTCCTGGGCGTTAGCAAGTGGGACAATGCACCCTGAGGCTGCTAAAAAAAAAAAAAAAGAATAATCAACAAAAGCTTTGAGTGGGACAGAAATCATGGTACACATAAGTCAACTCATATCACAGTATAATTAGTGTTGTCAGAATCTTGTTCTGTAGAGTCAGGGTGTGATTTCTCAACATGGAAACTCAGGGGGAAGCTGGTTTTAAAAAAAAAACATTATATATATATATCACATCTCTTATAGGACAAACATTTTGTTAAGTCCTTTACAAACATTTAATCTTGAAACAGCTGTATGAGGTGCATGTTATTAATCACATACAGATAAAAAGGACCAAAAATAGAAAATACCTCTAATTTTGTGCTATTGATTGACAAAACTAGAATTCAAGCTGAGATTGGAATAATCTAAAGATTAGCTTTCCAGACCAATTATTAAATCAAAAAAGAAATGCAAAGGTCTAGTATGAAGTGACAAACTAGAAAACAAGCACCCTAAAATTCTAACACTATTATCTAGGATTCTGTTCAGCTGCAACTAGCAGGGACACAAAATGACCAGGGCTCAAGCCAGACAGACGCTTGTGCTTCCACCGTCTCCCAGTCTCAAGGTCACGCTGCCTCTGTCTGTAGAACCATCTGCTGCCACCATTTCCAGGGGATGACGCTTCTGTTCCTGCCCAGTACAAATCTCCAGCCACACCCCCATCCCAGGCATCAAGGAAGGAAGAAGAGGAGAAGGAGCAAATCATCCCTGGAGACATTATACATCAAAGCCACTTAAGCCTCTTGCAGGAACTTGATCACATGGCTTCACTCAATTGCAAAGGAAGATGGGAAATGTAGTCTTCAAGTTGTGCGGCCACCTTGGTAAAGACCAAGGGTTCTATGATATGGGAGAAGGTATTAGGGTGAACAAATATCTGTCTGCCACAAAATAGTCAAGAGAATTATCATTATTGTGTCAATATCATCTCCAAGATACTATGTAATAAACCATTCTTTCTGCAAAAGAAAATGCTTGTGTTTGTATACGAATGGTGTACCAACTCAGAAGACCAAAAGTCGTATTCAAGGAGAAAGACTAAAAGCAAATGAACGCTAAGTTCCTCACATGTTAGGGTCAAGTGACGACGAGGTAGATGAGTTTATCCTCACCCATGAGGGCAGAGAGTGTGCTTCCCATCGCAGGCGGCACACACAATGGAGAAGTGTGGGATGTATTCGCCCCAGAGTAGGGCACAGGGAAAGAATGCCCACTGTCACTGCGCTCAATGCATACCTAGAAACACGAGCCAGTTCAGCTAGACAAGGGGAGGAGGCCACAGTATGAGCAACAGAGAATCTGTGGTTTTTGTATCAACAGAATAAAACTCAACCTCTTCATCGGAAAACAGTGAAAAGGGAAAATTACACGTAATAAATACAACGTAGACTGGCAAAATGAAGTTTCACACGACTGAATCCAGCAACGAAGATATCCAAGTAGGCCACACTCATCAATATGAAATGAGACCCCCAAATCGTATTAAAGAAAAAATTTCTACCAACTTGGGTCTCTGTCTATTCTCTGAAACCAAAGAATAGAGAAGACCTGTAAAGTAAGAACAAGAAAGAAAGATTCACCGGATGAATGGGAAGAGAAACAAAGTTGGGGAAACAATCACTGACAAAATAAAATTCAAAACACAGAGAGAAAGGTTATATATTGATCAAAACAAGCAGCAGAATAAAGAAATATAACCATGAATATTCATGCACCTTACCATTTAATTTCAAAATATGCAAAATAATATCTGACAAATGATGAAAAGAACTATATAACCAACAATTACTCGCTCTCAGGCACTGATAAATAAAGCAGAGAAAAATCAAGTAAAAATACAGAATATCTGACAAATGGAATTACTGAATACAAAGAACGCTATACCCATAAGTATCGAATATTACTTTTAATTAAATGTTAAACCATCCAGGAATGGCAATGCACACAGACAGTCTCAGTAAGTTATATAACTGAGGCAAGCGGCTCAAGAGTTCAAGGCTAGCTATGTCAGGAGGTCAAAGCCAGCCTGGATTACATAGTGACAACTCAAAAACCAGAAACAAACCAAAATGATCATCATTGGGTCATAAAGGAAGAGTCGATAAAATCTAAAACTCATTATCACAGAGTTCTCTCTGCCTATATACGACAATGTAAAGTACTAATAAAAAGGTAAGCTCTCAACCCTATTGAATCAGGAAACAAGATTATATAGTAATAATAATGCTTGGCCTAAAAAATATTAAAAATAAGGGCTGGAGTGATAGCACAGTGGCAAGGCCCTGAGTTTGATTCCCCATGTAGCCAGGCACAGTGGTACATGTCTGTAATCCCAGTACTCAGGAGGCTGAAGCAGGAGAATTGCCCCGAGTTCAAGGCCAGCCTGAGCTACATAGTGAGTTCAGGACCAGCCTGGACTACAAAGTGAGACTCTGTCTCAAAAAAATAAATAAAATTAGTAAGAACTTGAAACTCAGTAATAAAACATTCTGTTTAAAAGTTGTGGGAATAATGTTAGAGTCGAGATCTAAAATATCTCCCAAAAGTCTTAGGGGTTCAGAGAGGGGGCTTTTGGAAGGTGATTAGCTGGTGGTTTGGGAAATGCGTCCCTTCCTCCCAGGGCCCGCAGATCTGTGTAGACTCATCTCCTTGGTGACCCACTTAGCGTTCTGCATTTCCCACCATCTGTCCTCTGGCCTGTCTGCCCGCCCTCTGCCTGGAACACCACCTCCCTGCAGCCAGTATGTATTCTAGCAGGTTCACACCCTGAAAAGCTTTGGCCTTCCTCAGCAGCGGGGAGACCGACAGCCCCGCAGGTCAGAAGCTCTTTCTAAGTAAAACACCCGGCTTCCTCCTGACATGTGGGCCCCGATTCAGGAAAGGAGAAACAAAACAACAAAAGACAAAAGCTAGAGCTCTGCCCATGACTGCCGGTGCTGAAGCCCAGCTGGGCCCTGGCTGCTCACACAGGGGCCCTGGAGCCCAGCACCTGTGGCCCAGGCAATTCTAAGAGTAAGGGGCCCCTAGGAGAAATACTGGAGGAGATCATAGTGGGGCAGAAACCAGGGCGCAGGGCAGCAAGCACGGAGAGGTGTGAAAGCCTGTGTCTTGTCAACTCCCTTGCTGTGGAGCAGAGTGCCTGGTGGGAAAGAGACAGGGCCCGGCTAAGGAAAAAGAACTCTGAGACGTGGCTCAGGCCTAAAGGTGAGGCCTGGTTTTACCAGCAAAACAATCCGTTTGATTTCCCAAAAGCAGCCCTGGCGAGCCTTGGGAATGTGTGGTCACAGCTAAAAAGACCCCGCCGTGCTGTTCCCTCAGCTTGGGATTTGCAGAGGGACAGCGGTCCAGGCTGGAACCCCAGTGCTCGCCTGAAATGGGTCCCTCCACCAGCAGAACACCTAGATATGGTCAGTTTGCAACGAAACAATGCCCACATCCAGTGTCCCTTTCCACCCTTGTAGCAGTGGAACGTTTTCAGGTGCTTCCCAACCCGTGGGCCTTACCAAACACTAGGCAGTAACTCCGTGGGTTCTTTGCAAAAGTCACTCATATTCGAACTGCTTTAAAGACTTCCTGCCTCACCAAGGAAGCCTAAAATCGAACAGGACCGATGACTTCTGTGAACCTTTCCAGCTGGAAGAAAATTCTCTGAATTTTCCCATCACACCTGCACAGCCAGACTCTCAAATCTCTTTTTCCTTCCTCCCTCAACTTCCTTATTTTCAATTTTTCTGTAGTTCTGCGAGGAATGAATGAAACCTCCCAGGAACCCGGAGCTTCCTTCCTACCCAGGACTCATGGGAAGTAAATATCTGTGCTCGAAAACCCAGGGCAGACTAGCGAGGAAGCACCAGGCAGCCCCACGTGGAAGCTGCTCCGCAGGTAACAGATTCCATATCCACCCACAACCCCCTCGCTTTTCTTCTGGCAGAGAGCAGAGAGAGGATTAGGAATGGAGAAGATCCAGGCAGTCAGGCAAAATTAATTAGCTGCAATTTCAGTACTGAGCTGCCAGGTAAATTTCACAGTGTAATCACTCCAAGCTCCCGCACTGGTGCAGCAATAAGGCCTGACGTGCCTTCAGTTTCCCATTCTCCTCCATGCAGGGGCCAGCCTAAGATGAAAGGACTAGCCAAGCCGCCATGCTTGGCTTGAAACAGGCAATAATCGAGCTGGGTACAGCAATTCTCAAAGCAACGCAACAGCTGCTGACCAGTTTTTCTCCTCCATCCTTGACCTCTCCTAATCTTAGAGGAGGCTGGGCTCTCTTCCCTGGGCCCACAGTCAAGTTTGCTGCTTCGTGGAGTTAGGCCCCTGGAAAGGCTGCAGAGAGCTTATAGGATCCTGCATTCTGCCACGAATTGGGCGTTTTGCTCAATGTTTCCGAACTTCAGTTCCCTCACCTGTAAAATAAGAACAACAGCATCAGCTTCAGGGAGGGTCCACGTGAAGGACCACCGAAGACTGTAGAGACACACCTTGCAAACTGAAGAGTGACTGCTTTCCCTAAGTACCATTAGCCAAAATCAGACTGAAGCCAAATGCTTCCGAAGCCATACAGACAGGAGCTCCCCTCTGCACAGCACACACCCACCTCCCAGGCAGAGTCCAGGCTGCACCTGGGGCAGCATGAGTCCTGGCAGCTGCTGCCACGGGCGAGGTGCCTACTCCCTGTGGCTCACTGTTGATAGGAGGGGGAGAATCAAGCCCCCCTGATTCCGCTACCTTCCAAATCCATGTAATTCTTTAGCTAATATGTCTGATATCGAGTCTCCATCAAAACATCAATGCCTGTGCATTTCTTTCCAATGGCTTATGGAAATAAATATAGCTACCACATAGCTAATCCATGTCTTGGTCACTGTCTCCTCGCTGGGACACAAGACCCGACACCCACAGCTTAATGGAGGAAAGGCTGATTTTTAGCTCACAGTTTCAGAAGGTCTCAGTCCATTCATGCATGGGCAGCTCTGGTAATAGCGGAAGGGCTCCGTGGAGGCTCAGCCAGAGAAAAGCTGTTCGTCTCGTGGCCGTCAGGAAACAGAGTGAGAGAGAGAAAGGGAGAAACAAGCAAGGAAGGCACGTACCCTTCAGGTCACACCCCACATGTGTCCCAACCATGTCGCCCCCCAGTGGCCTGTGCCTTCCCTGTCATGCTCCAGTGGCCTGCCCCTTCCAATCAGGCCCCACCTCTTAAGTACACAGGAGACCAGTCGGTTAATCCACTGGCACAATTAAACCCCCAGATTCCATCACCCTCCAAATCCATGTGGCTTGTGCCAGAGGCATAGCTAAGCGGTTGAAGCACTTGCCTACTGTGTACAAGGTCCTGATTCAGTTCCCCAGCATCATCTAAAAATTAGCTGGGGGTGATGATGCATGCTGGTTATCCTAGCCCTCGGGAGGCTGAGGCAGGACGATTGCCATAAGTTTGAGACTGTCCTAGGCCACGTAGTGAGCTCAGGACCAGACTGGACTGCAGAGACCCTGTCTCAAAAAAAAAAGAGGCTCTTGTAAGATAATCCAGATCCAAACTATAACAATCTGTAAAATTAACAACAACAAATAATAATAATAATAATGACCATTAGCCTGGACAACTTCAAAAAACGTAATGTCAGAGCCTGGCAGAGTTATACACAGCAGCTCAGGGCTGAGGTCAACTGGAGCTTGGAAATCCGAGCTTCACAAAGTCACATTTCTCACGTTTCCCCGCCTCTTAGTCCAAAGGGCAACACCCCGACACGAGGCTGTTGGGATGCGCCCAGCCCTCTCCCGCACGGTGTCCAGCAGTGCCCCCATGTGGCCGCAGCTCCAAATTACAGCTTGGTGGTTGGCGGTTGTCCATTAAAGAAAACTGAAGGCCCCGGAAGAAAGCTTTGGGGCAGGGTGGAGGCTGGAGAGGAGGTTGCCGTATTTCAGTTATACTCAGTAGCCTAAAGCACATGGGCGGGGGAGAGGGGTAGGGGGTAGGGAAGAGTTTGACTGACAGTAGTGACCTGGAACACGGGAGAGGCATCAGGGTGGCCTGGAGAGAGGACACGGTCCATGCTCCCATACAACACCACCTAGACTCTGCCGGCCCAGCTCACAGCCGTGGGGACTGAAGCAGCTTCCCCATATATCCAGGGAAACTGTCACCTCAGAGGCCTCCACCGCGGTTCGGGTCTGCCCTTTCCTGCTACAGGGAGCCATCCTGTTGCCTCCAGGTGGTGGCCATGCAGAAAGTGGCTTCTGTCTACACTAAGGACCGCCTGGTCCTTTCTCAGCAGCCTGTTCCCACAGCACATTGTTGCCTCGGGATTAACCTCCAGGGCTCTGGAGTCAGACAAACAGGGAGTGAACCGGGCTTGGCTTTTTCAGGCTGCCTTAACCTCCTAAGACTCGATGCTTCCTCTGTAATACGGAGAATTTGTTAAGAAGACATTTCATAGAGGCTAGTACTCAATGTGAGGCTCAGTCCAGACTCATATTAAGAACTCCCTCAGTGTTCCTAATTTTTAGAAAATGATTTGTAAGGGAGCCGGGTATGGTGGCACACATCTGTAATCCTAGCACCTGGAGGCTGAAGCAGGAAGATTGCTCCTAGGCTAACAGTAACATCAGGAACGGCCTGGACTACCCCATCTCAAATATCAATTAATATAAAAAAGGAAAACATAGCTTTTCTAAAGTTTTATACACAATGCAAACATGTCCTAAAACATATTTAGCACTCCATTAAATGGGAATCATTATTCTTCCCTAAAAACTCTCTGGTATTACAACTTTGACCGTTTTTCTGTATCTACCATGACGATGTAGACATCAAAGATCTTCTGCGGGTGTAGAGCTTCCTCCTGCCTCACTGTCGGCACAGAGTCCCTTAATGAGCCGGGATCTCTGGATGTCAGCCCTCGCTGGGTTTTGTCAGGCCCTGCAATAGCCTTGATCTGCACCTGGCTTTCCATGTACACCTATGTGTAAGACTTTCAAACATTTCAGCCTTACCTTGACCATTCCCATTGAGCTCTAGATTCATGCATCCAAATGTTTTCTTGACCTCTTGGCTTAGAGGTCCCAGCACTCAGCAAAGCTGAGGCAGGAGGGTCACCAGTTCAAGCCCAGCCTAGATGACTTAGTAAGACCCTGACTCAACATTAAAAACACAAAGGGCTTAAAATGTAACTCCGTACAAAGTGCCTTGGCTCAATCCTAGTACTGGTTTAGAAAAATTACCTTTGCCCCACAGGCAAGCTCTAGTTTTTGCCCTTAGCTCAAAGACTTTGAAATGTCATAGCTGAGGAGAATAGGGCCCCAGCAAGGATAGTTCATAGCGTCAAACCAGGCACCTTTGTGGGTTCACCACACCCTTTACGGTTCTAGCATCCAGCACCATCTGTGTGGAGGAAGGACCTCATCCACCAAGTGTCCCCTCTTGGACACGTGGGACGTGGGCCACACCTCAAGCATCACCTCATGCTCTCGCTGCCTCAAACAAGAAGAGCAATGACTTCCTCCAGGGGCTGGTGCTACAGTTTGGATCTTAAACGTTCCCAAGGCCCATGTGTTAGAAACTGAGTCCTCAGTTTGGTGCTATTGGAAGGTGGAGGAAAACTTTAAGAGGAGCCTACTGGGAGGCTTTATGTCACTAGGGAATGTGCCCTCAAAAGTGATTGTGGGACCCAGACCCCTTCCTTTTTTTCATTTGCATCCCAGCCAGGAGGTGATTGCCTTCTGTCCACCACACACTCCTTGCCATGGTGCACTGCCTTCCCCACCGCAGGCTGAAAGCAGTAGGGACAACTTATCACGGACTGGAGACTCCAGAACCATGAGGTAGAGTAAAAGTTTTCTCTTCATAAGTGGATTTTTCGTGGGTATTTGGTACAGTAACAGGAACTAGCACCGTTGGACTGACAGTTCATGACAATATTAAAGCAGATTTGGTGAATTCGGTTACTGCCCAGGTAAGGGCCACGGGTCAGAGGTGGGAGTTGCTCGAGGTTGGAGATCCCACCACTGCCCTGGAATTCCTACTTAGCATTCCAGCCCTCTGTCCTACAGGCCTGACCACATCAGGCTCTGAGAGCTAACAAAACAACCTGTTGGCCTCCCAAGACATGTGTTGCAGATGGCCTAGATCCAGTGTCCCTGGCAGAAGGTACAGAGTGATTCAAGAGTGTGGACTGCTTCGGGTCACGCAGTGGAAGCTGCAGGCCCTTCCAGCTACGAGGAACAGCTGGAATGAGAGCAGCTCAGGTCAGCAGTTGGTAAAATCCACCTCAAGTCCTCCCCTGACCCATCCTGCTTAGAAGCACCTTTGTCCAGGAAGTTTCCCTTTTCACAGCCTGCAGAGAGAAAGCCTATAAAGGCGCCTCTGGGATATTCCCTCTAGAAATAAAAGTAGCCGGGAAAGAATGAAAGAATGAAATCTCATTCTTTTCACTGAAGCATTTATTTCTTCTCTTATAAATCATTGTGTTTGAAAGGTCACTCCTCAAGGTTGACGGCTGTCTTAAGAGTGTGCTTTCTTTGTAGTCCTCAGTCACAAGGTTTGTGCGTCATGAGATGGAGAGCTGATATGGCCGCTACCCATAAAATCTTAAATTGTGACCACGTGAGTAGCTAAAATAAAGCTGGCTCAGAGGTTCTGGCCTTTTTAAAAATCGAATTTATGGGTTGCTCTGTCTCTCGCCAATTCTGGCTTTTGAAAAATAAAAATCGTAAACCCAGAGTGAGAGGCTGGTTTTTCCAGAGCATTTCAAGAGGCACTGATTTTGCTGTGCCTGTAGTCACCCATCTGCCCTGTGTCCAGCCGCCTGCCCGTCCTCCTAGGCACTCACCCATCTGCCTACCACTCACCCACTCGCCCCTCACCAACCACCCACCCACCTCCTCTCCCAGGCCTCCATCCACCCACCTACTCACCGCCCATCCCCCATTATCACACCGTCCACCCATCCACCTGCCACCTCCATGCACCACCCCCCATTTCTTTCATCCACCACCCATCTTCTATTTAGGCATTCATCTGTTCTTGCAACAGTCAATAGCCACCTACCTGGCTCTGTCCTGGAATACAAAATTGGGATACAGGACTGTCGTGGTTTGGATCTGGAGTATCCCTCAAATGCCTCATGTACTTGAGTGTTGTACGATACCAATGAGCCGTGGAGAGGCGGGGCCTGGTCAGAGAGGCAGATCACTGGGGCAGGACCCGGAAGGGGCAGATCACTGGGGCAGGACCCAGAAGGGCAGCTCCACCATCTCTCTCACTTGGCTTTTTGCTTGCTGTGCCATAAACATCTGCGCCTTTGCCACGTGCTGTTACCATGGCCGACTGGCCACAAATGGACAATGACTCTGAAGCTGTGAGCTAAAATAAATCTCTCCTCCCTTGAGTTGTGGACATAGGGAATTCTGTCTCAGCCACAAGAACGTAACTAAGACAAGCAGAGAACTCACAGACGCAGTCCCTGCCCTTGTAGAACTGGCATTCACGGCTGTGGCACACAAGTAAACCAGTGTGGCAGGATGATGGTTTGTCAGGAATGGGTCAGCTGTTTTAGAAACTGCGGTGTTTTTCTCCCAAGATACATACCCAGGGTGTTGGCCCTGAAAATGTGGGTTTCCTTGACCCCCCAGGTGAATTTGTGAGGAAGCTTTTCTTTATAAAAGGTCAGGGAAGTGGAACCACATTGTCACTAAGCGCTCCCTTTCACCACTGTTTGCAGCCCGTGCGAGGGTCTGGGAGACAGACAAGAAGCTCTGCATCTGTCTCAGTGTTAACCACCGTGTGTTCATCTCTGCAGACAACTGGCTTCATGAAACATCTCTGTGCCTGATGAAGAGGAAACAGTAAGGAGGAGATCTCTACCTTGGCTGCAGGTTAGAATCACCTGGACCTTTGGAGTGCCCCTGTGCCCAGTCGACTCACAGACCAATTAAAAGGTAGAATCCAATGGCAAATGCCCGTCATCACCAGTTCCTTAAAACTTCCTAGGTCTCATGGGACTGGCCTACGTAAGGTGCAGCATTGGCAGCTTGGAAGGAGGTTTTATTCCAGCCCCTCTCAGCCAGCTACTAGAAAGGGAGGAATTGTTGGGGACCAGAGCACGCTCTGACCCAGCACCACCTGGGCAGGCAGTGTCCCCACTAGCAGCAGAGTGGCAGGAAGGGCAGGTCCAGGGATGGCTGGGCCTGGCTTCGCCATGAGCTGAGCCTCAGCTGGAGCACGCATTATTCAGACAAATCAAGCAATGTCTCATTTTAGGTATCACCTGCATCATTTTAAGAGTGCTGTTTGGGTCTCTTGATAAGAGCTCCTGCCAACTGGCTCTCTTACTCATATGGCGTGCACATGGGAGAGACCCCTGCCACCTCAGGAACAGGAGAGAAAGGCCCTGACTGGGCCGTGTCTCCTCCTACGGGACCCCTCAGCCACCCACACTTGCCGCACACAGCTCCCAGGCACGCCCCACCAGGACACATCCTTGGGTGAGAGTGGGCGCAGCAGAGAGCGCTTCATCAGGTGTGCGAGGGCAGGCCCCGGCGGCTTTGAGGTGTGACGAGGTGACAGGTTAGCAGATAGCTAGTCCTCTCAAGCGCCACAGAGCTCTTCCTGACTGTGAGGCATGATCAGAAGCTACAGTGAAGGTTGCAATTGAAAACCCACGACCATGACTCCTCCTGAAGAGACCACACCCTCACCTTAGACACTTCCTCCATGACTCTCACCATTTTTTTGAGGCATTTCTGGCATTCCTCTTTCCTGAGTGTCACTCGTCGCACTGTCCAGGCTGCTTCATTGTCATTGAGTCCATTCAAAATTGTTTCCCTTTCATGGTCTGCTTGACTTTAGGGAAGGGTCAGAAGCTGCAGGGTGTCAGATAGATCCAGTGAGTCTTGTGACCGAAGACTCTACTACCGCGTGTTCATGAGCCTGCCGTTCTGTCGGGCAGTGCTTGGCAGCAGCATTCACTGTCTTTTTGTTTTTTTAATCACGTTTCTTACAGACCCGAAGGCGGACTTCCAGAACTGCTTTAGGAAGTGGCTGGAATGGTGAAATACGCAAGGGAGACGATTTTGAGCATTTTGACGGGGTGAATGGCAATCTGTCCTTTACAGAAATAGTTTTCTTTTCATTTAGACATTCACCATATATTTTGATCGGCCCCCGTCCAAGTCCTAAGGCTGCCCACACATCCTCATGCCCCCGTTTCCCCTACCTTGGCGCCCCTCCTTTCTCTTCCTGTGCTACATCCCGTGACTTCGCTTCCACACTCTCTTCCTTTAACAACAGATATAAAAGTTTCCAAATTCATTACCAACCCTTTTTTTTTTCTTTACAAAAAAAAAAAGCCTCTCTCCCAGCCCTCCCAGCCCTCTGAGTTTCTCCTCTGGGCAGCAAGGCTCAGGCCCCAGTTTGTCTCCTAGAAGCACATGGCATGAAGAACCTTCTTTTGCCTCCTGTTGGGACTAGTGACTGTATTTTACAGAAGCAGAAAATTGTAGTTGTGTTCTGCACTGGCACAACTGACAAGGAGCAGCTGGCAGCCTTGTAAATGGTTCCATTAAATCCAAGCTCTGTAGAGGGGCAAAGACTGTCACAGCCCAGCGCTTCTCAGCCTGGGCTGCAAGTGGGATCAGCCGGATGGGGTTTCAAATGCGAGATGCCTGGGCACCCGCTCCTCAGAGCCTGTGCTGTAATTAGGCTCCAGAGGGATGTTGGGCACCAGGAAGGAATTAAGGCCGTCCTCCCCACGTGATTCTCACGTGGACACTTGTGAAACTTGTAGGGACATTTGAGCATGGTCTAAAAATTAGTCTATACCAAGGAATTTTGTTAATATTGCTTTAAAACTTTGAATAGGGTTTCTATGGGGCCAGTGGAGCTGTCCAGCAGCCTGTCGGCCAGGAGCGCCCCTCCCCCATGGCTCAGGGGTCTAAAGGGCCATGTTCATGGAGAGGACTTGAAGAAAGAAAACCTTACCACTCCCAATCCGTGGGACCCTAACTGGGCCAGGGATACCGGGAGGTAGAAGGTGACCCAGACCCCCATAAACTCGAGACCGGCAGGAGTAGGCCCACTCCCTCCTGTCCCAGGCCCAGAATGGCAGCCAGCAGCTCAGGTTTCACTCTGCTCAATACCCCATTTATCCCCTGTCCCAAGACCCTTACCAGAAATCACGTGATCAGGTTTCAAAAGTCCCACCATGCAAATTAGGTGACTTTCAGTCTCCCGGAAGTCTTCCATCATACTCACAGACCCCGCTCCCCCAGACTTCGCTGATCCCTGATAGCTGGTGGCCAACGGTTTGGCCAGGGGCTCCGGCCTGGTGCCTCCCCACCACTCCACACGCAAGTTCTCCCTGTGGTACGGGGACTGCTGAGGGCACGTCATCTCCGCATGGATGATTTTTCTGAATAATACCTATTTTTCAATCAGGAAATTTTTGAGCACACAGAATGGGAGGGGTACAGCAGGCATCAGACCCCAGACCCAGCCCTGGATGGTCCTCAAAGCCTGCGATCCCGCGGGGAGATGAGCACGTGACCAAGGGCTGACCTGCAAGCAGTGGTCTGCAGTGGGCTCTGTGTGTCCGCAGAGTGGATACCGCAAGCCCAGCCTGGTTAGGGAAGGATGGAAGGCGGGGAGGGGAAGGAAGAAGGAAGGGCCTTCTGAGAAGGAGCCATGGGTAAGGTGAGCCCAGGGCAAGAGAAAGGATCATTATGTGGGAAAGAGAAATCGAGTAAGGGAGGGTGGAAAGAGAAAGGTAGCTTCGTGACCCACCCTTGGCTGGAGTTCCAGTCATCGCCTCTCTGAGCTCTGGCTTGGCTGCTTTCTTCCCTGCATGTCCCCAACAGTTGGGGGTCACCAGGAGTAAGGGGTGGCCATTGGTTGATTCTGAATCCAAACTGCCACAATATCTCTCCTAACCTAGTAACAAAACTCCCTTAATATCAAGTTTCAGGCCATGTTCAACTGTTCCCAGTGTTTCACCAGTGCCCTTTGTACAGTCAGCTCAGATCAGGGTCCAAATGTGTCTGCGCATTGCAGCTAGTGATTCTGTCCCTTAAATTTCTTTTAATTCAAATGCCACTTCCCTATCTCAACCCGCTCTCTTTTCTGTGCCACTTCTTTTTTTAAGAAGTTCAGTCATTTGTCCTAAAGAGTCATTGAAGTAAATTGGAATGGAAACCAGACCTGAAGACCAAGCCAGGTAGACTGTCATGTGCATTTAGAATGCCCCACACAGAGGCCCGTGTAGTAAAGGTGTGTTCACCCCGGGGTTGGGCTCTTGGAAGATGGTGGAAGTGTTCAGAGATGGGGCCTAAGTGCAAGACCCTCCAGCCACTAGAGGCATATCCTCAACTGGAATTGTGGGACCCTAATCGCTTTCATTTCCCCAGCCAAGGAGGAAATGGCTTTGCTCTGCCATGAGCCCTCTGCATGACGGGCTGCAGCTCCCTCCCACCCACTAACTACAGTACTAAAAGCAGCGGTGCTGCCCGTCATTGACTGAGACCTCCAAAACCAAGAGCCGAGGGAAGCCATTCATCGGCTGCTCATGCCAGGTATTGGTTGTGGCAACGGGAAGCTAGAACAGGCTCGTCCGTGACTTTAGCCTTGCTTGGTTTGCAACCATAAGCCAGATTTCACTGGAACTATTTTTCACAAATGCCTATTAAAGAAAAATAGAACTTAAGCTCAATTAATCAAAAGCAGCCAGCAGGCTTAAAATTATCCAGCTAGGGACTTTCAAGCGGGGTAGAATTAATAAGGCAACATTGTAACTGTTGCCAATCAGATATTTTCTTTGTTTTACCTCCAGATTCACTCCTTGAGGAACCCCTTGGGTTCCTTCCATGGTGTTTCCAAGCTCCTTCAATTTGGAGCTGTCTGGTACATGAATTATTCAAATACAGTTTTCAAAATTTTATTGTCTCAGCTTACCTTTTTATAAGAATCTTTATTCTGTGTTTGGCTCACTGCATTCTCATGTGAAGTTTAATTTTTAGGGAAAAAACAAGATGAAGAAAGAAAAGATTGCCAATACAGGCAAAAGGCAGGGAGACTCATCTAAAAGTATACGCTGTCGATTAAAAAAATGAAGTATGGATAACTACAGCTTCAAGGAAACAGCTTTCTTCCTAATGAGACTATTGATTAGCTAGATGGAT
Source organism: Ctenodactylus gundi (assembly GCA_004027205.1). Taxonomy (NCBI): domain Eukaryota; kingdom Metazoa; phylum Chordata; class Mammalia; order Rodentia; family Ctenodactylidae; genus Ctenodactylus; species Ctenodactylus gundi. Next base: position 106,053 of record PVKB01002461.1, read on the forward strand.
TCCGGAGAACCTGTGGAGACGCTGAGATGTTTCGCGTAGCCAGACTCCTAGGGGCCATCTCAGCCCTTTTTCATGGCCACATCTATTGTCCTCCTCTGTCTAACTTAGCATCCTGTGATCAGCCCTTTGGTGTGTAACATCCCTACTAAGTAATCCTCTTAAGATGAAAAAGCAAAACTCTAGCTTCTCACCAACCCAGAAGCTAAAAGATGCCCTTGGGTAACACCTGAGGCCTGTAGCAGAGATTCCCCCCCTTCAGGGTCGTCCGCCTACCTGATGCTTCCACCAGTGCTTTCCATGCTTTGATTTATGATTTTCTCCTATTATAAAACTATGAGTACTGTATGGAACTGCTGCCCATAGGAATGTGTTATTTGCGAATTCTTAAATACCTGTTCTGGGGCTTTGGTCGTTCATATTTGGCTTCAGAATAAACCATCTCTTACACGCTTTAAGAAGAAAGTAATGAATTTTGTGTGAACAGTATTCCTTTCTTTTCCTTATACTTATCTCTCAACTTGCAGCCTAAAGAAAGACAGAAAAGTAGGAAGCAACCATTCCCATACCAAGCCCACTTTGGAAATGTTCCAAGCCTCAGGAATATGGCAGGATAGTGTAAGAGAGCAAGGAACACACCAGGTAGGTGGGAAATGACATTGAGGTTTGGGCCAGCTCGGGAAAAGTGAAGGAATGAATGAAGTTTTCCTGTCATCCACTTCCTCCCCTAAAACCTGACCTGGGGAGGAGCAAAGCCTTGCTCAGCCGGAGCCAAGAGCCTGCACTGCCCCCTGCCGGTGGGAGTCCTTCAGGGCCAAGGACGCAGCCAAGGATTCCACCACAGATATGGACACACCGAGCCCAGGAGTAGCTGCCAGAAATACTCTCACCAGGATTCATTTGACCTCCTGTCCTGAACTAGGGGGCCACCCTGCCTACCACCCTAGGATTGTGTCCTACAGCACCTGCCACCAGAATCAAACAAGGAATGAAGGAAAGTGAAGATCAGAAATACACCAAGGCAGAAGTTAACCTGGGAAAAAGTCTTCAAGTCACACACACACACACACACACGAAGGTAAGGAGGCCGACTTGACTTTGCTTGAGAATATACCCAAAGACGTGGTGTACTAAGTTGTAAATGCACCGTTTTTCCCTTTGCTGATGGCAATCAGGTGAAGTCTGAATTTCCAGGTGTCCTGTTTGAAAAGCACAGCTGTGCAAGGAATGGGCCTGTCTTTGTCTGAGGCTGGGTGGGTTGTGCATCCCAGTGGTCAATAACGAAGCAGGAATCCTGATGGATTCTGTTAGAGGAGCAGCTGGCTTACCTTTTCAATTATGTATGAAAAGTATGATAAAAGGCATTAACTGGAGAGACTGTTAACATGCACAAAGTAAAAGATAAAAATTCTTATAGACAAGTGTTAGCCTGTTAATTAGTGAAAAAAATATTATATATGCCACCTTTCTGGATTTGGAAATGTTCGGCAGATTATTTACATTTGTGTTTTTTGATTCCCTCTTTTAGATATTCATTTGTACACGTTAAAAAATAGGAAAAAAAAGTGAATGTTATAAACTAGGTAAATTAAGGAGTGGTGATGAGCTTTTGCATGGTTTAACCAAAAAAAAAAAAAAAAAATCTCCTAAGGCATTTTAATTGTGACTTCATGGACTTACGTCTTTAGAAAGACCCTGCAGGTGACTTTATGAGCTTCCCCTCCTCACGTGGCCCAGGAATGGACGGCTGAGAAAAGGAGTCCAGGCCCAAGGGACAAGGCCAACATCAGCCGCCAGGACCCAGCCCCACGCCCCCCTCAGCCCACTGAGAGGACGCCGGGGCTTTTCCTGGGGCTCACTTCCACCCTTCCTCTGAAACATGCACGTGACAAAAGCCCCTTTCCATCTCTGTGTACAGAGCTACAAGTCCAGGCGCCTGGGGCTCAGCAAGCCGAGAGCGAGGCCTTCCCCAGGCGCGAATTTTAATCCCTGCGCTGCGCTCAGCTCTGCAGCTCCCAGCTCGATCTTTCTGAAGCGAGGAAGGCTGCTGCGGAAGCGCTTCGGCTGCCCCCTGCTGGCCACGCGGAATGCCGCAGGCCGGGCGCCCTCGGCGCGTTCTGGCAGGTCCCCAGCCTTTCGCGGAGTGTCCGCCGCCGTCCGGGGGTGGAAAGGAGCAAAATGCGTCAAATGCATTGACCTTCGCTCCCGGAAATGCGGAAGTGGGGGAGGACAGGGCAGAGCGGGCGGGGCGGAGGGCAAGAGTGAGCGAAGTCACTTAGGTGAATGCTCAGATCTATCAAAACGAAGTTCACACGAGTGACCCTCCGCACGCTCGGAGGCGGCCATCTCCACGGTCCCTGACTGCGTTCCTGCCTACAGCTCCCTCCTTCAGTGCCTGTCGCCGTGTCTGGCACGTCCGGTAAATCACCACCGTTGCTCTCACGCGGGTGTTTTCCCATTTGGCCTGTGTCCTCAGAAACTCGCGGATTAGGGATCCTGGTAAGGGGCTTTGCAGTACACAGACGTGGAAATCGCTGCATCTCCACCGTGCAAGTGGGCTTCAATTATTAGCCCCTTGCTGCCAAGGTGAACCCCACTTCCGACAGTAAAGCCGAGGCCGGTATCCGGGCAGGGCCGTGTGGTCTCCAGCGTCACATCTTCCCTCCAGTCCACACTGCAGACAGACACAGGAGGGGTGAGCTTCATGTCTCCCCGCCACACTGGAGGTGAGCCGTATGTCACGTGCACTCCGGGCAGACACTGAAACGCGACCCGCAGGTAAAGTGTTGTGAGAACACAGAGAGAGAGACAGTGCCCGGCTCCTGGAAGGTCTGAGTTTGCTGATGAGAGTCCCTGCTGTGCAAGGGAGCGACCCGGCCCGGGTCTTGAAAGCCCCGTGAGCCTCAGTTTCCTCACTCACACAGTGAGATGATTACAATCCGCCCAGCGTAGGCACAGAATGTGGAGGGCTTCGAAAATGTCCCTCCCCCTTGAACCGGCTCCTCCAGTGTGAGAGAACATAAAATTTCAGATACACTGGGACGCCACCTTCACTCTTAGCTCTGAACCTATGGATTCAGGATGCTGGGCGCAGCAGGTGGGTCAAATGTCCATCTGTGACCGAGCCAGGCAGACATGGGTTTGCAAGCCAAGAGCCTAGGTCACTGGAGGCTGAAGGCCGACTCCCTGCCTGGTTGACATCTCCGTGCAGCATGGTGAAACTCCCAGGTCCTGCCTCGCTCTGCACAGGCTCCCACGTCCTCTCCATCTTGTCCTTGACACCATCTCAAATAATGCCAAACTTACAGAGGCCTAAGACCCAAGGGCCCTTTCGCACGTCTCCGGCTCTTTCCTGCCCTTCTTCCTCAGTGTTCCCCAAACTCCAGGCACAGAAAGAGCTCTGCCTGGGTCACAGCAGAGGAGGGTTTCAGGAAACCCAGAGCATCACCAGAAATGCAGCAGTAGTTGAACCAAAGGACAGGCGTGAAGAAAACAGAACAACGGCCAAGCGGAGCCTGGTAGCGTAGACCTGTCATCCTACCACTCACGCTGTAAGTCTGAACCCAGCCTGGGAGGCTTAGCGACTTGGTGGGACTCTGTCTCAAAATCAAAAAATGAGCTAGGGATATAGCTCAGTGCAAAGAGTCTGGATTGAATCCCTAGCACAGAAGAAAGAAAAGAAAGTAAGAAAGAAAAAGAAAGAAAGAAAGAAAAAAGAAAGAAAGAAGAAAGAAAGAAGCCTTGAAAAATGATAAAGATAAGACAAGAAAAAGGTGCCACAGCCAAGATCGTAGCACAAAACAAGCCAGGGCTGTTTGCAATCAACCCCTGCCAACCACCTGGGGCCGTGGTTGTCACCAGCCTGCAGGATGCCCTGCTCCTGCCCTGTTGCCATCAGACTAGGACATGAGCATCACGGTGACAGCAAATGTGCCTTGATGCAGACATCGCACACAAACACACACACGCTGAGGCTTTGAACTGTGCTCTCATGAGTTAGAGGTTCTGAGCAGGCTTCTGAGTCTGCCTTAGCACAGACATCCCAGAAGCGGGTCTCGAGGGAGACTAGAAGTGATTTAGGAAGGAAGATTCCCCCAGGGAAATAAAGGAGCAGGAAAAGGGCAAAAAGCGGAACAGGCCAGGCCAGGGAGGGCTCTCAGGCAAGAGTTGAGTACAGGGTGGCTTCAGCTTGACCCCTCCAGTTTGTAAGTCAAACTCAGAACTGTCGCCGTCCAAGGTGAAGGGCTGGGCTTCCAGGTGCCATACCAAGCAGGCTTCCATAGCAGCAGCCTGGGCTGCAGAAGCAGGGTGGAAATATGAACTCCAAGACACCACCTGGTAAAGTGGCCACACTCACCCCCTGCGCGAGTGGGACCACTGGAAGCAGGATGTAGGCAGCAGCGAGGATACCTGGAGCTCCTGGGATGGGGCAAACTGCTGACATGGACAGCTCTAAGGACCAGCACTCTGCACATGGCAGGAGTTTAGAGGCATCCAGGAAATGTCCCACCACAGGAAGGAATAAGCATCGGCCACCTGGGCCAATGTGTGGCTTCCAGGGCATAAAATGAAACAATAGGACACACAGACGCAAACAGGAGGGAAGTACAAGTGGACAAGGGATTCCAGCCAGACCTCCATCCCCTTCATTGTCCCCCGAGTCCCCGCCACTGGCTCCACCAGAGGAAACAACTGCGGACATTTCCAAGGCCAGAGAGCTCTGTCACTGTAAAGAATCTTCTGGAGTGTCCTACCCCATCCCAGATAATGTCCTGTCTCCAGCGACAGCAAGAAGGCTTTTCAATTCTCAGACAAGTCAGGACTATACCCTCTGTCCCCAGGGAAGAGGGTGGAAGCTGGAGCTATTGTGCATGGATTCCAGCAGTCGCACAGATCCCCAAAGGACACAGAAAGTTGGCAGCTTCCTTCTCCTCATACCTATCCCCCTAGGAAGTGGGCAGCAGGGCTGCACAGTCCCTGACAGATGAGCTCTGGGGACAGACCCAGAGGATTCCTCCTGGGGCCTCAGGAGGGAGACTATTTTAATCCTAGGCCTTTGAATTGGCCAACCTCAGAGAAGGGGCAAAGGCAGGGGAGGAAGCAGAGCAGAAGTGGCATCTCTGACACATAGATGCTACATCCTCTGTATCTGCTCTCACTGAGACCCTGGCACACCCACTGAGAAGTCTAGACGTGGAGCATCCATTAGAGTTATTTTCACAAGGGAACCAGAGATTCTAGATGTCAAATCTTTGTCTTTTAGAAAGTTTCTTCCAACCCATTTTTAATCATAAAAAATGCCAAACATAAACCCATGGGGGAATAACAGGGCAACAAACCTCCAAGACCCAAGTTCCCAGGTTCCCATCACCCAGCTACTCAGTTACCCATGCACAGTTCCACTTCAAGTTCATGGCTTTGTGAGGGTGATCTGAGGACTGAACCGTAGAGAAGAGTAGACAAGCACATCACTGCTGAGGCTGCACCTGCAGCCCTCTGGCTTTGAGTTCAAAGTCTACTGCCCAAAGTATAAGTGAATAATTTGTTTGTTTGTTTGTTTGTTTGTTTACTTTGAGAAGGGGTTTTACTCTACAGTCCAAGTTGGTCCTGAATTCATTGACCTTGAACTCACAGAAATCTTCCATTCAGCCCTCAAGTGCTGGGATTACAGGTAGGTAACACCATCCCTGCCTCAAGGTAACTGTTTTCAATTAGTTCAGAGCATCACAGAAGCCATTACAATGAACCAAAGACACCCAAGTTTTACTCTCAGCAGAATGAAAATTGGATATAGCTCAGATTCAATTGCAGAAAGTTCAGCTTGCATATCTTGCACAACTTCCTGAATTATGAAGATGGAGTATTATCATCCAGACAGAAACACAACATAACCACCCAACCCCAGGCCCCACAGTTGGGGACATTTAACCTCAGAAACAGTCTGTATTGTTTGAAAACATGTTCATGCATAAAATCCATGCCCAATATGTGGTTGGGATCTGGAGTGTCTCCTCTTGTACTTATGGACACTGTGAATTATTGGGAGATGGGGCCTGGCTGGAAGGGGCGGATGCTTAAGGCTTGACCTGGAAGATATGTGCTAGTTCCACCTTTCCCCCTGGCTTGGCTCTGTTCTGCTATGCCATGAGGATCTCTTTCTCTGGCTCCAGCCCACCACGTAGTCCCACCATTTCCAGCTGCCCACCTATGAATGGACTGTGACTTCTGAAACTGTGAGCTAAGTAACTAAGACATCTGGTCAAAGATATCAACACTTTCAGAGGAAGAGAACTGTTTTTGTTTGTTCTTAAAATCTATTATTTTAAAGTAAGTAAAACTTGAGAACTATGTTAGATGTTCTTGTTCATTCCTGGCCTGTATTCTTTCAAAGTGCAGGTTAAACAGGCAGTAGCAAGTAGCTGAGGAACTTTTATCCCTTTACTAGTTTGCTTTCTGTCCTTCTGCTTCACAGGAAGCCATGTTACACTCAGACAGAAGTCCCAACTGTAGTTAAATTTTACCTCTTCCTTCCAATCTACCAGAAATTGCTCAGTAATCTTTTCTTTCCTTGCCACTGAATAAACAGCAACGGCCATTTTGGATGGCTGTCACTGAATCCTACAGAAACCACAAGACAATTACATGGAGAAACTGGACAGAGCTGCCTGGTGGGTGGAACCCAAAGTCTATATGTTCTCCAGGCAACAGACCTGAATCCCACAAGGTTCCACATAGGAACTCTGAAACACAGTTCAGATGAAGACCCTCAGGAAGGTCAGAAGAGAGAGCTCAGAGCTGTCTAACTCCAACCATATCTTTTGGGAAATTGCACAAGTCTCCTGTTGGGAATGCATCTTAGAGACTCCAGAGTGAGAGACTGGGTTGAGAGGAAAAAGATGGAAGGTGTTGAATCAACCTGTCAGTTGGACACTGTTCTGACTGTCATGGCTAGGACCAAAAGGCACCAAAAGTTTGTGAAACCATGCCATCCTTGGAAACGGATTAACATCAGCATACCCAAGGAGTGTTTGGAGCATTGAGGATACAGGCAACCAACTATCCCAGGGTTCAGTAATCACTGTCATGTTGTCTGTCTCCTCAGAAACATAGGGAAAGTTGCTTCACAGTGGGGGCACTGGAACACAACAGAGTTTTAAAGCCAAGATTTGATACTGAGATACAGCTTCAACCTTCAAAGTAAAAGGAAGAAACACATCAGCCGGCATGATGAGGCAAGATGAAAGGGAGACTGTGGTAGACGGAAGAGGAGAAACATTAGCTCTCAGTATCTGAGGGAAGTCAAGACTGGACACATAAGCTGGGACTGTGTGATGTTGTGACATAATAAGAAATACACATTTAGTCTCTGCCATTGGTTCCTAAAATAGTGCTTCTAAAACCCATCTCGATAGAAGTAATAGGAGAACTGTTTGTTCTTATTTTTGGTCCTTAACACAGAGCTCCCTAGGCTCTTCCTAAGTTCCTGGGTGATAATAACATCCTCTTTTTCTACTGAGGCAACTCGTGGGCTCTCTTGAACAGCCTCAAGATAGAAGCTAATTACCAGGAGAACTAATTGTATACTTAGAAGGTTGGCGTTTTCAGCCTCATCACTAGCTCTAGGGAAAAGACAGGGTCCAAAGGTTGAGTTGACCATGAACATCCAAGGATTCAATCAGTCATACCTATATATAAAGACTTAAAGGGTCAAATGGCAAATCACAGAGCTTCTGAGCATGTAGAGGTGGTGGGAGGGTAGTGTGCCCAAAGAGGTCATAAAAGCTCAGTGGCCCTTCCCACAGACCATGATCGAGGCATATGTTCCATCCGACTGTGCAACCATATTTTTATCGTAATCAGTAAAAACAAGTCTTTCTGAGTTTTGTGAACTTCTCTAGCAGATTAATTGAACCTGAAGATGTGATCGTGGGAACCTGGATTGACAGCCAGAGAGGGACCAGGGACCAGGTATGTTCCCAAGGTCACAGCCCCGTGACCCACCAGAAGTGAGGTGCCTTGCTAATCTCCTAGCTGTTCTCAAGTCAGTCATCACGGTAAACTGTCACATAAGGCCTTTTCTAATGTTTCTGCTTTGAGGCCCCTTGCTCGTCCTAAAGGACCCTGACGACTCACAGACATCAACTGCCGCCGAGTCGTCCTTTGCTAGCCATGCTCAGGTGTCTGAAAAAAGGATAAATTGCACGTATGGTGAGACAGAAAATGTTGGGGCCCTCAGGGCCCGAGAGCCTCAGCATTGCTGACCTCGGCCGAGTTCCTTTCCAAGAAGAAGTGTTTATTGTTTGAAATTTAAGTCAGCTGTTGTTTTGCTTGTTTGCTGTTTGAAATTTGGGTCAGGTGTTGAAACACGGGACTGCTGTGTTAACAAGAGGGAAGGCAGAGACGGTATAAAAGGAGGCCGTAGATAACGAAGCGTCTTTTGCAGGGTCCCTTGCCAGAGTCCACGTATTCTTTCTTCACTCCGCACTCCCCCTCTCGGGTTCCGGTTGACTGACTGGGCTCGTGCACCGTGGCACCCAACAGCGGGGCTCCAGCACGGGGAAAGTCAGTGCCGGACACCCGGGGAGGAGCGCCCAGGAACAGGAGTAAAGAGGGCAAAGAGGTACGGAGGGCGGCGATGGGGCGTGGGGCGGCGATGGGGCGTCGGGCGCCCGCGGGCGTGGGCGCGCGCACGAGCCGGGGCCGTGTGGTCCAGTGTGAGGTGCCCCGACCCCAGCGCCCGCTCGGCGACGTTGACGCAGCTGCAGCCGCTCAGTAATCCATCCGCTTGCTCGGAGTCCGTGCCGACCCACGGAAGAGGGGAAGGCGGACGGAGATGAGATGTCTCGCACCTAGCTTCACGAGACAAGGCCCCGCTTCCTGGAGCATACTTCAGAGGCCGCGAGAATCCCTGAGCAGAAGGCTGCCGCACCCAATGGCCCACTTCCCCACCCTGAGAGCCACCTCCTCTTTCCTCCACAGGCCCGACCTTGGCTATGGCTTGCCCGGCGTGGATCAGAGGGTGAGCTGAGACAGACTTTTTCAGACATCAAATGACACAGAGGAAACCTGGTCTTGTGAGAAGAGAGTCGTTAGGAAGCGGAGAGAGCTGTGACCTGAGAGATGGAGCCATGGAGACATTAGCCTGCACAGCAGGTAGGCGAGGCTACAGCCTCACGTGAAGGGACTCCTTCCCCCAGAGTCATTCATACTGATGTCCCCTCAGATTCGACTGTAGCTAAGCAGGTTGGCTCTTGTCCGTGGCTTTGCACACGAAGTTTTGCTGGGACATCACACCCTTGGTCGGTCTGCACTCTTCTTTTCTGCGCTTGTTCTTCTCCACTCTTCCTTTAGTATTAAGGCTACAGCAAATTCTACTGTCCCTTAAGGACGGCAAATGGCTTGCCACTGGGGAAGGTCGGGCGGGAATGAGAACGCCTAAGGCCTGTTTATGGTTTTTATTCTACTTTTCAAACGTGACCGGACAAGAGACATAACATAAATGATGTGTTTCATTAATCCCAGATTCAAGTTGTAGTCTTGAGTTTTATGATTATGAAGTATCACCTACAGAAACCTTGTTTGGCCCAGTGTGTGTCATGGGCTAAGTGCAGAGAAGAGATCTTGTACGGCCAGCTAGGAAATCTGGGTTTTGTTCCTGTTTCTGTGCTAAAAATCCACGTGACCTTGGCCATCCCTTTATTACCACCCCATGCCCACCTTGGCTCGTTAAGTCCCATCCAGGAGACATTTTTTTTCGACCATTCACCAAGCACCTGGAAAAACTCTTAAGGTGTCTAATGAGGAAATTTCCCCAGGTGTGGTGAGGGCTGGGCTCTGCTGGCGAGGAATGGCCAAATCCGGAAGGTTAGCTCAATTAGGAAGAGACTGCCAGGCAGGTGGTAGGATTGCCGAAAGAACTGGAAAGAGCGAAAGCAGAACTGTGGGTCCTCATGGTCTGTGAAGTCTGCTAATAGGGACAGCACAAAATTCTAGGGGCCCCACTGTGTGCTGCAGAAATGCATGCAGGCGCACAGGAGGGAACCAGGTGCAAACAGTTCTGGATTTCAAACAAGAAATCAAGTGCAGTGGGAAAAGGCAGCGTACTAACAGGCAGCATAATACAGGGTGATGGAAGAACGACAGGTGGTCGGTGGGGTAATCGTGTAGGGGACATGTACCAGATCACAGGAACTGTAGGAGGGACTCTGCTGTGGTGCACGACAGAGCAGAGAAGGATCCCTGGAGGATGTCATCCTTAACCTGAGACATGCAGTCATTTGTCAGTGAAGAAGACCCAGGAAGGGTGTTTCAGGCAATTTCAGTATAGGTAGAAAATGCCCCAGTCTTAGAGGTCAGAGACCAGCTGTAGTGATGAATAGAGAAAGAGGCAGAGAATGAGTGCTGGACCTGGAACACAGGCAGCTTTGTGGCCAGAGGAAGGGGGTCCAGAGAAAATAGTCATCCGTCTCTCTGGTTGCATAGGCATTTGTCTAGACATAAGTGTAGGTTGGACGCTGCCCCTGAGCAGGGCCCTGGGCCTACACCTTGAAGACACAAGACTGCAGCTGCAGGAGATGAACAGCTAAAGGCAGAGTGAGGGAGACACAGCTATAAACAGAAGAGAGAAACAGTGGGGTGTGGGAGGAAGTTTCCCCAGTGAAGTCTTGCTTTGAAGCTTGGGACTTATTTAGCCTTGGTTTTGTTTTCTGTCTGAAAAGCTGAAAAGTGGTGCTAGCTCACAGAGCTTAGGTGTGGATTAGATGAGATAATGTACAGTATATTCAATGCTCAGTAGAGACCTTGACACCCAGTTGGTATCTATTAATAACTATTTAAATAAGTCATAACTATTTTAAAAAAGAAGGACGGTGATAAAATGGGACAAGGAATGTGGTTTGTGTGCATGATGAGAAAAATATTGGGAGCCCCGGGGAGTTGAAGTAGTGAACAAAAGGTTGCAACAATTTTTAAAATTTATAAAATGTTTGTGCCCATGGTTCCCAGAGAAAGGAACTTGGCCAGGGTCAGCAATGCTGAGGCTCTCGGGCCCTGAGGGCCCCAACAAGGAAAACAGTCTCATCGGAGGAAGTAAGAAACAAAGATTGGCATATGTCAAGAACACAAACAGCAATAAGTACTGGCGAGGCTGTGGGGAAAAAAGGAACCCTCCTGCTCTGCTGGTGGGAATGTAAACTGGTACAGCCACTATGGAAAGCAGTATGGAAGTCTCTGAAAAGACTGGAAATAAATATCCCCTTTGAGCAATGCCTCTTCTGGGAATTTTCCCAAAAGTGTTAAAAACAACACCTAACAGAGATATATGTATACCCATGTTCATAGCAGCACAACTAACAATAGCTAAAATGTGGAAATCATCAAAATACCCATCAACAGACCAATGGATACAAAAACTGTGGTCTTTATACACAAGGGAATATTACTCATCTATAAAGACAGATATATTGGAGGCTTTTGTAGGTAAATGGAGGCAACTTGAGACCACCATGCTTAGTGAAGTGAGTCAGAAGCAGAAGATGAAATATCTAGTGGTTTCTCTGATATGAAAAACCCAGACCACAATTACTTCATAGTACTTAATGTGGGGAATAATGGAAACTGAGGGGGAGGAGGAGGGAGTGGGAGGGTCAAAAAGGGAGAAGGGAAGGATTTGTAACTTCATCACGCTATATATGTGCTCCAAATACTCAAGATCACTGCAAACTTCATGTTTTGCACTTATAAATATCCATAAAATGAGGAAAGAAAAAGAAGCTTATGAGTCTGAAATATGTTTCTTACTCTTTCGCCTCTTGAGTCACCATTCTCTTTAAAATCTATTAAACATTAGAGTTCAGGGAGCTCTAGAATTATTGAGAGAGTTAGTCTCTCCCTTAAACCAATAATTGAATTGCCTAATGGAGAACATCAATCTCTATCATGAATATTGATGCCTTCTCATTAGCAGCACCGGGCATTGCACTGACCAACCTGGATTTTATCATCTTTTATGTTTGCATCAGGTAATGCCGTTAACATCAATATTCCTCCCTTGGTTTATACCAAGTAATAATAGTTATGTTGTTGCTAAGATGATTTTACATTTGATTTTGCTGTGACTTGCTGTCTGCCTTTTAAGGCTAAGGATACATCTAATGCAGAGTGTCATTAATTGGCTTCCTGATAACCCATTTGTTGAGGGGTCCCACGTTTCCTAAGCAAATTGCTAACTTGCTCATGAAAACAGTGTTTTGTTAGTCAGCTTTGGGAAAAGGTCGGATTTGTTCCAGAGACACTGCGCTCGAGCCAGACTCTGAGCTACTGGACCGCTGACAATCTTTTTTAAGAATTTCGTTATGTAATAGGAAACTATTTTTGTCTTTTCATGTAATATTTCAATGGCTCTATTGTTGTGTTTGGCTTTGGGCGTTTCTTGCTTCTCACAAGCTCTTAGGAGCTAGAAATAGAAAGAGGTGTTTTATTATCTGTTGTGTTTCTGCTCAGCAAGCAGCTGCCAGTGAAAAAATGAGGCTGAGAAGGATACACCGGCCAGATACATGCAGCCAGGGTCTCCCCTTCATCAAATTGCCCAGAGGGGGAAAAAGAAGCATTGGAGAGTGGCAGAATATAAAGCAGCAACTGTGGCCAATCAGAATCGGCCCAGGGCAACAATCAAAGATGTAAGAACAAGAGGGAAATTATCCAGAGGGACACAGGCACATGGACAGAAAGGGCAGCTGGCAATATATTAGCGTCAGGAAAAGCTCTGTGAGGAGCAAACCAAGTCATTCAAGGTCTAGGATAAATGTCTGGCCAATACCCGAGTCGTTGATGCAATCACCCTTACCGCATGAACTCGCAGAAGTATCAAAGACCTTGTCTTGTGGCTTAGAATCTGGAGAAAATGTGTTCCTTATGAGCAGTCTGGTATGAAAACGTTTAGATTGTTTGAGAAGGGAATGGATTGTGCTAATGAATCCAGTAGAGGCCTGCACTCGCACAACACACATGCACGGTTGCATGTCTCCAGATCTTTGCTTAGGACAGTTTTCCCTCTTCCTGGGAGGAGGCTTCTCTATTCTTCCTCTAGCATCTAGGTTCAGATTTGAGCTAATGACCCCTGAAGACACCCTCTTTTTTCTGTACCCTCCAGCTTTTCAATGGATTTGCGCTCCGGAGGGTGTCTACGGAGCGCAGGCATCTCCTGGCAGGTGGCCGCCATGGTAAGAAAGTGTCCTCAGAAGAGCCACTGGCACAGCCACTTTCGAGACTGGCTCTGGTGCTACCTCCTCTCCACCCTCTGAGCCCGAGCTCAGAGGTCCAGCAGGCCCATGAGCCCATCCTCTGAGACGAGCATCCAAGGGGACCCAAGCTTGCTCACTGGAAAGAAGCCACTGACTCTTTTCTAACTGCATTTTAATTGGCATAATATTTATACACATTTATAGGGTACAGTGTGATTGTGCGGTACATATGCACAATGGTCAAATCAGAGCCATTGGCATTTCCATCCCCTTAAAACGTTCATCATTTCTTTGTGTTTGGAGACTTTAATCATTTCTTCTAGGTCTACAAAATATACAACCACTTGCTATAAACTGTAGTCCCCCTCCTGTGCTGTAGAACATGAGGCCTCCTTCCTTCTGGCTGTTTTTGGTACCTGCGGTTCCATCCCTCTCTGGCCCCCTGTCCCTGCCCTTCCACCGCTAGGAATCAGTCTCCACTCTATACTGTGAGATCACCACTTTTAGCTTCCGTGAGAATGTGCCGTGTGTGTCTTTCTGGGCTAATTTATTTCACTTAGCATCTTCCAGCTCCACCCACCTTCCCACATGACAGGATTTGTTTCAGTTACTAAATACTAAGGTATATGCACTATGTCTTTTACCCATTCCCCTATGCATGGACACCTTGGTTAACTTCAAAATTTGGCTATTGGGAATAGTTCTGTAATAAACACAGGAAGGCAGGTGTCTCTTTAATATGCTGGTTACGTATTCTTTGGGTGTATATTTATACAGTTCTTTTAGTTGTTTGAGGACCCCTCCTGCTGTTTTTTAATGATGGCTATACTAAGGGCTGCTCCTATACCCCTGTGGCAGAGTATTTGCTTCAAAAGAAAGAGAGAGAGAGAGAGAGAGAGAGAGAGAGAGAGAGAAGAAGAGAAGGAGAGAGGGAGGGAGGGAGGGAGGGAGGAAGAAAGAGAGAGAGGAAATATTTTAGCTCTTGGGGGCTATACATGGCCAAGAACAATGTAAAAACAAATGAGTGTGACTGCATTCCAATAAAACCTCAAAAATGAACACAGAAATTTGAATTTAATATAATTTGCATGGATTACAAAAGTATTATTTTTGTAATTTTTTCAACTACTCAAAAATAGAAAAACACATCCTATTGCTCCAGCTATAGAAACTCAAGGAACTGCCCAAATTTAACCCCTGTCTTAAAATCTGGATTCTGGAAGTGTGACCCACAGTCTGGTACCATCAGCCGTGGAGGGAAGCTGGTTAGAAATTCAGAATCTCAGGCCAAATCCACATCCTCTGGGGAAGAATGTGCATTTGTAACCCCACCCTGTGCTGCTTTCGCATACGCAGCAGACACACGCTGGCTTAAGACCCACATGAACCCAGAAGCCAGGCTGTGATCAATCTCTGCATTTCATCTTCCCAGAAAAGTGGCCCTGGAAAAGTACTGAACCACCCTGGGCCTCAGTTTCCCCATGTGCAAGATGAAGGTGATGTCATTGTCATCTTCAGGCACGGTTGAGAGAATTCACACACACAGACGCACAGACATTCATACACGTGCACAGCCTAAAGCAATATTTCTCACTATCATTCCAAAATCTTGTTAGGTTTATACCCATCTTCTGAGACAGGAAATGTTGACCCCATTTCATAGAAGAAGCTGAGGTCCAGAGATGGAGAAATCCATCCGAGACCGTTAGTCGGTGCTGAGGATGAGGGGACCACAGAGGAACATACTTCCTCCAGGTCCCAGATCTTCCTGCCCACATTTCCTGTCTAGGACCCCTGTTCTCCATCGCCCCAATTAGGCCCTGAACCCCGAGGAACACCTACTCATGGGGATACCCCGAATCTGAATCCCAGGTTTCCTTCTCTGAAATTCATCTTCCACTAAGTTGCATGGTGTTATTTTGCAATTCCTTTCTAGTTTGAGGTTGTAAATTTTCCCCTCTGCTGTGTCTCGCAGCTGTTTTTCGTTTTATTTGTAGGGCTCAGGAAAAAAAAAAAGGCCATTCCTTTATTTGAGAATCCTGACATTTATTAGCATAATACAACTGTCCAGATGAAACTTCAGTTTTCCAGACAGTAATTTCATTTGCAGGACAACTTGCAAGGGATGTATTCTAAAGCCAGGTAAAAAACCTAAGTTATAGGAGACACGCCCAAGGCGCTGGCCCCACATAGATACGTTGGGGATGGAAAGTTCAGCTGTTGCCTCTCACAGATCAATTAGGAGGTGACAGGAGCAACAGCCCAGGGTTCAGGGGCTCTGCCCATCTTGGGCTGCTTTCATAGCTCCTGCCGGAAGTCCCTTCAGCACACTGACACCTCTCACATCATACCCTCTGAAAAGTCACTGCTCAGCATGAAGCCTGCTGCGTGGGAGGTTGGGTTAGCGGCGCGGCGCGTTGCCTTTAGACAAAGACTCTGCACTTGTCATTCGATCAATCTGGCAAAAACAAAGGAAAGAAAAGAAAAAAACCCAACCTCATGATGGCCATACAGAAAATCCTCTTCCCAGTTTTACAGAACTTTATTTTAGAGCGGTGAAATGTCTTCAAAAAAATGTCCTTAGTTCATATATAGCAGAACAAAAACGAGGACACGGTTCTGCTGAGTGCTAAGAGAAGTAAGGTCTTTTTAATCACCTTGGACTATGGTTTTGGGAGATTTTCAGGCCCAGAAAGCAAGGTCCGTCACTGCTTCATGCCATTCACACAAGAGGAAGAGCAGCTGGGAGGGAAGCTACAGGCCTGGGTCGCGAAGTTGATGTGATTTAATGTGTCTGCGTGATGGAGGGATCCCCAGGTCCCCAAAACCAGAACCTGTGGCTCAACCTTCTGGTCTGATACTTGGTTCGGGAGAGCAATTCGAGGACAGCAGATGCGGAGGGCTGAGAGGACACACATCTGGCCACTGTTAGGCCATCAGGACCCATGGCTCCATCTTAAAGGACTGTCCTGTGACAGGCTGGGTGAGGACCTGCTGCTCACAGTAGCACCCTCGGGAGGAAGAAGGAAGGAGAGCTGACCCAGCAGCCCCAGTCTCCCCTGGATCTCGGACCCCCTGCGGGGCACTCAGCGCCAGTGTCACTCAGTGTCACTCCTCGACAGCCCGGCTGGGACGCTCAGAGCACCACTGGCCTATGTTCATGTGAGGCTGATAACACCGTGCGGCGAGCAGTGCCCAGGCCAAAATGGCGGCCTTGATAGTGGCTGGGGACAAGCAAGGGGCTAGGGCTGCGAGCAGCAGGGGAGGCATGAGGGGCGAGAGCAGCAGAGACGTCGGATTCCGACACCAGTCAACAAATGGCCCAGAGTCCATTCATCTTTTATTCCAAAATTATTTTTTATTAGTGCTATGGTTTGGATTTGGAGTGTCCCCCAAAAGCCTCGTGTATTTGGAACTGCGTGCTGTCGGGAGCTGGGGCTTGGCTGAGGGGATTATGTTCGCTTGTTGAGATTGGGGAAGCCCAGGGCAGAGCTGTCGGGTGTGTGGTGTTGACGTGTAGGCCAGGCAGTGAGGGAGGGGCACCCGGGGGGGCCAGCTGGCAGCTTGAACAGAGTAGAGGAGGAAGAAACATGGTCACAGCTCCTTCCTGGCAAGGCTCTGGCCCCGCCCAAGTCTCCTGACTGAAACTGCGAGCTAAGTAAACCTTTCCTTCCTTTAATCGTGCGTCTCAGGTATTCTGCCACAGCAAGGAGATGGAAACAAAGGCAACTGGCATGTATTTGCAATATATGTTGATCCTATTAAACTTGAAGGGTTGGTGCATATACATATCATGCCATATATTTTAAATTTCTTTTCTTCTTCCCATCCTTCCCTCTCTCCCATTCCTCCCATCCTCTTTCTCCTTGTTTCCTACCAGCATTCTTTTAATTTGCTTTCTTATTTATTCCTATTTTAGGTTTCTCGTGTTAGAGAAGGGATGGAACGTTGAACCTTCTGCTTCTGTTTTATTTCGCTGACCACAATGATCCACTCATCTTGGTACACTCACCAAGCATGCTGCTGCAAGCTACTGACAGTAAGTTCCAGAGCTGGGCATTTGAATCCAGCTCTTCTTGACCCTAGAGTCTGGAATGCTACAGTCAAAATCTCTCATCTCCATGTCTATAGCTATAAGTATGAAACATGATTAGGTATGAACAGATACCATGCCTAAGAGTTACTGAAGGATTTTTGGGAGAATCTTCTTGTTAATACAAAGGATACACTCAGATTAAGTTGACAGTAGAATCAAAATCAAATGGACAGTGAGAATAAGGCTAATCATTTGACTAACCTCATGCAGAGAGCATCCTAGAGAGAGCAACGGCCTCCTTAGAGGTCTAAAAATCTAGGCACATCTGCAGGAATACTTGAAATTACTGCTTCACTGTTACAGAAACAGGACCAAAATGGGACTCAAAGACAGAAGGGAAATAGAAGAGATTAAATAAGGCGGAGCAGAACCCATGGGAAGCTGGGGCTCGTGGAAGCCTTAGGTAATTCCAATTAAAAAACTACAAGTGTAATGAACATTATGAAAGATGCAGCATCTGTGTTCTTCACATAAATCCTCTACAATCTTTCTTCTCTTATCTCCGTGGCTTTATAAAGACCGAGAAGTAGGAAATAAGCCAGTAAAAATCTCTCATGGTCTAGATCTAAAATGTTGCCCAAAATCTCAACTGTCCCAAGGTGGGGCTTCGAGATGGTGACCGGATCATGGGAGCACTACACTCCTCCGTGAATGGGTCCGTTGATGAGGCCACAGTCAAGTGTGCTGTTAGGAAGTGGGGCCTGGACAGAAGAGGCGGATCACTGGGGACACAGCCTGGAAGGATGTATGCTTGGCCCCTGCTTCTCTCTCTGCTTCCTGGCTGTCATTAACCCGACGCCTTCCCTCTGCCATGCCGTTCTACCTTGGAGCCAGCCAACGATAGACAGCAACCTCTGTAAACATGAGCCAAAGCCAACCTTGTGAAAGGGGTATATATTTTGTCCCCACAATTGGAAAGTGACTAATACAATACCACTGTAGATAGTGTTAGAAAACCTTCAGATGTGTGTTCATTCAACAAGTGTTTATTGAATGTCTACCATATTTTAAATTCAGGGTTCAGCACCAGAAGTATTCTACATTATTAAAACACAGTCCGTGCACTCAAGGAGTACGAGTTAAGGCAGCCATAACATACAGGCTTCGTCTTCTGAGGCTGGAGTGACACTGTCCACGGAAGCAGCTACGCCAGGGGTTAGCAGTTTCTGTGCAGAGACCAGGATGGGGCCAAAGGCTCATACATTTTATATCACTTGGGGCGTACTAATCTACTTGTGCCTCTGCGGAGTGGCAGATCTTCCTGAGGGGCATAAGGTTGGGAAGTTCTTAAACTGAGTGTAAAAAAAAATGCCTAGATTAACCCAACTGATAAGGATTTTTAAAAATCATTCAAACAAGAGGTGGTAGTCTGGGGGACTGTCCCTCTGTCCACAGGGTTCCTGAAGCAACTCTCCTCCAGAAACAGTGATAATTTCCTCCTAAAAGAAAAAAAAAGAATTATTAACTTATAATCAAAAAGAGTTATAAATATGCATGAGAGATTGGTTCAAGACAAAAAGCCCAACACCATGTGTCTGTTTCCCCCTCTCAAATTTCTAGAAATAATAGGGCAGAAAATTTTACCCTTATGGAAAAATAAACTTTAAAGCAATGTAATATTAGAAAAAGATGACCACAAACAGAGTAAAATGTTGAAAAATCATTGAAAAACAAGAGATACACAGATGAGGTTGTTCAAAGGGTCAATGTGGGACAAATGCCAGTACAGGTTGGGGACAGAACTCCAAATAGGGTTTACCTGAAGCAGGCCTAGAAATGAGAAGCACACAACTCCTGAGGTGAGGGGGATGAGGAACCCCAAAATGTGGAGACACCCCCATGCCCAGAATATGAGCCATTCTCTACCAACTATGATCTCTGCAGCAAGAAGAGACTGAACTTGGGAACAAAAACTGTGTCCCTACATGGATAAACAGGAAATTTAAAAGTGAAAGATCACCTCAGGACCCAACATTTATAAATATTCGTGAGCAACCAGAACTATAATAGAAGGATGTCAGCCAAACTGAATAATAGAACTGATTCTCAAGAAAATTTCAAGTTTATAAAACAAACAGCAAGAGCCTTTAAGAGCTCTATATTAACTTTCTCAGCAGAATAAGTCATCCATGAAACAAAAGTAGGCTTTTTTAAGAATATGAACCTGAAAATGAAAAGTATGACCACCTAAATTAAAAGAAAAACTTAAATAGAGGAACAGAAAAAGCAGAATGGACATCACTAAAGAAAATTTAGAAGCCGGCGGAATAGTTGCATTAAGAAAAAAGAGATGTCGAATAAAAGTGAGGGAATTTTTTTAAAAAAAGGAACAGATGTCTAACTAGAACCCTAAATAAAGGATATGTATGAACAGAGACCCACCAACAAAGAGATCCAAGTGGCCATGAAGGACGTGAGAAGATCCCCAGGGTAGCAGTGACTGGGGAAAGGCGAAGTACACAGCAGTGAGACGCAGCATCTGCCCATCTGATGGGAAGAAACGAAGTGAGTGACAGTTCCCCACGTTGGCAGGAGCGTGGGAAACAGCCTGGTGTGGAGCTGGTGGCAGCGTGTGTTGGCGCCATGTTTAAGAAGGGCAATCTGGCAGATCTTTTGTAATTACAGTGTGCATACTTTTCTCTCCAGCAATTCCAGATCAAGGATTACTGCTCTGTATCCATAGTGACACACGCATAGCACAGAAGTCTCTGCAGCCGCCCGTGATCCTACAGAGTCAGAAGCTAAGAGTGGGTAAGAGGACAGGGGGTGATAAAACTAGAACAGCTACCCACACTGTGGAACATCACGCGGCAGGTCCAAGGACAGTGTGTGTACCGATGCACAAAGCCCTCGCAAACATGTTTTAATAACAGCCAGCATGTTCTGATAACTTGCAAGTGCCAGGTCTATTTTTTTTTTCAACACTTTACAAGGTGACACATCACTGAAACCTCACCGTCACTTAAGAGTAAATGCTGTCAGGAAACTCACTTATTGAGAAAACGAAAGCACAGAAGATTGAGCGGTGGCCTACTGTGGTTTGGATCTGGAACGTCCCCCAAAAGTCTCATGTATTTGAATGTTCTAGATTGTCTATGGACTACGTGTTATTGGGAGATTGGAGCCTAGCCTGGAGGGGTGGCTTATAGGCATGTAATAGGATTACAGGCATGTAAATTGGATTACAGACGTGTAAATTGGATTATAGGTATGTGGTGGGGGTTTATCACACCTGGATCCAGGAGGGCTTGATCACTGGGAGGAGACCTGGAAGGACATAGAAGCTGCTTCCTGCCTTCCTTGAGGACGAGTCTCACCTTGCCTTGACTCGGCTTCCTGTGTGTGATGTCCTGAGAAGCTGCCTCCACCTCTGCCTCTGCTGTGTCCTTCCATTGCTGCCGGCCACCCTGAATGGACTGCGACCTTCTGAAACCATGAGCTAAAATAAACCTTTCCTCCCCTAAATTTGTGGATGTCAGGTATTGAGTCACAAAAATGAAAAAGTAACTGAGACATGGCCCAAAGTCACATTTGGCAATGACACCGGAATTTAAACTTGGTACTCAGAGTCTGGAAACCATGCTATTAAATACAATGCAGATTCAGTATGTTTTTTAAAAATCAAGTTGCCAAGCTATATGTGAAGATTTAGCCAATTTCTACAAAAAATAAAAAATAAAAATTCTATGTTTCCTCACATACACAAGTTTAGATGTTACTGCCCTGCCCAGGAAATCCTTGGATAGGTATGTGGCAAACTGTGACAGAAACAAGGATTTAAATTGGGTGACACTCTTCATTTTATACTTACTTGATTTTTCTCAAAAGGTGACCATGAATTGCTGGATTAAATTTTTAATTTTTAAAAGCTGACTGCAAGATCTACACACAGGCCTGGATGGTATTTCTCTGTAAGGCATTGTCAACTGTGAAAGTTTAGATCAGGGAGAGAAAAAAGATCTTTGAAGACTTCTGTCCAGCCTTGGTGGATAGGAAGCTGCCCTGAGAGATGGGCACTGCCCTTTGCCTGGACACCTCCAAGGACAAGACGCTCATTACAGCTAAAGCAGCTCATATGGGGTAAGGAAAACAAGTACTATGGGTTAATGGGAAATACACAGGCTTAGTTTAGAGCCAGGCACCTGAGCTTAGCTCTTGGGCCTAGCTGGCATCAGCCGTGGGAGCACTGCCAAGTTTCTCAGCCTCCTCAGCCTCGGCTTCCCGATCTGTGAGCTGGAGCTGATGTGTGTCGCTAGCAGAATTGCTGTGAGATTAAGCAGGGGCAGGGATGCAGAGCAACAGGCTCAGCCTGACTCGGAGAGGGTGCCAGCACCCCAACATCCCTCCCTGCCTCTTCCCTCCGCTTGTTACAACACTCTTCCCATCAAAAGTACAAATTTATCCTGTTTCTGGTTAGTCCAGTTTTCCAGTCAGTACTCTGTACTCGGTGACCAGGTGTTTGTGATGGGTGACTTGCCATGTACTTTGCTCGTAAGACAGGGTGACAAGCTAGCTTCACAGCCCTGGGGACATCCGTGAAGGGAGAATAAAAACGAACATAAATCCAAGAGGCCCTATTGTATCAGGAGCTGCAGAGACCCAGCTGGGACATTCTCCAGGGGTCACTCATGAGACCAGCACATCAGCTTAGAGTTCCTCAGTGCTGACAGCAAGGCTCACCAGATACTAAAGGGGAACAGATACACGTGTGAGCAGAGAATGAGCAAGCCCCAGACCTCGCTGGACAACCTCTGGCCCCTGCACCCCCACAGCCTGTGGCTCAGAGCCTGCAGCCTTGCGGTGCCTTCTCAGCCTCTCTTATGCCCAAGTTTACACCAATTCCACGTCCAGCTAGCACCGAGGAGTGATACCTTGTGGAAGTCGATGAGGTCCGTGAGAGTCGCGTGGCGGCTGGGGTTCACTCCCAGGAAGCTGCAGAAGTCCCCCGAGGCGTCCACGAGGAAGTGCTTGAAGCCTTTCTGCAGGCGATAGGAAAGGGTATACCCCCAGATTTTCTCACTGACGCGGACAAGAAATGCACCCTCAGTCATGTTCTCCAGGAGATCTTCTGCATTTTCTCGGCTAATAATTCCTGATTTTAAGAGAGAGAGAGAAAAAGAAGGAGTTGGTGGGTTCCACACCTCCTTCCCCTCCCTCCTTATGTACCCCTTCTCCCTGAGGCTCTGCATGTGTGAGCACCGCTGTCAGGGGTGTCACGAATGCAGGGGAAAGGCCTGGGACTGCCTCCTTCCAGAGAGGGAGTATGCTTACATCTAAAAATGTCTTTCAGAGGTCACAGGCTTGAAAGTGGAGCCTGGTTGAAAGAGGAAGGTCGCTGGAAGAAGAGTGTCTTCCTGTCCCTTCGCCCTCTGTTCCTGTCCACTGCATTGTGAACAGCTTTTCTCCACCAAGCTGTCCTGTCACACAGCTTCTGCCTTGGAGCCAGCTGACCGCAGACTGATTGTCGAAACCCTGAGCCAAGGTAAACCTCTCTTCCCCGCTTAACGTGTAGGTGTCAGACATGTTGTCTCAGAGACAGGAGAGTGACTAAGGCCCAAAGCAAGCAGCTGTGAGCCTGGGGCAGCGTCTCCTCTAGGACCTGAGCTAAGCACACGTTCCTCCAATTAAGTCACGCTAGTTTGGATTAATTGGGTAAGTGAGGAATTAGTAATGAGCTGGAATTATAGCACCTACTGATTACAGATGCTAGTCAGCAGACACTGCTCCATGGAGAGCCTTGCACTCTTTTAATGACTACCCCGAATCACTGATAGCCACACCATACTTACCTTGCTGGTAGCACCAGTGAGAACCCAAGAATAGTATATTTCCTTACGGGATAAAATAACTCCTTTACAATTCATGCACATGCTGGGCACATAATAGTCTCTTAACAGGAACCTTTGGCCCAAGGAACAAACTTGCTAACATGGTGCAATCCTAAAACTACTGTGTGGTTTTGCCACAAGATAGAAGTGAAGCCTGCAGTTGGGGCCGTTTGTACATCTGTGTCGATTATGGCTTGGATCTGACATGTTCCCCAAAGGCTCAGAGGTTGATTTCTTGGTTCTCAGGTCCTGGAGTTACTGGGAGGTGGTGAAACCTTTAAAAGTGGGGCCTAGTTGGAGGAGTTAAATCACCGAAGGCGCTTCCTTGAAGGGCGCACCTTGCGCACAGTCCCTTCTTGCTTTGCTTC
This sequence comes from Ctenodactylus gundi, assembly GCA_004027205.1. Classification (NCBI taxonomy): domain Eukaryota; kingdom Metazoa; phylum Chordata; class Mammalia; order Rodentia; family Ctenodactylidae; genus Ctenodactylus; species Ctenodactylus gundi. The sequence goes on from PVKB01002461.1 coordinate 129,583, forward strand.
TCTTTTTCTTCTTTTTCCTCCTCTGTCTGTCTTTCTTACCCTGTCTTTCTCTCTGTATCCATGTGTGTGTTTCTCTCTCTCTCTCTCTCTCTCTCTCTCTCTCTGTCTCCCCCCCCCCCCATCTCTCCTCACCCCTATCTACCATCTGGTGAACAGCTTTGCTCCACCAACATTATGCTTCACATGATCCCCGCCAACATGTTCTAAGTCACCACAAACCAACAGAACCAAAAGACCATGGACTGAAACCTCTGAAACCGTGAGCCAAAACTAAATCTGTCCTCCTTTAGGCTGCTCTTCTCAGGTATTTTTTCACAGCAGCAGAAAGCTGTCTAACATGAGAACAAGACCTAGCAATGCAGAGAGATCAACATGCCATTTCCAGAAGTCTCTCCTGTTGTCTCAAACAGTAATTATATGTGTCTGCCCCCTTTCAATACATGTTGTCCTAGTCACATTCCAGTTTTGGGACACGTCTTAATTACATTTTCATTGCTGTGACTTGATATATGACATTCACAAATTAGGAGAGGAAAAGTTTATTTCAGCTCACAAGTTCAGAAGGTCACAGTCTATCCATGGGCAGCCAGCAACAGGGGAAGCATATGGTGGAGGCAGAGGTTGAGGTAGTTGCTCATGACACTGCAACAGGAAGCCAAGTCCCGTCAACTCCCCAAAGGAGGGAAGAAGGTAGCATATATCCTTCCAGGTCCCATTCCAGGGATTCATCCCTTCTAGGTCCAGCCTCAGTGTCCTACCCCTTCCAGGTTTAAGCCCCTACTACCTGACTGTAATCCAATCTATGTGCCTGTTTTCTACCACACCCCCATAATCCACCCCTCCAGACCAGGTCCCCGTCTCCTAACAGCATATGGTTCCACAGATAATCCATACCATCTAAATACATGAGACTTTTGGGGGACATTCCAAGTCAAAAGGACAAAATACTTAATGCCCACAACCTAAAGGAGAACAGGTTTATTTTGGCTCATGTTTCAGAGGATTTACTCCATGGCTGGTGGGCTCCAAGGCGGAAGTGACTTGGCAGATGGAAGGTACTAAATCTATAACAGCCAATGTCTTAGTTAATTTTTTGTCACCGTGACTCAGTACCTCACATGCACAACTTTAGGGAGGAAAGATTTATTTTAGCTCACAGTTTCAGAAAGTCACAGTCCACTCACAGGGAGCATCTGGAAAATGGTGGAATCACATGGTGGGGCCATGGTGAGAGCCAGAACCAGACCTGGTGCTTCAGGAGACAGAGATCCTCACAGCATGGTGAAACAGGAGTCTGGGAGGAAGGGCAGGACCATCTTATCTCCTCCAGGACAAGCCCTGAGTTTCTGCCTCTTGCAGCCAGATCCCAAATCCCGACTCTATGTAGTAACCATAGGAACGTGAGACTTTTGGGGGACACTCCAGATCCAAACCACCACAGCCAAGAAGCAGAGGAGGGGAGAATGAGCTGGGGACAAGAATGCACCCTTCCTGGTCATGCCCCCAGGAACCCACCTCCAACTAGCTTCTACCTCCTAATAACACAGACAGCTACTGAGTTCATCCACAGATGACTGCTGGTGAGTAGGGTGACCCCTTGATTCAGTCACCTTCCAAACACATGAAATGCTGGGGCAACATTGTAGATCTAAATCATAACCACTGCTTAGGCATCAAAACGGTTAATTTGGAACAAGACCAAAAGTAAAATAACGCCATGCTTCAGCAGGCAAAGACCACTGCATTGAAAACTGACTAAAGAGAAGCAGCACAGGAGGCCTGCAGGGAGATGCTGTCCGTGCCGCTCGCCCATCCTCTCTGTCCTCTCCATCTCCCTCCCCAGGGACCTCAGCCAAAAGGAAAACGACTGGGAAACAAGCACTCACCTCCTCCCTTTGGGAGTGAGTGTGCTCTCGAGGTCCCTGAAGCTTTCTACCCAGTACAGCCTAGCTGGTGACCAGGACTGGTTGAGAGCTGTGTGCCTGTCCGTTGCTCTCGTGGTCATTCTACAGTCAGCATCAAACCATGTACTTGCAGATTACGCTCAGCCTGTCCTTTAGGACTTTAGGGCAGTAGGAAACCATTTTTTCTGTCATTTCCTGAAATATACTGTCTCTTTCCTACTTTTGTTTTCCTTTCCTGCCCTTCATAAATACTTATTTAGGATGATCTTGGAGCCAGGTCCCATGCTGGGGACCTGGGGATCAGCAGGGAAGGAGACCCAGGTCCTATCTTTCAGAACCTCTGGCTGGGCAGATATAAAGGTTGGCAGAAATTGTTTATATTGATAAATAAAAAAGTAATGCTATAGTTTAGATGTGCAATGTCTCCCAAAGGCATATGAATTAAGGACTTGGTTTTGAGGGTACTGCTACTGGGAGGTGCACACTCTGCCACTGCCTTCTCCCTCGTAAGGTGACACAGCTGGGGACAGCCCTTACCAAGCCTCTGACTTTGAGCCTCTAGAACCATAAGCTAAATAAGGTGTCTTGGTTACTTTTTTTGTCGCTGTGACTCAATACCTGACATGTACAACATAGGGAGGAAAGATTTGCTGTAGCTTACAGTTTTAGAAGGTCACAGTCCCTTCACAGGTGGGCAGCTGGAAAATAACAGAAGCACATGGCAGGGCTGGAGCAGGGACAGGGCCAGAACCAGAGCTCCAGTGACAAAGATTTTCATAGCACAGTGAAACAGAGAGACTACTACGGGAGGAAGGGTGGAACTAGCCTACACCCTCCAGTCAAGCCCTAAGTTTCCACCCCTTCCAGCCAGGCCCCACCCTCCAACCCTACACCGTATCCATAGGAATATGAGGCTTCTGGGGGACATTCCAGATCCAAACCACCACATTCCACCCTTGGCCCCCCAAAAAACTCATGTTTACTTTCTTAAGCAAATGCGTTTAGTCCTTCTCCCAGAGTTACCAAAGTCTTAACAGTTTCAGTACCATTAAAAAAAACTCCAAGTCCACAGTTCCCTCTGAGATGCAAGACAAACTTTCAGCTGTGAGCTCCTGTTCTAACCAGAGTTAAGCATTTCCAACGTAAAATGGTGGATATACATTTCCATTCCAAAAGGGAGGAATAGGAGGATAAGAGGCAATAGGACCAAAACAGTTCCTAAACCCAGCAGGTCAAGGGTTAAATCCTAAGTTTCCACTCTTCCAGCCAGGCCCCACCTCGCCACCCAACACAGTATCATGAGGCCCTTGGGAGACACTCCGGATCCAAGCTACCGCACAGACCTCTTCTCTTTATAAAGTTAGTTGCATCAGGTATTTCACTGTAGTAACGCGAAGCTGGCAAATCCAGGTACACCACGATGAGCAGTGAACAGAAGGTGAGAGGACACGGATGAGACAAGTAGGGCAGCTTGAAAATAACATTATCCCACGGTTCTTGGTGGCTGGAGGAAGGGGTGAGGGAGGCGCTGGGCACTGGCAGGAAGTTCAGAGTTCAGCAGGGTGCAGCTCCACAGAGGCCTCCAGGATTCTGGACTTAACCCTGAGGGCATTGCGGAGCTACTGATACTTCCCAAAGAAAAAGGCATGAGAATGCAGGAGTGTGGAAAATGAAGGGCACATAGGCTAAAGGTGCCCAAGCTTGCAGTTTCCACTCAGAGAGGGCCAGCAGCCACGGAGTGGCACTGCAGTGTCCAGGGAGGAGGAGGAAGTGGCGAGGGACAATCAGACCACAAGGGACACATCTGTGCTCACTGACAGAAGCGTGACACAAAGGGGGCTTACCCTAAATGTCAGGAGGCCCACAGACATGGAGGAGGGGAGGAAAGTAACAGCTGCATAGTGCGTTCCAAAGGGAAAGAGCAGAGGGGAATGAGGAGCAGAGAAAGGGAGAAGAGGCTTTGGCGTGGATGCTTGAGAATTATCAGTGACACATAATACTGGAACTTTGCAAAGCTACTAAATGTCCTCTCAGTCAGAGAGAAAGGGAAGATTTCTATAAACAAGCAGACTAGGCACTGGCTTTGCAGTTGTAGTAATAAAAGCCAGAGGACATTAGAATGATAATGCCAGTGGACTGAGAAAAATGACTGTGTTTAATTAAAACTAACTTTCAAGGGAAAGAACAGAATAAAGAGATCTTCAGGAAAACAATTGAGGGAGTTAATTACTGAAAGAAATTCTAGAAGCTGTATATCTGGAAGAAAAAATATTATGGGTAGATGGCTTGAGATGCCACCCATGAGCCGAGATGATGTAAGTCGATCTAAAGAAAAAAGACTAGCCAGGCCTGGGGCTGCAGGCTTGTAATCCCAGCGCTCTGGGAGGCTCAGGCAGGAGGATCACAAGTTCAAGCCCAGTCAGGGCAACTGAGCAACGTAGGGAGACCCTGTCTCAAAATCAAAACTAAAAGAAGTCTGGGGACTAGGGATGTAGCTCAGATTAAAGGACCTGGATTTGATCCCCAGTACCACAAAAAATTATATATATAATTTTTAAAAATAAAAATGGGCTGGAGATGTAGCTCAACAGTGAAAGCCTTGGGCTCAATCCCCAGCACATACATACATATACATACATAAATGTGGGCTGGAGATGTAGCTCAGTAGGAAGATGCTGGGCTCAGTCCGCAGTAGAAGGAAGGAAGGAAGGAAGGAAGAAAGGAAGGAAGAAAGGGAGGGAGGGAGGGAGGGAGGGAGGGAGGCAGGGAGGCAGGGAGGGAGGGAGGGAGGTTATAAAATTATACTAGAACACTCAGGGAGATAAAATAGAATACTGGACAACATCTTAGCAGTAGGGAACAGTATGACCAGAGTTGGAAGATAATGTTTACCAACTTTATATTTTATTAGGAGTGCATGCTAAGTTACCTAATTAACCACTAAAGATAAGTATCAAAAATTTATAACCTCCAAATAGCAAAGGTAGACAAATGGAATGAGAAAAAAATTCTTCAGCGAAGCATGACAAAAGCAAATAACTGAAAAATAAATATGCTGCGATTCCATTTAGATTAAGTTTAAAACTTCACGCAGCTGAATGCTATTGTATTTGGAGATTAATGTACAAGCAACAAATGAAGCCGAGAAATAAAGGGCAAAGCATTGAAGACAGAAATGTTCTGAGAGGGGAGGCGCTGTGACAGGGAGGAGCCCACAGGGGCTGCCATCTCCACTTCCAAAGCTTTCTCCATGCCCCCACGAGTAAATCAATATTTCATATATGCTCACTACTGCATACTAAATATATTTAACCATGTTGCTCTGTGGCTTCCCATACATCATAAACTTCTACACACTGCCACTATGTCATCCATTCAAAATTGGTCAGTGACCTTTGGGGATCAGCGCAGGTTACCCCCAGAACAACAAAGTCACTCATGAATTGTAATTCTCCATGTTGGTTGACCAGAGTTTCCTGAGACTGCCTCCTGATCTTGGCTGATACTCAGCCACATGTCACAATCACTTTCCATCTCTGGGACACAATACGCGCAACTTGAAGGAGGAAGGATTTCCTTCAGCTCACAGGTCCGAGGTCTGAGTCCTTGCACAGTCAGCAGGCAGTGGAGGAAAGGCCTGGCAGAGAGCAGCTGCTAGTCCCAGTGCAGCCAGAAACACAGCCAGCAAGGGAGATTCGCCCTTCCAGGTTCCCACAGCCCCCCTCTTAACAGCACATAAAATCAATGGATTAACCCACTTGAGGCAGTGACTCCCCATGATCATTCACCTTCCAAATACATGAGACTTTTGGGCGGATATTCCAGATCCAAACCCTAACACCAAGTCCCACTCTGAGAGAGTTTGACTTAAGTCAGCTGGAGGTCCACCACGCATCAGTCCTGTTCAGAATCTTCCCCGTGACCCTACCATGTAATCGGTTTGAGGCTCACGGAGTTAGAATGTTCTGCAAGCCAAGTTTGGTCTAGATGTGAACAGTGGCTTTTCTGTTTTAGAAACTCCCTCTATGGGGCATTCCAAAAGTTGGCTCATTTTTCCTTTATATAGTCAACTTTTGGGATGCCCAGTACCTTAAATTTAGTGCTTGCATAATTTTTCCCCTAGCATTTGTTTTTCTTCACATATTGTGGCACATTAATCAAGAGCAAACAGATTTTATATTGTTATATTTCATGTTTTTAATATCTAGGTATGAAATAAAAATGGCCCTTTGGGGCCCTCGTATATTCAGAGCAATGCTTGAAGGTCTGAAGACAGTATTATAGACCTGCTGTAGAGGAGAACTAGCAGATGTCAGATCAGAAGCCCCTGTCAGATAGGAAAGGGAGGGGTAGAGTTTGTCATGGGCTTGGGCCAGGGCAGAGAGAGAAAAGAACTGAAAGGAGTGTCCTCAATCACTCTCTTGCAGCCCACTCCCCAGGCGGCAGAAGCCAGAAGTCCCGCCTCCTGTGTCCTGGAGAGCACCATGCAGGAGTAGACATCACAGATCAGAAGCACTCTGCACAGGTACTTCTAACCCGAACACTAATGCTAAGTGAAATGTCAAGATCCTCTTGACTCACATGGCTGGGTGTGAGTCCACGGCAGGCAGGTGGACTCTGGGAAGGTGGCTGCTGTGGCAACAGCATTACACTGTCATCTCTCCAAATCTCCAAAGAGGCAGTGCAACCGGAGAGCGGACCTAAAAGGCCTGGGACTAGGTTTACAACAGAACTAGGTAAGCTTGCTGTGGGCGCAGTGTGCTCCCCAGGGTCTATGCATTGAAAGTTGATTGCAGATGTGAAGGAATTAACAGGTGGGCACGTCGGTAGATAATGAGTCATGAGAATGGAGCTTCTGTGGGTGGGATTAGGCTCAGGAGTGTGATAACTCCCTTCTGCTTTTCTGTGCTATGAGAAGACAGTGTTCACGACGCCATCTTAAAAGTAAAGACCAAAGCCCTTCGCAGACACCACACCTACCCTCACCTTGACCTTGGGTTTCCAGCCTCCAGAACGGTCAGAACATAAATTTCTGTTCTGTACCAATTACCCAGCCTTGGGTATTTTGTTAAAGAAGAGCCAACAAACTATAAGCCCCACACCCCCACCAAAAATAAAGGTGGTAGAAACAAACTAATACTGATATCAGTATACACTGCAGGATGAAAAAAACGACGGGCAGGTGGTTGATAGATGGATCAGTAGCAGTAGAAACTTACTGGAAAATAGGAGGCCAACCAGTTGAAACTAGGAAGAGCCCTGCCCTGCCCAATCCTAGATGAGCACAAGGACCCATGGTGACACCCTCCAGCGTCACTTTCCACCCATGGGAATGGAACCCAGTGCCACACAAGATAGGAGAAAAGAGAAGAGAACAAAAAAAAAAGGCCCAGACTCAGTGGGAGGGGGCAGAGCCTGGTACCTCAGGAAGCCAGCTGCCCCATTTGTAAACACTACACAAACACAACAGAAGAGAAAGTTCTGGAGTTAGAAATACTTTCCGGGCTCTAAGTTCAGGAAAACTAATTTTACATAAAACCCACAGGAAAGCATCAAGGTCAAATTTTATACACTATTATCATGAAAAACAAGAAAAGGACTAAATTGATTTCCCTGTGAGTGCTGTACATACAGCACACAGGTGGCCTTCATATCTATGAACCCTACAATTGCAGATGCTATCAACAGCAGACTGCTGTGGGGAAAGTGAGAAACTGTGTCAGTAATGAACATGTGTGGACATTTTCCTTGTCATAATTCCCTAAACAGTACAGTCTAATGACTACCTAGCACTTGGGTTGTTTGGGTATGAGAGATGACCTAGAGATGATGAACTTGCAAAGGACATAGTAGGATGTGAATAGGTTGTATGCAAACACCACGCCTTTTTACATAAGTGGCTTGAACATAGGAGGATTTGCTGTCCATGGGGGGGGTGGTCCTGGAGACAATTCCCTGCACACACCCAGGGACAACAGCATGCACATCAGCCCTTTCAACAGATGATGCTAAACACATGAGATTGGCCATTGATGGGGGAGGAGGTGGAGGTGGTCATGACGGTGAAGAAAAGGGAAAGTGTTCTTTCTCCCAGTAATAAGCTGTGGTGTGGCCAGCAACATTAACCTTGAACATTTAGGGTTTGCTCAAGGGGAAGGCATACTCCAGCTTCTGAGGGGCCCGAAAGAAAAGAAGCCAGATGATCTCAGAACTAGGCTTTGAGGTAAATGGATTCCACCATTAGTGGGAGTCCCCAGAAGGAATTAAGGGAGGATTGAGTTGTGTTTGGGGCTGATCAGTGCTGGGGAAAGGACACCCCAGGTCCCAGCTATGGTATAGATCAAACTACCATGCCATCAGCCACAGCCCTTCAGCAATGAGTCTAGTAAACACACAACAGGGCCTGGAGATGGGCCTTGTTCTCTCTCCCAAGGCCACGAGCTTCCCTTGCACCTAACCACCACCTTGGAAACAGCAGTGATGTTGAGACACCCAGCCAGAAAGGAGAGGCAGGACTATGAGCTTAAAATAATTGAATATTTGCTAAAAAGCAGACAAGTTAAACTGAAAGAGATTTAAGCTCAAGAAGACAGGATTTTTTATTTTTTGGATGGAAAAATTTGACAGTCACTTTGTTTCTTTTCTCTTTTTTTGTTAATTATTATTTTTCCACATTTTATTGATATGTACAAGTACAGAATTTAAGATTTACAATGGAGTTGAGCATTTTATGCACATACATTTCTTGTCAAAGTGACAAGGGCTTTCCCGCTTTCCTTTTGTCCCTCCCCCTACCCTCCCTTCACTGCCACCCTGTCCCCCTCTTTCACTTTGTCTTTCATTTAAAGTTCCATGAGATAGTTGTGGTCTGGGTCTCTCATATCAGAGAGACCATCTGATGTTTCACCTGCTTCTGACTCACTTCACTAAGCGTGATATTCTCAAGTTTCTTCCATTTGCCTGTGAAAATCTCCACACTGTTGGACCTTACAGATGCGTAGTATTCCATTGTGTATATATACCACAGTTTGTGTATCCACTGGTCTATTGAAGGGTATTTTGGTGACTTCCATATTCTAGCTATTGTTAGTTGTGCTGCTGTGAACATGGGTATACATATATCTCTGTTGTATGTTGTTTTGGCCTCTTTTGGATATATTCCCAGGAGAGGTGTCGTTGGATCAAAGGGGATATTTATTTCTAGTCTTTTGAGAGCTCTCCCTACTGCTTTCCAGAGTGGTCAGTTGAATTTACACTCCCACCAGCAGTCCAGGAGGGTTCCCCTCTCCCCACAGCCTTGCCAGCATTGATTGCTATTTGATTTGTTGATATAAGCCATTCTCTCTGGAGTGAGATGGTATCTCAGCGTTGTTTTGATTTGCATTTCTCTTGTGGCTAGAGATGTTGAGCATCTTTTCATGTATCTATTGGCCCTTTGTACTTTTTCCTGAGTGAACTGCCTCTCCATTTCATTCGCCCATTTTTCAATAAGACCCTTTATTCTGATGGGCTTAATTTTCTTTAGCTCCCTATGTAATCTATTTAAGAGTTTCTTATCTGAGGTGTTGGTGGTGAATATTTTTTCCCAGTCTGTTGGTTCTTTATTTATAATGTTGACCGTTTCCTTTGCTGTGCAGAAACTTTTTAATTTGACAAGATCCCATTTGTTGATAATGGGGATAATTTCTTTTGCTCTTGGTGTCTTGTCAAGAAAATCTTTGCCTACCCCTATGTCTTTTAGAAATTTGCCTATTTTGTCTTCCAGAAGGTTTCATCTTTCATTTTCAATGTTTAGGTCTTTAATCCATTTTGATTTGATGTTGGTACATGGTGATAGGTGTGTGACTAGATTCATTCTTCTGCATGTGGATGTCCAGTTTTCACAGCACCATTTGTTGAACAGGCTGTCCTTTTTCCATTGTATGGATTTGGCCCCTTTGTCAAAAATTAGGTAGTTGAGGGTATTTGGGTTTGTCTCTGCATCTTCTGTTCTGTTCCACTGGTCTATCTGTCTATTTTTATGCCATTACCAAATTGTTTTTACCACTATGGCTTTATAGTATATCCTGATGTCTGGAATTGTAATGCTTCCTGCTTTGATCTTGTTGCTTAGGATTGCTTTGGCTATTCGCGGTCTCTTTTGGTTCCATATGAATTTAAGAATTGTTGTTTCAAGTTCTTTGAAGAAACTTGTAGGTATTTTGATAGGAATTGCATTGAATCTATGTATCAGTTTCAGTAGTATAGCCATTTTGACTATATTTATTTTGCCTATCCAAGAGCAGGGAATGCCCTTCCATTTTCTAATGTCTCCTATAACTTCTTTCTTCAATGTAGTGTAGTTTTCTTTATATAGGTCCTTCACATCCTTGGTTAGGTATACTCCTAGGTATTTAATTTTTTGCTGAGCTATTGAGAATGGAATTGTTTTTCTGAGTTCTTGCTCAATAAGTTCATTGTTAGTATATAGAAATGCTACTGATTTTTTAGTGTTAATTTTGTAGCCTGACACTTGGCTGAATTTTTTTATTTCTAGGAGCTTCATAGTGGAGTTCTTTGGGTCTTTCATATAGGCAATCATATCATGTGCAAATAAGGAAAGTTTGACCTCCTCCTTTCCAATGCAGATTCCCTTTATTTCATTTTCTTGTCTGATTGCTGTGGCAAGTGTTTCAAGGACTATGGTGAATAAAAGTGGTGAGAGTGGGCATCCTTGTTTTGTTCCTGATTTGAGAGGGAATGATTTCAATTTTTCTCCATTTACAATAATATTTGCAGTAGGCTTGGCATATATGGCTTCTATGAGTTTTAGGTAGGGCCCTTCTATGCCTATTTTTCTCAGAGTTTTTAACATGTAGGGGTGCTGGATTTTGTCAAAGGCTTTTTCTGCATCAATGGAGATGAGCATGTGGTTTTTGTTTTTGCTTCTGTTGATATGGTGTATTATATTGATTGATTTACGTATGTTGAACCAGCCTTGCATCTCAGGGATGAAGCCCACTTGATGATGGTGTATGATCTTTCTGATTACTTGTTGGATTCTGTTTGCCAGGATCTTATTGAGGATTTTTGCATCTATATTCATTAAGGATACTGGTCTGTAATTTTCCTTCCTTGTTAAGTCTTTGTCTGGTTTTGGGACAAGTGTGATGCCAGCCTCAAGGAATGAGTTTGGTAGCATTCCTTCACTTTCCACCTTATGGAATAGTTTGAGGAGGATTGGTGTTAGTTCTTCCCTAAAGTACTGAGAAAATTCTGCTGTGAGTCCATCTGGGCCTGGACTTTTATTTGTAGGTAGAGTTTTTATTACTGCTTCAATTTCTGTGTGCGTGATGGGGTTATTCAATATATTTATATCTTCCTCATTTAATTTTGGTATTTTATATGCATCTAGGAAGTCGTCCATTTCTTCCCAGTTCTCAAATTTGTTGGAATATAGGTGTTCAAAGTAATTTCTTATAATATTCTGAATTTCTGCAGGATCTGTTGTAATTTCACCCTTTTCATTTCTAAGTGCGTTAAGCTGTGCCTTTTCTTTCCTTTTCTTGATGAGATTAGCAAGAGGTTTGTCAATTGTGTTAATTCTTTCAAAGAACCAGCTCTTTGACTCATTAATCTTTTTTATTGTCTTTTTAATTTCAATCTCATTTATTTCAGATCTGATCTTTATAATTTCTTCTACTGCCTTTTGGCTTAAGTTGTTCTTGTTTCTCTAGTGCCGTAAGGTGCATCATTAGCGAATTTATTTGTGATTGTTCTGTTCTTTTGATGTGTGCATTTATGGCTATGAATTTTCCTCTCAGGACTGCTTTCACTGTATCCCACAGATTTTGATACGATGCACTTCCATCATCATTTAACTCTATGAAGTATTTGATTTCTTCTCTGATTTCTTCTGTAACCCATTGTTTTGTCAGTAGTATGTTGTTAAGTCTCTATGTGTTTGTCTATTTTCTTCTGTTTCTATTCTGTTGAGTTCCAGTCTTATTCTATTATGGTCTGAGAGTATGCAGGGTATTATTTCTATCCCTTCGTATTTGTTTAAGGATGACTTATGTTCTAGGACGTGATCTATTTTAGAAAATGTTCCGTGTGCTGCTGAGAAGAACGTATAGTCAATTGATGTTGGATGGAAAACTTTGTAAAGGTCTGTTATGTCCAAGTTTTCTATAGTATCATTCAGCAATTGTATATCTTTGTGTATTTTTTTGTCTGGTTGATCTATTTGTGACAGTGGAGTATTAAAGTACTCTATTATAACTGTGTTGGGGCCTATGTGTCCTTTCAGATCTAGTAGTTTTTGGTTTACATAATTGGGTGCTCTAGAGTTGGGGGCATATATATTGATAATTGTGATTTCTTGCTGTTCTAATGTTTCTTTCACCAGTATGCAGTGTCCATCTTTGTCTCTCTTTACCTGTTTTCTTTTGAAGTCTGATGAGTCTGAGATTAATATAGCTAACCCTGCTTGTTTTTTGGGACCTGTTGCATTAAATAATGAATTCCAGCCTTTTATTTTCAGTCTGTGAGTTTCCTTGTGGGTGAAGTGTGTCTCTTGTAGGCAGCAAATTGTGGATTTCTGTTTTTCGATCCAGTCAGCCAGTCTGTGTCTTTTGATGGGTGAGTTGAGGTCGTTCACGTTCAGAGTAATTATTGAGGTATGTTTGGTGTGTCCTGCCATTGTTGTAGTTTTTCCATGTTGTTCACTGGCTTTACTTTTTTCTCAGCTCATTCTCCTCCAGCTTTTCTCTTTTATTCTCTGCGGACTCTTGTGTTGTTGGTTTCTCTTTCACAGTCCAAGTCTCCTTTGAAAATTCTCTGCAGTGATGGCTTAGTGGCTGCAAGTTTCTTTAAGCTTTCTATCTCATGTAGAATTTTAATTTCTCCCTCTAGTTTAAAAGATAGTTTTGCTGGATATAGTAGTTTTCATTGGAATTTGTGTTCTTTTAGTGTTTGAATGATGTTGCTCCATGATCTGGCTTTTAGCGTCTGGGTTGAGAAGTCTGCAGTTATCCTGATGGGCTTACCATTGCAGGTCACCTTCTGCTTTTCTCTTACCGCTTTCAGTATTCTCTCTTTGTGTTGGACTTCTGGTACTTTATAATTATGCTGTGTCATGATGAAGTTCTTTTCTGATCCACATTGTTTGGTGTTCTATATGCCTGCAGAAGATCAATGTTCATTTCTCTTCTTAAGTATGGAAATTTTTCTTCCATGATTTCCTTAAATATGACCTTTAATCCTTTTGTTTCATCTTCAGTCTTCTCCTGGACTCCCATAATTCTCAGATTGTTTCTCTTTGAATTATCTATCAGACGTTGTAATGATACACCTTCTTCTTTTTTTGCTTTGCTTTCTTTATGGTCTTTCCATTCCTGCTCTGCCATTTTGTCTTCCAAATTTGATAATCTATTTTGAAATTGTTCGATATTGCTTATTGTGACCTGTGTTTTTTTGCATCCTGTAATTCTGCATTTATTTTTCTCATGTCTCTGTTGTGTTCTTCTCCCACTTCTTGCACGGCCTTCACTGTCCTCCAGTTCATTTCATCTTTGATCTCCTCTACTTGCTTCTCATAGCTTCCTTTTAGCTTAGCTAGGTCTTGGCATAGCTCTTGTTCTAAGGTTCTCATGTCCTGTATCATTTCCTGCTTTATTTCCTGTTTTATTTCCTGCTTTAATTCCTGCTTTAACTCATTGTATTTCTGGGCCCAGAATTTACCTTCATTTGTGCCATTTTCATCTTTAGCTTCTGTATTTTTGGGATTCCTGGTATGCTCTTCTGGACTGTCAATATTTTTTGAAGGGGATTTATTTCCACGTTTCCTCATGATTCTGCTGTCTCTGGTGGTCTCTGGTTATCTAACTTGCTTCCTCTATGTGGTGCTCCCCAGGAGGGCTCTGTCAGGTGCTGGGAGAGGCCAGCATCTGCGTTGACCCCTACAGCAAGGGGCAGTGGAGATACGAACTCAAGCCCCATCGTTCTACTCCCATGCGGCTCTGTCCTTCGTTAACCAGGCCCTGGAACTGCCTCAACGTCTCCTGGTGCTCAGGACGCCTGTGCACCCTTCTGGTCTGCTCCTGTGCAGCTCTTTCAGGCGTCTGGCAATCCCCACCTCATCCACTGGGCTCCAAGGCAGAAGGAGCAGCTGTGAGGCCCACCAGTGGCTCTTAAGCAGTTTCCTCTGGCCACCGGCACTCACTGCCACTGGGTGCTCCATGCCCCCTCTGCGGGGCTCCAAGTACCAGGAAGCAGCCACGTGCCAGACCTGTCCACATCCAAACAACTTCCTGCAGCCGCCGGCAAGCCCCGCCTCTCCAGCGAGACTTCTAGGTGCGCAAATGAGCTGGGCACCTCACCTGCGCTCCTAAGCAAGTTCCACGGGCTGCGGTGGCCACGCACAGTACCGGTCCAGATCCAAGCAGCTTCTTGCAGCCACCGGCAAGCCCTGACTATCCTGCAATTCTTTTTGCTGCGTGGATCAGCTGCGCGCCTCACCTGTGCTCCAAAGCAAGTTCCACTGGCCGAGCACCCTACCTGTCCAGATCCAAGCAGCTTACTGCAGCCGCTGGCACGCCCTGCCTCTCCTGCGAGCCTTCTAGGTGCGTGGATTAGTTGCACGCCTCACCTGCACTCTTAACGAGGTTCTACTGGCTGGTATGGCTGCACGCCGTACCTGTCCAAATGCAAGCAGCTTCCAGCAGCCACCGGCAATCCCCGCCTCCCTCGCGAGACTTCTAGGTGCACAGATGAGCTGCGCACCTCACCTGAGCTCCTGAGCAATTTCCACTGGCCACAGCGGCCAAGTCCTGCACCTGTCCAAATCCAAGCAACTTTCTGCAGCCGCCGGCTAGCCCCACCTCTCCCGCAAAACTTATGGTTGCGCAGATCAGCTGGGCGCATCACCTGTGCCCCTAAGCTAGTTCCACTGTCCGCGGTGGCTGCACAGCCTACTTGTCCAGCTCCAAGCAGCTTCCTGCACCCAACAGCAATTGCCCCCTCTCCTGGGAGACTTTTAGGTGCACAGATCAGCTGGGCGCCTCACCTGCGCTCCTAAGCAAGTTCCACTGGCCGCAAACCCTACCTGTCCAAATGCAAGCAGCTTACTGCAGCCACTGGCAAGCCCCGCCTCTCCCGTGAGACTTCTAGGTGCGCAGATCAGATGTGAGCCTCACCTGCGCTACAGAGCAATTTCCAAAGTCCGCGGCCGCGGCGTGCCATACCTGTCCAGATCCAAGCAGCCTCCTGCAGCCACTGGCAGGCCCCACCTCTCCTGTGAGACTTTTAGGTGCGTCGATCAGCTGTGCGCCTCCTCTCCTGCGCTTCTATGTAAGTTCCACTGGCCGTGGCAACTGCGCACCGTACCTGTCCAAATCCAAGTAGCTTCCTGCTGCAGACAGCAAGCCCTGCATCTCCAGCAAGACTTCTAGGTGTGCGGATCAGCTTTGCGCCTCACCTATGCTCCTAAGCAAGTTCCCCTGGCCATGGCGGCCACATGCCGTACCTACCCAAATACAAGCAGCTTCCTCCAGCTGCCTTGAAGCCCCACCACTCCCGCGACACGTTTAGGGGTGCGGATCTGCTGTGCTCCTCTCCTGCACTCCTAAGCAAGTTCCACTCGCCGTGGCGGCCGTGCGACATCCCTGTCTGAATCCAAGTAACTTCCTGCAGCCACTGGCGAGCCCCACCTCTTCCAGGAGATTTCTAGGAGCACGGATCAGCTGCGCAACTCACCTGTGCTCCTAAGGAAGTTTCACTGGCCATGGCGGCTGCACCCCGTACCTGTCCAAATCCAAGCAGCTTCCTGCAGCGGCGGGCAAGCCCCACCTCTCCCAGGAGACTTCAACGTGCATGGATCTGCTGGTCACCTCACCTGAGCTCCTAAGCAAGTTCCACAGGCCGGGGCAACCTCGTGCCGTAACTGTCCAAATCCAAGCAAAT
This sequence comes from Ctenodactylus gundi, assembly GCA_004027205.1. Lineage (NCBI taxonomy): Eukaryota > Metazoa > Chordata > Mammalia > Rodentia > Ctenodactylidae > Ctenodactylus > Ctenodactylus gundi. The sequence goes on from PVKB01002461.1 coordinate 145,428, forward strand.
TCCTGCAGCCTGCCGGCAAGACCCGCCTCTCCTGTGAGACTTCTAGGTGTGCAGATCAGCTGCACGCCTCACCTGCGCTCTTAAGCAAGTACTACTGGGCACGGCAACTGCACGCCATACCTGTCCAAATTCAAGCAGCTTCCTGCAGCAGCCAGCAAGCCCCGCTTCTCCTGGGAGACTTCTAGGTGCGTTGAGCAGCTGCATGCAACTCCTGCGCTCTTTAACAAGTTCCACTGGCCACGGTGGCCGCGCACCATACCTGCCCAAATCCAAGCAGCTTCCTGCAGCTGTCAGTGAGCCTCAACACTCCTGTGAGACTTTTAGGTGCGCGGATGAGCTGCGCACATCACCTGCACTCCTAAGCAAGTTCCACTGGTCACGGCGGCCGCGCCCCATACCTGTCCAAATCCAAACAGCTTCCTGCAGCCACCGGAAAGCCCTGTATCTCCCGCAGGACTTCTAATGGTGCGGATCAGCTGGGCACCTCACCTGCGCACGCAAGGAATTTCCACGGGCCGTGGTGGCTGCGTGCCCTACCTGTTCAGACCCAAGCAGGTTTCTGCAGCTGCTGGGAAGCGCCGCCTCTCCTGTGAGACTTCTTGGTGCATGGATCAGCTGTGCGCCTCACCTGCGCTCCTAAGCAAGTTCCACTTGCTGCAGGGCCGTGCGCTGTACCTGTCCGAATCCAAGCAACTTCCTGCAGCCGCCGGCAAGCCCCGCTGATCTCACGAGACTTCTAGGTGCATGCATCAGCTGTGCGCCTCACGTGCGCTCTTAAGCAAGTTCCACTCGCCGCGGCGGCTGTGCACCGTACCTGTCCAAATCCAAGCAGCTTCCTACAGCCGCCAACAAGCCCCGCCTCTCCTGCAAGACTTCTAGGTGCGCGGATAAATTGTGCGCCTCACCTGCACATTTAAGCACGTTCCATTGGCCACGTCGGCCATGCGCCATACCGTCCAAATCAAAACACCTTCCTGCAGCCCCCGGCTAGCCCTGCCTCTCCTGCGAGACTGCTAGGTGCGCAGATCAGCAGCGTGGCTTACCAGAACTCTTCAGCAAGTTCCACTGGCTACGGCAGCTGCGTGCCGTACCTGTCCAAATCCAAGCAGCTTCCTGCAGGCACCGGCATGCCGCACCTCTCCTGGGAGATTTCTAGGTGCGTTGATCAGCTGCGCACCTCACCTGCGCTAAGCAAGTTCCAGTGACTGCGGCGCCCACGCGCCAGGCCTGTTCAAATCCAAGAAGCTTCCTGCAGCCTCCAGCAAGCCCCGCCTCTCCCGGGAGACTTCTGGTGAGCAGATCAGCTGCGCAGTTCACCTGCACTCCAAAGTAAGTTCCACTGGTCGCAGCAGCTGCGCGCCGAAACTGTCCAAATCCTAGCAGCTTCCTGCGGCCACTGGAAAGCTCCGCCTCTCCTTGGAGACTTCTAGGTGCGTTGAGCAGCTGCACGCAACACCTGCGCTCCTAAGCAACTTCCACTGGCCACGGCGGCCGCAACCCGTACCTGTCCAAATATAAGCAGCTTCCTGCAACCGAAGGCAAGAACTACATCTCCCGCGAGACTTCTGATGGTGCAGATCAGCTGGGCGCCTCACCTGCGCACCTAAGGAATTTCAACTAGAAGCGGTGCACTACGTATTTGGATCCAAGAAGCTTCCTGCAGCCGTCAGCCTGCCCTGCCTCTCCCGCGAGACTTTTAGGTGCACGGATCAGCTGCGCGCCTCACCAGTGCTCTTAAGCAAGTTTCACGGGCCACTGCGGCCGCACCACATACCTGTCCAAATCCAAGCAACTTCCTGCAGCAGCCGACAAGCCCCGCCTCTCCTGGGAGACTTCTAGGTGCGTTGAGCAGCTGCGTGCAACACACGCGCCGTTTAGCAAGTTTGACTGCCCACGGCAGCTGTGCACCATACCTGCCCAAATCCAAGAAGCTTCCTGCAGCCCCCGGGAAGCCCCGCCTCTTCTGTGAGACTTCTAGGTGCACGGATCAGCTGCATGGCACACCGGCACTGTTAGTCAAGTTCCACTGGCTTCAGTAGCTACACGCCATATCTGTCCAAATCCAAGCAGCTTCCTGCAGCCATGGCAAGCCTCGCTTCTACCGTGAGACTTCTAGGTGCTTGGATCAGCTGTGCGCCTACCTGAGCTCTTAGGCAAATTCCACTGGCCATGGTAGCCACGCGCCATACCTGTTCCAAATCCAAGCAACTGCCTACAGCCTCTGGCAAGCCTCGCCTCTCCTGTGAGACTTCTAGGTGCGCGAATCAGCTGCACGACTCACCTGCGCACCCAAGCAAGTTATACTGGCTGCAGCAGCCATGGGCCATGCCTGTCCAAATCCATGCAGCTTCCTGCAACCGCCAGCAAGCCCCGCTACTCCTGCGAGACTTTTAGGGGCACAGATCTGCTCTGCGCCTCACCTGTGCTCCTAAGCAAGTTCCACTCGCCACGGCAGCCATGCGCTGTACCTGTCCAAATGCAAGCAACTTCCTGCAGTCATCAGCAAGCACCAACTCTCCTGCAAGACTTCTAGGTGCGCAGATCAGCTGTGCGCCTCACCTGCGCTCTTAGGCAAGTTCCACGGGCTGTGGCGGCCACGCGCCATACCTGTCCAAATTCAAGCAAGTTCCTGCAGCTGCCGGCAAGACCCACCTCTCCCACGAGACTTCAGGTGCACAGATCAGCGGTGGGCCTCACCTGTGCTCCTAATCAAGTTCCAGTGGCCATGGCAGCTGCGCACCATACCTGTCCAAATACAGGCAGCTTCCTCCTGCTGACAGTAAGCCCCACCTCTTCCTGGAGAATGCTAGGTGTGCGGATCTGCTGCGCACCTCACCTGTGCTCCCTAGCAAGTTCCACTGGCCTCGGCGGCTGCATGCCATACCTGTCCAAATTCAAGCAGCTTCCAGCAGCCACCGGCAAAGCCCACCTCTCCCATGAGACTTCTAGGTGCGCGGATCAACTCTGCTTCTGACCTGCGCTCTTAAACAAGTACTACTGGCCGCAGCAGCCACGCGCCATACCTGTCCAAATTCAAGCAGCTTCATGCGGCCACCGTCAAGCCCTGCCTCTCCTGGGAAACTTCTAGGTGCGTTGAGCAGCTGTGTGCAACACCTACGCTCCTAAGCAAGTGCCAGTGGCCACTGCGGCCGCACACCGTACCTGTCCAAATCCAAGCAGCTTCCTGCAACCGTCGGAAAGCCCTGCATCTCCCGCAAGACTTCTGATGGCGCAGGTCAGCTGGGCGCCTCACCTGCACATCTAAGGTATTTCCACTGGCCGCGGTCGCCACGTGCCCTACCTGTTCGGATCCAAGCAGCTTCCTGCAGCTGCCGGGAAGCCCCGCCTCTCCTGTGAGACTTCTAGGTGCACGGATCAGCTGCACAACTCACCTGTGCACCTAAGCAAGTTACACTGGCTGCAGCAGCCACGCACCATGCCTGTCCAAATCCAAGCAACTTCCTGTAGCCACCGGCAAGCCCTGCATATCCCGCGAGACTTCTTAGTACGTGTATCAGCTGCGTGACTCACATGCACTCTTAAGCAAGTTTCACTCGCCGCCATGGCGGCACGCCATACCTGTCCAAATCCAAGCAGCTTCCTGCAGCCGCCGGCAAGCTCCGCCACTCCCATGAGACTTCTAGGTGCGCGGATCAGCTGCAAGCCTCTCTTGCCCTCCTAAGCAAGTTCCATAGGCTGCAGCAGCTGTGCACTGTACCTGTCCAAATCCAAGCAGCTTCCTACAGCCGCCGACAAGCCCCACCTCTCCTGCGAGACTTCTAGGTGTGCGGATAAATTGTGCGCTTCACCTGCGCATTTAACAAGTTCCACTGGCTGCAGCGGCCTTGTGCCATACCGCCCAAATTAAAACACCTTCCTGCAGCCCCCCGCAATCCCTGCCTCTCCCGCAAGACTGCTAGGTGCGCAGATCAGCAGCGCGGCTTACCAGAACTCTTAAGCAAGTTCCACTGGCCGTGGCGGCCGTGGGCTATGCCTGTCCAAATTCAAGGAACTTCCTGTAGCGGCTGGCAAACCCCACCTCTCCTGCGAGACATCTAGGTGCGTGGATCAGCGGTGGGCCTCACCTGCGTTCCTAAGCAACTTCTACTGGCTGCGGCGGCCGTGCACTGTACCTGTCCAAATACAAGGAGCTTCCTCCTACAGACAGTAAGCCCAACCTCTCCCAGGAGAATTCTAGATGTGTGGATCAGCTGCGCGCCTCACCCGTGCTCCTAAGTTACACTGGCCTCAGCGGCTGTGCGCTGTACCTGTCCAAATTTAAGCAGCTTCCTGCAGCTGCCGGCAAAGCCCACCTCTCCCGTGAAACTTAGGTGCGCGTATCAGCTCTGCTCCCCACCAGTGCTCTTGAACAAGTACCACTGGCCATGGCAGCCACGCGCCATACCTGTCCAAATTCAAGCAGGTTCGTGCGGTCACCGACAAGCCCCGCCTCTCCTGGGAGACTTCTAGGTGTGTTGAGCAACGCGCAACACTTGCACTCCTAAGCAAGTTCCACTGGCCATGGCGGCCGTGCACCTTACCTGCCCTAATCCAAGCAGCTTCCTGCAGCCATCGGCGAGCCCCGACTCTCCCGTGAGACTTTTAGTTGCGCGGATCAACTGCCCGCCTCACCTTCGCTCCTAAGCAAGTTCCACTGGCCACGGCAGCCACGCCCCATACCTGTCCAAATCCAAGCAGCTTCCAGCAGCCGGCAGCAAGCCCTGTATCTCCCTCAAGACTTCTGATGGCGCAGATCAGCTTGGCACCTCACCTGCACACCTAAGGAATTTTCACTGGCCGCAGTGGCCGCGTGCCCTACCTGTTCGGATCCAAGCAGCTTCCTGCAGCCGCAGGAAAGCCCCGCCTTTCCTGCGAGACTTTTAGGTGCACGGATCAGCTGTGCACCTCACCGGCGCTCATAGGCAAGTGCCACTGGCTGTGGTAGCCACGCGCTATACCTGTACAAATCCAAGCAACCTCTTGCAGCCACCGGCAAGCCCCACCTCTCCTGGGAGACTTCTAGGTGCGCAGATCAGCTGTGTGCCTCACCTGCGCTCTTAGGCAAGTGCCACTGGCTGTGGTAGCCACGCGCCGTACCTGTCCAAATCCAAGCAACTACCTACAGCCTCCAGCAAGCCTCACCTCTCCCATGAGACTTCTAGGTGCGCGAATCAGCTGCACAACTCACCTGCGCACCTAAGCAAGTTACACTGGCCATGGCAGCCACGCGCCTTGCCTTTCCAAATCCATGCAGCTTCCTGCAACCACCGGCAAGCCCCGCTATTCCCGTGAGATGTTTATGGGTGCAGATCTGCTCTGCGCCTCACCTGCGCTCCTAAGCAAGTTCCACTCACCACAGCAGCCATGCGCCATACCCGTCCAAATCCACGCAACTTTCTGCAGCCACCGGCAAGCCCCACCTGTCCTGCGAGACTTCTAGCTGCGCAGATCATCTGGCGCCTCACCTGCGCTCCTAAGAAAGTTTCACAGGCCATGGAGGCCACACACTGTACCTGTCCAAATACAAGCAGCTTTCTGCAGCGGCCGGCAAACCCCGCCTCAACAGCGCGACTTCTAGTGGCGCGGATCTGCTGGGTGTCTCTCCTGTGCATCTAAGGTATTTCCACTGGCTCTGTGGCCGCGCATGCTACCTGTACAGATCCAAGCAGCTTCCTGCAGCCGCGGTCTTGCCCCGCCTCTCCCGTGAGACTTTTAGGTGCACGGATCAGCTGCACGCCTCATCTGTGCTCTTAAGCAAGTTCCACTGGCCGCGGCAGCTGCACCCTGTATCTGTCCAAATCCAAGCAGCTTCCTGCAGCCCCCTGGAAGCCCCGCCTCTCATGCGAGACTTCTAGGTGCACGGATCAGCTGCGCACCTCACCTGCGCTCTTAGGCAAGTTCCAATGGCTGCAGTAGCTACGCGCCATACCTGTCCAAATCCAAGCAGCTTCCTGCAACCACCGGCAAGCCCCACCACTCCCGCGAGACTTTTAGGGGCGCAGATCTGCTCTGCACCTTACCTGTGCTCCTAAGCAAGTTCCACTCACCACGGCAGCCATGCGCCGTACCTGTCCACATGCAGGCAACTTCCTGCAGCCACCAGCAAGCCCCACCTCTCCTGCAAGACTTCTAGGTGCGCGGATCAGCTGTGCGCCTCACCTGCGCTCTTAGGCAAGTTCCATGGGCTGTGGCGGCCGCGCGCCATACCTGTCCAAATTCAAGCAAGTTCCTGCAGCTGCCGGCAAGACCCACCTCTCCCACGAGACTTCAGGTGCACAGATCAGCGGTGGGCCTCACCTGTGCTCCTAATCAAGTTCCACTGGCCATGGCGGCCGCGCGCCATACCTGTCCAAGTACAAGCAGCTTCCTCCTGCTGAAAATAAGCCGCACCTCTTCCTGGAGAATTCTAGGTGTGCGGATCTGCTGCGCACCTCACCTGTGCTCCTAAGCAGGTTCCACTGGCCTCAGCAGTTGCATGCCATACCTGTCCAAATTCAAGCAGCTTCTGGCAGCCACCGGCAAAGCCCACCTCTCCCATGAGACTTCTAGGTGCACGGATCAGCTCTGCTTCCTACCTGCGCTCTTACACAAGTACTACTGGCCACAGCAGCCACGCACCATACCTGTCCAAATTCAAGCAGCTTCATGCGGCCACCATCAAGCCCTGCCTCTCCTGTGAGACTTCTAGGTGCGTTGAGCAGCTGTGTGCAACACCTACACTCCTAAGCAAGTGCCAGTGGCCACTGCAGCCACACGCCGTACCTGTCCAAATCCAAGCAGCTTCCTGCAACTGCCGGAAAGCCCTGCATCTCCCGCAAGACTTCTGATGGTGCAGGTCCACTGGGCACCTCACCTGCGCACCTAAGGTATGTCCACTGGCTGCACTCACCACGCGACCTACCTGTTCGGATCCAAGCAGCTTCCTGCAGCCACCGGGAAGCCCCGCCTCTCCTGCGAGACTTCTTGGGTATATGGATCAGCTGTACGACTCACCTGTGCACCTAAGCAAGTTACACTGGCCACGGCAGCCACACGCCATGCCTGTCCAAATCCAAGCAGCTTCCTGCAACCGCCGGCAAGCCCCGCCACTCCCGCGAGACGTTTAGGGGCACGGATCTGCTTTGTGCCTCTCCTGAGCTCCTAAGCAAGTTCCACTCACCGCGGCAGGAGTGCGCCATACCTGTCCAAATCCAAGCAACTTCCTGCAGCCACCAGCAAGCCCCATTTCCCCTGCGAGACGTCTAGGTGCGCAGATCAGCTGTGTGCCTCACCTGCGCTCTGAGGGAAGTTCCACTGGCTGCGGCGGGCACCAGCCATACCTATCAAAATGCAAGCAACTTCCTGCAGCTGCTGGCAAGCCCCGCCTCTCCCGCGAGACTTCTAGGAGCTCGGATCACCTGCAAGCCTCACCAGCACTCCTAAACAAGTTCTGGCTGTGCAGGCTGCGCGTCGTACCTGTCCAAATCCAAGCAGCTTCCTGCAGCCACCAGCAAGCCCCGCCTCTTCCGCGAGACATCCAGTGGTGCGGATCAGCTGGGCGTCTCACCTGCGCACCTAAGGAATTTCCACTGGCTCGGTGGCCTCGCACCTTACCTGTTCAGATCCAAGCAGCTTCCTGCGGCCACCGGCCTGCCCCGCCTCTACTGCCAGACTTCTAGGTGTGCACATCAGCTGGGCGCCTCACCTGCTCTCCCAAGCAAGTTCCACTGGCTGCGTGCCTAACCTGTCCAGATCCAAGGAGGTTCCTGTAGCCGCTGACCAGCCCTGCCACTCCTGTGAGACTTATAGGTGCGCGGAGCAGCTGCGCGACTCACCTGCACTCTTAAGCAAGTTCCATTGGCCGCAGCAGCCGCGCGCCCTACCTATCCAAATCCCAGCAGCTTCTAGCAGCTGCTGGCAAGCCCTGCCTCTCCCGCGAGACTTCAACGTGCGTGGATCTGCTGGTCCCCTCACCTGAGCTCCTAAGCAAGTTCCACGGGCCGGGGCAACCTCGTGCCGTACCTGTCCAAACCCAAGCAAATTCCTGCAGCCTGCCGGCAAGACCCACCTCTCCTGTGAGACTTCTAGGTGCTTGGATCAGCCGTGCCCCTCGCCTGCACTCTTAGGCAAGTTTCACTGGCCATGGAGGCCACGCGCCTACTTGTCCAAATCCAAGCAGCTTCCTACAGCCGCCAGCAAGCCCCGCCTTTCCCGGGAGACTTCTAGGTGCCCTGATCAGCTGCACGCCTCACCTGCGCTAAGCAAGTTCCACTGGCTGCGGCAGCCATGCGCCGTACCTGTCCATAGCCAAGCTGCTTCTTGCAGCCGCTGGAAAGCCCTACCTCTCCCGCAAGACTTCTAGGTGTACGGATCAGCTGCACGGCTCACCTGCGCTCCTATGCAAATTTCACTGGCTGTGGTGGCCACACACCGTACCTGTCCAAATCCAAGCAGCTTCCTGCAGCCGCCGGCAAGCCCCGCCTCTCCTGGGAGACTTCTAGTTGTGCAGATCAGCTGCACGCCTCACCTGTGCTCTTAAGCAAGTTCCACTGGCCACGGCGGCCATGCACCATACCGGTCCAAATCCAAGCAGCTTCTTGCTGGCCATTAACTATTATTTTTAACAGATCCATAAAAGTGTACATTATTTATGGGGTGCCATGTGATGTTTAGATACAAAATCATCTTTAATTGGAAAATCATGTGTTTTGCGAGTCATTGACAGGCAACAGAGGTCCAGAGTACGATGAGATCTCATATCAAAACAAGCAAATAAGAAGTTCCATCTGTTGCAATGATTTAAAAGCCTGAAGCAGACAGATGCAGTTATCGGTATAAACCAGGGTTTCTCAGCCTGGACCAGGTAATTTTCTTTTGGAGAGAGGTCATTTTGTGACCCATAGGGTGTTTCTCAGCATCACCGGCCCCTACCTACCAGGTGCCAGATGCATGACCAAGTTACGACCACCAAGAATGTCCTCAGGTATTTTCAAGTGTCTCCTGCAGACATAAGCACCTTGATGAGAACCTTGGACACAGATCAGAAATCTCTAAAGCAACACTGGTAACTAAAGCAAAACAAAAACAGTACAGAACAAATGTATGTGATAGAATTTATGCAAAAAAATACAGCTTCCTCAATAGCTTATATTAAACTTAAGGTCTCAGAGTGTAACAATTTTGTCTGATTTATTTTGCCAGCACATTCCTATATTTAGAAGGGTACCTGGAGCTTGGGCCCTCAATAAACAGTATTGGATAAGTCAATAACTGATTAAAACTACAGTGACATAACTAGCACTTATGGAACCCTGGCATTCTGCCAGCCACTGTGCTAAAAGTTTTATGAGCAGTAGTTTATTCAATCCTCACAACAGTTCCTGTCGTGGGCTTTATTCTCCCCATTTTCCAGAGGAGAAGGTACTTGCCCAAGTCAGCCTCTTTTACCTGTTCTCCCCAGGCACAGCCCACCCTGGAACCTCCCATGCCGTAGCTCCGGAAAACACATGTGGGCAAGGATGGCTCAGCATAACCAGCCATGGTGCCTGCCTGCCAAACTGCCAGTAGCCGCCCCCGAGCCAACCACTTTCTGGATGAGCAAGTCCGGGGACTTGGGCAAAGACCTGCGCCAGGGCTGGCTGCTGTTGAAGAGTCAACACCCACAGGCCGGTTTTGTCTCAGGCCTGATATGGAGGGTCAGAACTAGCTGCAAACACCTGCATACAGTGACGACGCCCAGTCTTGAGGGTACAGACCTTTCCAGTTGGGACAGATTCATCAGCAGCGCCAAGAAAGGAAGGGCAGTCATCAGGAGTATCCAAGGAGGACTGGGTCGAGGACCCCTGCAGATACCAAAACCCAAAGATGCTCTGATCCCTGAGATGACCCTGAGCAGTGTTTGCAAAAAAAGCATGAACATCCTCCCATCCACAGTGCTTTAAATCTAGACTACTGATCTCTACATCTGTAGACTATTGAATGCCATGTAAGTACTATGTGAATAGTTGCTATAGTGTGTCGATGAGGGAAAGTCTCTACGTGTTCAGTATAGATGCAGTCATTCTAGGTCTAAGGAACTATAGCTTCCACCGTTAAATAAATCTGTACCTACACTTCAGAGGGGCACCTAAACAAGATCTTACAGAAAACAAACGCTAAGGCCTCACAAACCAAAGTTTCCCGTGTGTCTCTGCCTCTTTTGGCCTGACCTTGAACACGTACGCTGCTCTGCACACACAAAACAGACTCCAGTCAGCACTGCCTCGGGTTCTAGGACCTGTTAAGTGAGATGGTGTATGCAAATTACGGGTGCTGTGATTGCAGTGGCTGCCACCGCCAGGTTGGGCACGAAGGCAGCTGGTCACACAGTTCAAAGCTCAGGGGCAGAAGTGGACAGAGTCGGAACCAAGCAGCCGTGGTCAAAGTTGCAGCCCCCAATGCTGGGCATTTGACGGAGACACAGCAGGCTCCTGCAGGGCCCGAGGCTCTCCAGGCTGCCCTGCTAGCTACCGCACCTTCCACTGGACCTCTGAGGAACAGGATAGGGCCACCCCCAAGAGACAGAAGCCCTCAGGGAGCAGCCTTCTGTCCCACAGCTGCATACTGCTGCAGGTGGGCGTGCAGGGAATGCAGAAGAGGACAGATGCAGCCAGGGTCATCTTCTACCTTCCCAAGCCCCACACATCACAATCACAGGCGTCACAGGTGGCAGGGGGGATCGTGGTCACTGTGCCACAGAGGTGGCCAACAGCTCCCACACCTCCCAGCTGCACCCTGAGAGCAACCCTCCCCTCCCCACCCCCCTTGTGCCCTCCCTCCCACTGGCCCGCACCATCTCCCTGGCTCCCACCCAGAGGCTCTCAAACACCAACAAAACATTTACTGTTCCTTCAGCACAAAAGCCTCGGAAAGGAGAGATGTTAGACTCAAGAGTCGCTGGGCTCTCACCGACACATAAGCCCTCCCCGGGATTTTGCCCCCTGAAACCATTAGCTCAGAGCTGACCCGAGCAACCAAACAAGCTCTTTTGATTTCCCTGTTAACGCTTCACCCTAAGAACAAAGAAACACAGGCCAGCCGCGACAATTTTTCGTAAACCCTCCGGGGCAGTGTCGCCTCACTGGCTGACGATGCCCGCCTTACTGCTCGGCTTGTGCTCATTCATTTTTTGCCACGCTTTGCAGACAACAACATTAAGGAGGCTGGAATGATTAAGCTCCTCATTCTCAGAACATCCGAAAGCCACAGAGATTGTGAGGAATACGGTCCAATATCTTCATTTTTTATGACTCCAAACGAAATTTAACCACAACTAACTGCTGAGACAAGGGCTTCACCAAATGAGTTCCTTGGTTCTGGGCATATTTACACATAAGAGTCAGCAGCCATGTTCACAGCTGTCTGCTCTGAGCCGACCTGCCAGGTTCTAATCACTAATGCCACTGTGCCAGTCAGCCCTTTGTCACTATAACACCTGAGAGAGCCAAACTATAAACAGAAAAGGCTAATCTCAGAACCTTGGGAGGCTGAGGCAGGAGGATTTCAAGTCTGACCCCAGCCTAGACACCTTAGTAACTTAGTGAAACCCCAACTCACAATCAAAAATTTAAAAAAAAAAAAATCTAAGAATGTAGCTCAGTGTGAAGGTCCTTGGCTTGGTCCCAAGATGAATCTATAAAATTTTAAAAATAGCAGAGGAAAGGTTATCTAGGCATGATAGCACACTCCTGTGATCCTAGCATTCTGAGAGGCTGAAACAGAAAATCACAAGTTTAAGTCCAGTGTAGACAATGTGGAGATTTAGCAAGACCCAGCTTCAAAAATAAAGAAGAATGATAAATAGGCTGGAATGTAGTTCAATGTGAATGCCCTGGGCTGAAACCCCATTATCAGAGATATTGAGAGAGAGAGAGAGAGAGAGAGAGAGAGAGAGAGAGAGGTTTTGGCTCATGATTTTAGGGATTCCAGCCCATGACTGGGTGGACCCAGGGCTTTCAGGTGTCTGGTGGAAGCTCTGGATTGCAACAATAGGAATCTCAAGGTAGAACAAACATCTCGCCTCTGAGACTCTACCACTTAAAGTAAAACTAAAGTTTCTACCATGCATGTCCCAGTTGCACGCCAGGAACCAGGCCTTCAACACGTGGGCCTCTAGAGGACATTCCAGCTCCAAACTATAGCATCTCTGCCTGTGACCACAAAAGGACCTCTGAACCTGCTACATAAGGATCCTGGACAGTATTTACCTCAACTGCATTTTTAAATTTCCAGTATGAAATTTGTTTGATGTCTGTCTCATGACAAACTAGCCATTTCACTAGAGCAGAAGGCCCATTATTTCCCTCTAGGGTGGGCACGAAATGGACTTGTTGGCTCCATTCTGTTCACCATCTTGTGGCAAGAACTGTGACCTTCTGTTGCTCTCAATCTACACAGTCCAATAGGGTACACTCCGTCTGGTGCCCCCAAACTCCAGGCATGGTCATGTGACTCAGACTAAGCCAGTCAGGCAGCTTATCCTCTTGGCAATAGCAGTTGATTTGTTTAGAAGAGGGCATGTGACCAGACCTCCTAGACACAGTAATTGGTTCAAGACTAAGCATGTGACTAAACCAGACCAGAAAAGCAGAAGACTGGGACTAAAACTGGCACTCTTGGTGGGAAAGCCTGCCCACTGTCATGCTGGATTTCCACCTTGGCTGATGGCTGCTTAGAAGTGAAAACAACAGGTAAAGCAACAGAACTGAGCAATGGAGAGAGGACAATGGGTGAAAAGCTTAAGCTCCCTGGATGAAGCACAGCCTGAAAGCGAACCTGCTGGGTTTTTCCACCGCATGAACTGAAAATTTCTCCTTTCAGAAAGTTATAGTGGCTTCCATCTTTTCAACTACATGCAAGTGAACGTAAGTTACATGACATTAGAAAAATGATGTTTTGCTTGCTACCTTGTATTCTGCAACTTAGCACAGTGACTGGCTTATAAGAGAATTTCAGTACTAATAATCAACTAATTAATTGTTTAAATGCTATGGTACAGGGGGCCTGCCTCCTAATGTTCCTGCCTAGGTAACAAAACAATCCCAAACACTGACTGCCACCTGTGTTATTCTAGTCATTGCACAAAAAAATTTACCAACTGAATAGAAATTCAGATAGTTCCCCTCTAGAAGTTTCTGAGAGGGCATTTCTTAAGCTCAGAAGGACCAGCCAATTGCCCCAAAGAACCTGGTGTGGTAGCTAAATCAATGAGCCTCACAGCCCAAAAATAGCTGGATAGCCACCAAAGAATCAGCCATTACGCCATCCCCATGGAGATGTCCTCACCTGAGAAAAATTAATCCCCAAGCACTGGGTCCTGGAATAATTACTCAACTTTCAGTGTCCCTATTTGCCTGTAAGATGACAAGGCTACATTGTGTCACAGACAAAAGCGAGAGCACCTGAGTTGGAATCCCACTTCACCATGTAACCTCAGGCAAGTACTTCCCTTCTTTGTGCCTCCTCATCCTCGCCAATGAAGTAGGACTAGTCCTAGTAGCAAGTGCACAGGGATGGTATCCGGATGAAATCGGTTTACGGATGTCAGGTGCTTAGAAGAGAGACTGATGTAGTACACGCAATGTGTTCATCTTCACTACGATTCCTAAACATTCCAGAGAGTCAGATGAGGTGCAAATGAATGCTGGGTAGTCAATATGTACTTGATATAATGCCAGCACAACGGAAATAGTCAACAAAATATTAGTTATCAAAATCCAGCAAGACTCTAGTAACCACCACACACTAAGAACCGATAAGCGCCAGTACATACCTGAACACAAGTGCAGTCAGAGGTCCCTGGCCAGGGCAGCCACACCCACATGGTGCCTTTGTGCACCTCTAGGCAGACACAGCCCCCTACAGCACACAGGGCTCAGTAAAAGAGCAGGCACCAGCATTACAGATCATTGACAGGGAAGAGTCAAATCCTTGGGAACATCATCACAATACATGCTTTCCAAAGGAGTAAGTAATGTCATCCACCTCTGTGATTCTTTTTTTAAGCATATATAGCCAATGAACGCTTTCAAAAAATAAAAATATCCTTTTCATTTCTTAGTTGAAAAAGCTTAAGCAAGAAGTTAAGCAGGGGCAGAGGGTGTCACTGGGTGGTAGAACATTTGCCTGTCATGTGTGAGGCCTTAAGTTTGATCTGTCATTACTGAAAAAAATTTAAGAAGTGGGTCAAATGACCTACTTTTTCTCCCTTAGAACGTTTTACACTTGAGATTAGAGTTGCTTGAAATGTCCCATTCCAAAATTCTTCTCAGGAGCAGCAAATTAGCATTCTATTCTGACATGCTAGTCACCCTTCCAAATAGCCCATGTGTTACACCTAATGGTTTTTAAAAAAATGATTCCAAGATGAGTATTATAGACATAATGAAAGAAAATTTGGACTTACACCTTTTTTTGGAAAGTGAAATAAGTGTCATCTTTTGTGCAGTCAAGCGGTGGATGTCACCTTTTCCTTAATTTCTGCGTGACAGCACTGACTTATGGGAAGGATACCCTAGAAGTACCCAGCCACCCTTGCACGTGCTTTGACTCCCAATATTCTTCTCCAAAGGCCAACATGTTGATTCATTTTATATAACAAATGGCAGTGAGTTCTAAAGACATTGTAAGTATTAACATATTTAATTCTCCTAATACCAACATTACCAATTTTCCCCACCTCTGGTTTCTTCAGCAATTCCTTGTCTAACATGGATTTTAATGCCCAGGCTCATACTCCCAAGGTCCCTGGAACCCTTCCAGATGCTGCCTGCCAACAGAGTAGCCCAAAAGCTTCACCATTATTTTCCCCCTTCCCCCGATCTTGGAAGTCAAGGACAAAACTGGACCAGTTCACGCTCTCCACCTTGACCCCAGAAACTCTGAGATAACCACACCTGAGAGTGACCACAAAGAAGAAATAGGATCTTGTGGTCTGGATCTGGACTGTCCCCCAAAAACCTCATGTATTTGGAAGATGATTAGATTGTGGGGATCTATCAGATCATGTGAGTTAATCTATTGATTTCATGTGCCTCAATTCTTAACATATTGTGACCAACGGCATGAGGCAGAGGCAGCACTGCACTTGTTACGAGATGAGATTCCAGGAGCCTCACGTGCCGCCAACCACTCCCTGGTACTTGGCCTGTCATCATGAAAAGCGTATGCCTGGGCTCACCTAGCGGCCCCAGGACCAGCCATGCCCAGTCAAGAGCAGAACCCCTGCCAACCTGCAGCAGAAACCCCTAGCAATTAGACTGGTGTAGGCAGCCTTGGAAAACAACATAAGTCTGCCAACATTTTTTCCCAAGCAAGGGCATCATATAAAAATAACCACTGTTTATTCTCACAATCGACTCATAAAAGGTAGGACATTCTAACGCTAAAACTAAGGATATAATCTTAGAACGCAGCACAGTCCGTTCAGCAAAGACATTTGGCTATCCTCCATGTGCGAGCCTTTTCCCTTCATTCTGTCACAGAACAATAAAAATTTGGCCACTAAATAGCTCTGTTCTGCGTACTAGCAGCCTTCCCGTGTGCTTTACGGCAGAACTGCCAGAGGAACAGGAAATCAGTCACATAAATTGTGAGGCTTAAATCTTGGTTTTGTTTGTTCTGTGACAACATAAAAGTTACCTTTTCCCCACCAGGGTAGAAAATAAAATGAAAGATAAATTTTAGTACTTTCATGGTAGCTTCTCCATTGGCTGCCCACAAGCCCCTCCAAGCAAGGGGCAAAGCTGCTAACTTCCCGCTCCACTTGACGCTTGAGCTGCACCCTGCAGGACCCTGAGATACCACACCGTCCCTCCACAGGGATGACCATGTGGAGGGGAAGCTGGCAGTTCCAATGGCAGCTCTGTCAGGCCTGCAAGAACACGCAGTGTGACAGACGCAAGAGGCAGAGAAGCCCGAGATCAGCGCTAAGGACTCCTTAGTCACCATGAGGGTTGGCCACGTCCTCTTCAAACCACAAAAAGCCACTCCATGGAAGGAGAATGAGGGGAAGAGGGCTAACAGCAGATCGGCACTATACCAGATTCCATTGTTATCCAAATCCCCCCAGCACCCCAGCCTGGCTTTGACTGGTGACACGTGTACAGAAGTTTCAGGCCACACAATGGAGCGCCAAGTCCTTCTTTCTTTCTGCTATGACACCATCAGATTTTCTAACAGAGGCCACACGCTCGCCTGAGAACCTGATTCCACTCTACAACCAACCCGCAGTGGGGTGAGGCGCGGGTGGGAAGGAGGCAGCGGCTGATACAGGTCCCTGGGACTTCAGGTGCAGGTGCAGTAGACATGTTGCTGAGATTCAATGTAAGCTGAACATATACACGTCACGACCTTGGGAATGCCGTTAGCAGAGTGGGAAGCTCAACAGTGACAACTGGTGAAGATGGTGACCGTGTCTCGGCACCTGACCCCCAGGCAGGTGGAAGGCAAGGTGAGAGGCAAACACAAAGGTGCCTAAGACCCAGGGCCCTGTCACCACGGAGCGTGTGACCAACTGTCTCCCACATGGCTCTGGGTTTTCAGATTGTTTCCAGGTTCTGAGGATATTCACACACCTCCCAGGGCCCAGTACAGAGTTGTTGTTTGGTATTGGAAAGCTTGGGGTCTATTATAATCCCAACTTCTATCCTGCATCCCTACCGTCAGCCATTCCTCCCAGGGAGATGACAGTGGTCAGCTTTCCTGTCGCTGGGACACAATTCCCAACATTATGACTTCAAAGCAGAAAAGGCTTAATGTAGCTCATGTTTAAGGGGATTAGGTACACGGTGAGCTGGATCCAAGGCAGAGGTGTCAAGGCGGAAAGGCAAAGCTATGTAATTCATGGTGGCTGGAACGCAGAGGAGAGGAACAGAGCCAGAGAAGAAAGGACCAGGAGCCAAACACTCTTCTCAAGGCCACCAGACCCAGAGGTGGGCCCCACCAATCTCCTGGGGCAGATCCCCACGCCAATCAGGCTGATACGCCACCCTGACCACCACAGATGCTTGACATGCCGGGCACTAGACAAAGCAGACCAGCTCCTCAGCCTCGTGAGCCTACGTTCACTAGAACTAACAAGAAACAGCAATACAGACACCACTGGGAAGAGCTCACTTACGGAAAAAATAGGGGGAAATGCAGAAAAGAATTCTCTAAGGAGGGGCTGTTTTAGACGAACAGTGGGAACGTGTCGGGCAGACAAAGCTGGGGAGGACAGCAGCAGCAGGCAGACTGACAGCTAAGGCAAAGGGCCGAGACGGGAAAAGGGCCACTGGGCTCGCGTGGGGCACAGCAGGGCCAGCACTCTGGCGGTCAGCAGGACAAGGAGGAAATCCTGGCATGAGCCCTGGTGGGGAGCCGGACCTGTCACCGGAGCCCTTGCAGGTCCCACAGTGGAGTTGAGTTCACTGTGGTGTAAGGGGAAGCAGGGGTTTCTGAGGAGGGGGTGAAGAGACCTGGTTGTATCTGAAAGGTTCTCAGGCTGCTGCGGGAAGATGACCTGCAGAGGGGTCAGGGAGACAGGGGCAGGCCGGGGACACTCCTGCAGCCTGGACAGCTGGAGCCGCTAGTCTGTGGCATCCCCAACAGTTGTCCCATCTGCAGAGTGAGCCCACACGGCACGGCTCCAGCTGGCCGGGGTCCTGCAGTAAAGGGAATGGAGGGGCCGGTGGCCTTGCTCACCCCTGCAGGCCTTCTGGGTGCCTCAACCTTTTCTGGAGCCAGAGCTATGCCCAAAGCTTGCCCTAGAGGGCTCCCTCTGCCAGCTTTCTATCTGCTCCCAAGACACCAGAGTCTCTGCAGCCCACTGTGACACTGGGTTCATCTCTCCATCTGAACAGAACCAAGAATACACACTAGCTGGCCAGGAAGTGGGTGGACAGCTCACATGGCTGGGAGAAACACAGGCCAACGTGGAGGCTGGTCGAGCTCCAGTGAGACCGGCAGACAGAAAAGAGAGACAGGCAAGGCTCAGGTGGGTGATAATTATAACAGAAGGGCTCAATTCCAATCAGGACACCCCAGACTGACCTGAGTTCACGCTAGTTAGAGAAGCCCAGGGAGCAAGAATGAGAGGTAGCTTCTGCAGAGAAACCTCACAGAGCGCGAGGGCAGGTGGTGGGGTGGAGCTGTCCCAGCTGAGACGGTCCTGGATCAGCCAGCTCCCAGTTCACCTGACAGCTGCCCACAGTCACACGGGCGATCTCGGCAGAGACCATCTGAGCTCTGCTCATGCTAGAATGACTCCTCAGTCGACTCAGAAATTCAGGAAGAAATAATAAACGTTTGTTGGTTTTAAGCTGCTGAGTTGGAGGTGACTTGTTTTGCAACCATCGCTAACTGGTCCAGAGGAGACTGACTGCCAGTAGCTACTCCCTGTCTCTGTAGCCAGTCTCTCCTGAAGTCACAGTCCTGGTTTCCTGAAGCCAACGCATTTTCAGATTCATGAACTAGAGTCATGACCTATGATATGCATTCTTGAACTTGACTTTACAAATTATCCTGATACCTCATTTAAAAAAAAAAAAAGGCCTCCCCTCCTTTAACTTGCAATTCTTGTGTGCAGTGAAGGGATTGGACGACTTCCAAGGAGGCTCCAGGATCTACTGCTCTGAGTTTGGATGACTCTGACCTCTTCATCCAGCCAGCTGTCACATAATCAGCAAGGACTGGTTTGGAACTTGCAGTGTGTTAAGCTACTGTCAGAATCCTGAGGAGCAGCCAGAGACACCAAGACATGGTCCACTGACAGCTCCTTGTCGTATGTATTCAGAGACAGGCCTCGGGGAGGACTCATGCTCCTGCCTCCCAACAGAGAGATGAGCCAGGAGTGTCCCCAGGCTCCTAGATGCCTGCTAGAACTCTTAAAGACAAAATGGAGAGACAGCCTGGAGCCTCTCCCACTCCTTACAGCTGTCCTACACGACCTTCTCCTCCACCCCTAGGACGACAGATAAGTGGAAAACATTTGCCCCCGAGCCCAGAACACAACCATACCATGGAACCAGGGGGCGATGGATTTGGTGTTCCTCTCGAAGCCGGCTCCACGGGGCAGCTGCTCCTCCTTAAACCAGCGGACAATGATTTCTCTGGAGACGGGACGAAGAGGGCGCTCCCAAGTCCTGCTGAGAAGAGAGGGAGAGTCAGCGAGGAGGAAGGAGGCAAGAGCCAGAAAGACAGGGTTTCACTAACTTGCCAGCAGACTGGCCTTGAACTTGGGGTCCTCTAAGTTCAGCCACCCAGAGTGCAGAAAACATTATTTAAGAAAGTAATCTCAAAAAATTAAGAATTTGTGTGCACCAGAAAAATGTATCACAACGGCCAGAAATAGACATGACAAATAGAAAAAATATAAAAATATTTATCACATGCAAAAAAATCTTTTCTCTAGTATTTAAAGACATTCCTAAAAATCGTGTAGGAAAAGGCCAATCAAGCCATGTTAAACTGTATAAAAGAAAAGGACAGAGATAGAATGAAACACCAGTGGGGCTTTATAAATGCAAAATGCTTAGTGTCACTCATAAGTGGAAATGTCAGTGTCAGCTTGACCCGAGACATGATTGCTTACACAGAATAAAAGTTTGACAGCACATTGTTGGGGAGGCAAAAGGACCAGAAGGTAAACTGGAACCAGCCCAGCACAAGGCCAGCGGAGTTATAAACACACACAAGCCTTCCCCCAGCAACTCCACTTGGGAAACTTCTCTTGCAGATAATTACTGCACACACATAAAATTAATGTCTACAAGGTAATTCATTCAGGGTGCTGTTAGCAATAGCTAAAGATTTTGCGACACAACCACTGTTCACTCACAGAGTTTTTACTAAATAAGTTCTAGCACGTCCCTGCCGTAGAATCCAACAGGAGGGACAAGGCAGTTCACGTTGGCAACTGACCGAAGAAAATGGGAGAACACAGAAGAGCGAAAAGAAGTAGTCACCTATGGGGGAAGAGGGGCCCGATCAGATGGAACACAGAAGAGCTGGGTCTCCTCGGTATGGCACACCTTCTCCAGCTCCCTGGTCTGAGGATCAGGAGTGCCGAGGAAGAAGGGGACAAGGGAGGGAAAGAGGGAAGAGAAGAGGACACGGCTGGTGCCTCCCAGATGCCGGGGAGTAGGGGTCACAAACGATTCCAAATCCCAGTCAAAGCAAGACTCGAGCAGCCCTGTTACCTCAGGAAAACTGGGGCTGAGGGACGGGCTGATTCCAAGGGACCACGGATGTTTAGCAATGGTGGAGGGGAGTGAGAGGTCAGCTCGAGGAAGAGGAGGACATGGAGAGACTCCCAGGGGACTCTGCCCTTTTGGTCCTGGCATCCTGCCAATCAAACATCTAGGACACAAATGTATGTAAGCCCCTTCGTATACACGCCCCAGCTGATCTATAAATCTCTGTTCCGACTGGGAAAAACAAAAGTCACCTGTAGTTTGAAACTAGCAAACCTTTTCTCTGGGTTACTGGAGCCCATTTAACCAACTTGAGGTCCTTCACATCATGCACCTAACCTGGGACCAGGGACCTTTAGGAACCAAAAACTGTATACAAATATTTTGGGATTTTATATATGAAATTTTGAGGAAAAGAGGGTGCAAAGCATTTTTTTTTTATCAAGGGAATCCTTTACCCTAAGTGGGTTGAGACAGAACTTCAAGTTGCTAGAAATGCCTAAACCCCTATGTTACATGCATTCATACAGAAAAAGACCACTCTAAACCCCAATGTGTTTACAATTATGCACTAATAAAAATATTGAGGCTTGATCCAGTGAATGTTTAAAATTTTTAAATATATTACAGTAAAAAATATATTGCTGTTACTCCCCCTCCACATACTCCCCCTCCCTTCTTACATGTTTGGCCCACACTCCTTGCCGCTCTCTGAAGCAGGTCTAAAAGTCCTTACCTGTGAGCATCTCGAGAAGATGTGATCAAAGATATAGTGGAGGCCACCACCAAGTGGCACCCAATAGAAAGGCAGGCTTGCAAACCACTGTGGTATGGCTTCATCCACCTTAGTCAGTCCTGGCACGGTGACCTCTGCTCTCACTCAAAATCAAAACGACCACGAAAGGTGAAAGTTTTCAATCCATTCAGGATGTAGAGGTGATCACCACAATGTAACTCAAGACACTCGTTGAAAGAGGGCTCCCGACCAGCTTCGGAAAGGGGCAAGAATGACGGGACAGGCGTGTTCAAGTAAAGGGGGAGTACTGGGAGGGTCGGGGGCAGTGTGTCTTCACTGTAACTTTATTAAATTTAAACGTTCATTGTATTTTGTATCCTGCCTCATACAAACACTGAAACGATAGAAAATACTCCTACAAGTGAAAGACAAAGATTCAAATGAGACCCATTCCTCCCCTCCAACCCATCACTCAGACTAGAGCACTGAGGCCCAGGGCTAGAACCCCGTCTGAAGACCCTGGGCCTGCCCCAGGCCAAGGCCCCGCCCACCCTGCCACACATACCAGGACCCCTGACTCACCGGGCCGGCAAGGCAAGGAGTGGCGGCGGTCCTGGCCCCGGAAGATGGTGGTAGACTCTTGCCTCCTCCTCCTGGTTCTGGCCAAGCTCCTGAAACATGGAACTGAGGCCCGCAACTGTGCCCTTCTGGATGGCACGGAGCGAGTGGCGACGGTACTCGTCGCGGGCGCGCTGGGCTCGCTGGCTCCGCTCCTCATCAGCAGCCTTGATCCTGCGTACTGGGAAAGGGGTGCCAGTGTGTCAGCCTCGACCTGCAGCCAGGCTGTACACTGTGCAAGTCCAAACGGGCACAGCCCTGAAGGACGCACCTAGAATTCTGGGTGTGGAAGAAGGAGCAGAAGGCAGCCCCGATGTGCGTTACGAACATTTCACGTAACTGGGAATGTTTTATCGTGAGGCCTTTTGAGTCTCTTTGAGTCTCTCATCTGACATCACTGATATGATACATATGTGCGCAGAATACTCAAGCTCATTGTAAACTTTATGTATTGCATATATGCATTAATAAAAAGAGGAAAAGAAATTGGAATTCATGTATATACAAATTTTTTGAACAATTTAAAAATAAATGAAAGGAGGAGGGGATGGGATTGTAATTCTGATGCAGTATATATGTGCACAAAACACTCAAGTTTAATGTAAACATTATATATCACATATATATAAATGGGGAAAGTGAAAAAAGATGGCAAATTACAAAAATAAAAGAAAATAGACAAATGACCATAAAGCACACAAAACAACGCGTAGCGTCATTAGGAAGGTGTAAATGGTCCCCACCAGGAGCTACCACTCAGCCTATATTAGGGAGCCTGCACCCAGAGCCGCCGCAAGCAAACGTGTGGGCAAGACTGCGCAGAGCAGAGCCTCGGGCCCTGCTGGGAGACGGACGTAACATGGAAAACAGCACGCAGGTCCTCAAAGGCGACACACAGTTACCATATGACCCAGAAACACCACCCCTAGACGTACACCCAAGAGAACAGAAAACACACGCACAGACAAAACCCCCCTCCGAGTGCTCACAGCAGCATCATTTCAGTGCCCTCAAAGCGGAACAACCCACAGTCTATCAGCTTCTAAGCAGACCAAACACGTGTGTTAGAATAGCCTTCAGCCAAAATAAAGGAAATGGTGGTTCACCCACAACGTGGGTTTCAACCTGGCAGACTCCTACGAGTGCGTGACCCACTGGGTCGTTTCCGCCCCTCCCATCAGCCGCTGGCCCCGACTCGGGCCTTCCTGAGCCCCTTCTGCGCCTGTGTCCCGTCACGCCTGACCAGCCGCACCGCGCACAAGTCCGCCCCCGGCCCCCCAGCCCCCTCACCCCGCTTCCTAAGCCTGCCACACCGCTTGTCACAAAGCCTTCGCGCCTACCTCTCCTCCACCCGAGCGCTCCCCTGCCACGGTGACTCCGGGCCACCACCAAGGCCCACGTCACAGCTCCTCCCCGGGGTCGCCACCCCGACGGGCCAGGCGCTGCGCCAACAGCCTGTGGCCTCCCTCCCTCGGCCGGTCTGTGCGCCTGTGCCTGCTCTGGGTGGCGAGTCCCTCCTAGGCCAGGGCCGGGACGCCCTCCCTGAGTCCCGGGGCGCAGCCCAGCGCCAGGCAGTGACTGTCAGCCCAGCGAAGGCAGCACCTCATTCCACAACAGGCTCCTCTGGCGCGCCGCCCGCGCCCCACGCGCCCGCCGAGCGCCCCGCAGGCGCTGCACTCACGCTGCTCGGCCCACTCGCGCTCCTCCGCCTCGCTGGCCGGGCTGTGCAGCTGCGCCTGCTTCAGGCTCCAGTACAGCTCCTTCGCCCTCTGCTCCTCCTGCAGGCGAATCTGCTCCTCTCCTCGCTTTCTCTCCTCTTCCTCTTTCCTCTAAAAAAATCACAGCGTGACATCAGGACACCTTGGCGCCTCCCAGTGGAGGTGCATCCCCGCAATTCTGGGGCCGGTCCGCGCTGAGTCTCGGGGTTACGTAAGGGGGCCAGAGGCGGCCACTCGGGTCTCGGGCCCTAGACAGTTACAGTGGCGGTAGTCGCACTCGGAGAGAACCAGCTGTGTCGGGGATGGGACTCAGTGGGACCGCATTTGCCCAGCACGCACGAGGCCCTGGGCTCAGTCATCAATACTGGGGAAAGGAGGAAAGAAAGAAAAAGAATCAAATGAGCTGAAATACATGGAGTGACTTGTAAACTCTAAAGTAGTATATCCAACGTTTTTGCCCTTGATTTTTTAGTGTTATAATGAAAAATTCTAAAAAGGAAGCTTTAGTACATATATGTGTGCATTAACTATATTATTAACTGCATATTTTATATGTAGCTCAAGACAGTTCCCATATGCTAAAAAAAAAAAAGGCAAAAAAACTGACAAGTTACAAGTTGGACACGTTTAAAAGAACATTCCAAAGCTTCCTCAAAGATAACAGAGTCCCGGCCAACTTTGGACTTGAAACCATTATGGGATAAGAAGGAGGGCAAGAACAAGAAAGGCCAGCGGCCTTCCCCGAGCCCAGCCCCGCAGGCAGGAAAGCACGTCTTAATCTGGAGTTTGGACGAGGTATTTCTAAGAGCGAGCATATTTAGGGGCCCTAAGTGTCCCTTTCTGTTCCAGCTTCAAGTTGCAAAAAAGATTATGTGTTTACCTTTGTTTACATGTAAATAATGTTTATGTTGTGTGTGTGTGTGTGTGTGTGTGTGTGTGTGTGTGTGTGTGTGTGTGTGTGTGTGTGTGTGTTATGAGCTTATAATTCTTTCAGTGAATAAGCAGGACTATAGCCTCAGAGCTCTGGGAGATGGAGTCAGGAGGACAGCAAGTTCGAGGCCAGCCTGCACAACTTAGTAAGACCTTGTCTCAAAATCAAAGTAACAAAGTTGTTCAGTCTCCAGGACCGCAAAAACAAAGCAAAACAAAAATAGGAGCTCTCAAATGACCTAACCTGACACCACCTCTCCACCCTAGGCCAGCGCCCACGCACCACCATGCTCGGTTGTCCCAGCCGTGCTGTCCTGGGGCTCCGCTGGAACCTCCCACTAATGCTGCTGCCTCTTGACTTACTGATTCTGCCTTTCGTTTTGGAATTTTTAGCACTTCGACCTCCCACAGAGGGGAAACCCATACTTCTCCTTTTCCTTATAATAAATTCTCATCACAATCTGTGGTTAAATCAGTAATCAATGTCAGTGCAGCTCCCTGCAAAGCCAAAGAAGGCATTGTTTCCATAAGCCTAAAAAGTACATTTTTAAAATTTTTAACATCTTTGAAATTTTCCCATGTCTTATGAAACCTGCCCTTTTAAGAGGCAACAGTTTTCCTCCATATCATTATTATGTATTCTATAATCAACAAAATCTTAAATTCAATAAAATATGAAAACTGATGGTGTACTTGTTCATTTTTCCCCCCTTGGGTTAACAGTTATTTTATCTTAAAATTGGACATTAAAATTCCATCAGATGTGGTAACTCCATCAGCGTGTCAAACTAGGTGTTCTTTCTTGTACTAGAAAACACAGCAGTAGCTTTCTCAAGTGACACCACGTGCTCCGGTTCCATTTTTCCTTAGGCGATCTGAACGGGTCGCTACTTAGTCCTCTCTCCATCCCTCCTTCTCAGACCTGCCTCTCAATCTTTCCTAAAATGAAACCTCCTTTCTTTCTTGGCCACTCCTTCCTTTTTGGCAATATATCTATATTAGTCCCTTACCTGGCTCTGGGACAAAATACCTGACATCCGCGACTTAAAGGGGATATTCTCTGGGCTCATGGCATAAGAGGATTCAGTCCATGGTTAAGCGGCTGTGAGCCAGAAACTGTACAACAAAGGCACCTGGCAGAAGAAACTGCTCACTCTATGGCAGCCAAGAAGTACAGCGAGGAAGAGTGGGGGATAAGAGTACAGCCTCCAAACACATGTCCTCAGGGTCACGGCCCTTTTGACCAGGCCCTGTCTCCTAACAGCATATTTAGCTATGAACTCACCAATGAATAGTCTGCTGATGGAAACAGGGGCCCCAGGAGCCAATCACCTTCCAAAGCTCATCTTCTGAAGTCATGGTATCTGGGGGACATTTTAGATGCAAGCTATAACAACATCTCATAATATTTCCAAGGTGAGGATGTGCAAAGACACTGAGTCCTTGTGTACCTGACATTGTTGATACGCTGCCTTCACATATAATTGATCATAGATGAATATTAAAAATCCTTTTCCTGCAGAATTTTGAGGCCTTCACTTCCTTGTCTTCTAGAATTCAGTGCTTCCGTTTTGATATTTTACTTTTCTGCCTAAGAAATTAATTTTTCTCTCTGGAAGCCTTTAGGGTCTCTCAGCACTGATGTTCTGAATTATTTTAAATGATGTCCCTGGGGTGGGATGACTTCCATTCACCGTGTTGGGCACTTAAGTGTTTTGATCTGGAGTCTCACGTCTGTCGAGGGTAACACATCGTTTTTGCTTAGAGTTTCCCTGACACCTTCTCTCATTTCTCTCTGCCATCAGAGGACTCCTGCAAAGCAAGTTGTGGTTTCTCTGAGCTGACCTTCTAAATGCCTCTCATTTCTGTCTCCTTGTGCATCTCTTGTCTTCTTTGTCCTTCTTCTGATTGAAACAACCAACGACGGGACCTTCCCAACCTTCTGTACACAGCAGCTGCAGCATTTGCAGTTTCAAGCCCGCTTCTTTCTTCTTTCCTTCTCCTTTCCCATTCACTGCCTCTTGTATTTGTTTCAGAAATGCAACTGCTCACCTTGCTGAGGATCTCAGAGCTTTTCCGCAGCCCCTCTCTGAGCCAGCTATTTCCTCTGTGTTTTGCTTGTGCTGCCTGAGTTTGTCTGACCCGGGCGTGCCATTCCTCTACGTCTCATGCTCTGTGGCTACCTGCTCCTATTCAAGAGAGCAGGTGGAACCAGAACGGGAAGCCCAGGGTGCACAGCAGAGCTTCACTGAGGCGGGACTCACTCTAGGGCGACTGGATGAGGAACCAGTCATTTTGTTGAGGTACCTGAAATTTAAGCTTCTAGAAGTTCTTTTTGTGAGGTTATTCAGGATCTTCACTGTCCTTGCTGGGCCCTATCTGCCCACCAGAATTCCAGGAGCTGACTGGGAAGCAAGCAGGACCCCCCACCCAGTCCACAGTTGGCAGGAACCGTTTTGAAACATCTCTTTACAAATGTCCTCAAGTCACCCAGGACTGTCAGAAATAGAGCCCCACAGGACTGCAGGGGGCAGCAGTGTTCCCTAGGTAAGCTGCCTGCTGCACCGACCACATCCTGTATGAGTCCTGCTCTCTGTTTCTTCCAGTCAGGTTGCTCTCTCATCCTCGCCCCCATATTACAGGCTGACCAGATGCCCCAAGGAAATACAGGATTCCTATTTGTGACATAAGCCTAGAGCCCAGTCCTGGAACCCTGGTTCTGGGTGCTGGCCAGCATAGTATTTTGATCATGAAGTCACATGGGATTGGGTTGCCAGAATAGAGCTAACAGGCTGACTTTATGTAGCTCCATTTGTTAACACAAAGACTCCACAAAAAAATCATTTGTCAGCCTTGCATAGTCTAAATGCGACTATGACCATCAGCCCTGCCACGCCAAGTTCAGCTCTTTCCTTAATCTCCCTCCCTCCCACCTCCCCTCAGATGTTCTCCCCACTCCCCTAATACTCTGAGCCCTGAGCCTTTCCCTTTTACCTTCCATCTCTTTCCATCCAGGGATGAATGCAATATCCTGGGGGGGAAGCAGATAAAGACGGGAAGATGCAGGTCTAGCCACTGCATGCAGGAATTTCTGCTCTTGTGCTCAGCTGCGCCCTCTGCAGTGCCTGCTATCCAGTCCTGGGCACTGTGGGGTTCTGGGCTGAGCTAGCTCCCCACCAAATCCTTCCCCAGTCTTCCTGTGTCCCCAGCTTCCAAATGTTTATCCATACCTGTCATCTGTTCTCTCTTGATTCCTCTCTGCTTCTCTGTGGCTTATAACTCCTGGGGGCACTTTTGGAGCTATGCCAGTGACTCAAAAGGGGGGGGGGATAGATAACGGTAAACTTTTAATCCCTGATTTTTAAAATAATATGATTTTGATTGCTTCTGAAGTGGTTTAGAGTGAGGACTTTTCTCCAATTCAACGATGAATTTTTATTCTTGAAGGACAGATAAAACTCCAACTACTAATTAGTCACTCTAAAAGTAAGAGATTAAAGACTAAGCCATTTAAGTGCTGCTCTGATCCTTCCCCTCCCACTCTGAAGCATCGAGAGGCCACGCAGCCTGCTCTGGGCAGCAGAGTCAAAGCAGTGAGCAAGACGGGCGCTGTCCCCACCACTCAGAGCCTGCCTTCCACCCGCGAGAAAAGCACTAAAAATAATTAAGAACACTTATAAGAAAATTAATAAATACCATAAATAATGAACAGTGCATAGAGAATTAAAATAGCATGAATGAGAGATTCTAGGAGGCTAGTTTAGGTGGGGGGCCCAGAAGACCTCTCAGAAAGGTAACAGACGATCTGATACTTAACAAGCAGAAAGAACCACAATCAGGGGGAAATTTCCAGAAAAAGGTAACCACAGAGCAAAGGACCTGGTGCTGCGATATATTTGGTCTGTTTCAATGCAGAGTTACTGTTAGGATATAAATCTAAAACGTCCTCCCAAAGTCTCATGTTTTAGGAAGTTGCCTGGATCACGTGATGCAGTGCTCCTCAGCAAATCCAATCACATAAGTTCACTAGGTGACTGAGCTGTTAGGAGGTAGGGCCTCGACGGAGGTAAGCCACTGAAGGGTGACCAGGAAGGACAAGTTGTTGTCCCTAGCTCCTCCCCCCTCTCTGTGTTTCCTCAGAGCCATGACATAAACAGCTTCCCTCCACCAGCCCTTCCAACGTGACATTCCTGCCTTGGATCCAGACACCCATAGACTGAACCCATGGAAATTGTGCACAAAATAAATCTCCCTCCTTTGTGGGTGTGAGGTATTGTGTATCAGCAACAGGAAAGTGACTACTAGAGTTGCTCATAATGAAAAAAAAGTCAAAATTCCACACTGGTGGGCTTGAGATGCCCTGTCCCACTCAGAAGGTCTACTGTGGGCAGTGGGAGGCCGAGGTAGGGGCCAAGGGTGGAGCAGATTAAAGATACTGACAAAGAGGACTTCTGCACATGGACAGTGTCTCTTGGGCACGGTTCCTAAAGGGTCACTGAGAGATGATAGGGTCACTCCATCATGATAAGTTAGAGAAAGAGCAAAAGCCAGAACAAGGCTCTGAGAAGGAAGGCCAAGGCCAAGCCACTCAGCAGGCCCAGTGCCTACCGGGCGACCAAGAGGGAAGCGTTTCGAGGAAAACGGAGAGGGACACCCAGCAGAAGGCTACTAGGCATCCCAAAGGACATGAACGTCCCAAGGGGCTGCTGGGCGTGGCCACGGAAGGTGAGAGTGGGTGTCCACGAGAGCAGCCCTGGGCCCTGAAGGAGACGCACCGAGGCCTCACGGGCAGTGAGTGACAATGAGCGCAGCCGATCCTGCAGGACATCCATCTGTCACAAAAGAGGCAACTGGAAGGGAATGAGGGGCAGGAGCGTCACCAAGTGGGAGGCTGGGGCAGGAGGGCTGCAAATCCGAGCTCAAAATTTTAGTGATGTAGTGATTTAGCAAGACCCTGTCTAAGAATAAAAAAAAAAAAATGAGAAGGATCAGGGATAGACCTCAGTACAAAGGCCTGATTTTCAATCCTCAGTGTAGCAAGAATGAGAGAGAGAGAGAGAGAGAGAGAGAGAGAGAGAGAGAGAGAGAGAGAGAGAGAGAGAGACACGTGGGAGGAAGAGCACAGCAGAAAACCACTGAATTCTATAAAACTGAAACTTCAGTCTATAAGATTCCAGAGCGAAATAAACTGAGCATCACCACAAAGGCCTTTCGCCCTCAGTAGTGTCTCCCAGCGTGGAAACCACGCGTCACACTGGCACGGCTCTTCCCAGTTCACACAGGGCGCTTCCCAGTCTTCTCTACTCTCTGCCAATGGTCATCGCATCACTCAGTCCACGGCCACCAGAAAGGCTTCCGATCTGTCACCGTCCACCGCTGCCTTCAAGCAGGCGCAGCCCTGAGGGCAGAGACAGGCCGCCAGCGCCTGTCAGGGCCAGCTCCAACCCCGGCCCCAACGCCCTTGAACAGGTGAGGGGTGCGCTCGTTTGGTGGGGCTGCTGGAACAAACCCCCACAGACAGGTGGCTTTGAGGACAGAGTTGTTCCCCCACAATGGTGGAGGCTCCAAGTGCAAATCAAAGTGTAACTAACACGGCAGAGTTGAACTTGAAAAGTTAGACTTTCCCTCTAGACGTAAGAGATCTCTCTAGATTCCTCCTGCTGAACAAATAGCCAACACCTCCTCCTCCTCAGCCCAGTGACAGACACGCAGATACTGGCTCCAGTGGGACAGGGCGTGATTTCCTTTCCACCAGTAAAGGGAACAGGAAGCTGGAGAGGACCAGACATGATCAAGCAAGCCTGTAGCTGTGCCTGATCTCTGGGTTCCCTTGCTCTGTTCCATGCTATAAAAGACTCTTGTATTTCCAAAGGAGATAGTGATTTGAGGTACATGCATCCCTCCATCTCCTCAGAGCTATCATTGCATAAATCTTTTTTCCTTTTTGCCAAAATAAATGTCGCCCTTTGTTTTTGTCAGCAGCGAGCAAAGGAACCTGAGTAAATGCTCCCAAGCGGCCAGAAACAAAAACATTAGCAGGGTTTGATGCCTGCAGATGGCCCCCTCTCACTGTGCCTTCCCGTGGCCTGTCCTCCACGTGTGGGGGCCTGTGTCCAAATTTCCCTTTCTCAGAATTTCCTCTTCCCACTCACATGGCCCCACTGACCCTAAAGATTTCATTTTAGCTTACTTGTCCCCATTTCCAAATATGGCTACATTCTGAAGGACTGGGAGTTAGAACTTCAATCTTTGGATGGGGGAGGGGCACACAGGGAGCCCCCCATCACAAGGAGACTGCACCCCAGAGAGGGGTCATGGCTTGTGGCTCACTGGTGAGGGCTCCTACACCTCCCAGATGTGATTAACCTAAAGCAGAATGTTAACCATTCACCCAGCTCCTGTCACCTCAGTGTGGGACACCACCGACGGAGCCAGAGCTAGCAACTGCCTTGTCCCTCAAAGGAAAATAATGGGTCACTTTGGTGACAAAGGCAAGTTATTCATGAATATAAGAACCCAAAAAAGAAAACATTTTGCAACTCCACACAAGCAGAAATACATCTTTCTCTCCACAGTCTTGCCCCCGTGCAGAAATTGTCTAGACATTCTCAGCGTTGGTGTGACTCTCAGAATCCTCTGGCCCTTCAGGGACCCGTTTTCTCCATTGAACAGCCAGAGACCAACCCCACAAAGAGGCAAATAACCAAACACCTCCATTCCAACCAGGACGGTGTCATCTCATCTGGCTCACAGCCCTCTGAGCAGTTGGCCTTAATTCAATCACCTTCTGCTGATAACCCATCAGCCAACAGCGCACCCCAGGGGCCCTGGAGGGCTTCACCTCAGTGGAATACGGCACAGACAAATGATGTTCCTGGAAGGCATCCTTGTCCTCAGCCTAGCCCCACCCACAGCTCTGCGCCTTGCTGGATGAAAGACTCCAGGCGGGCTGGAAGGGCATGAACCTTTCCTTCACCAATTTTACACTGCAGGGCTCCTCCTCCAACGCTGAGCGGAGGAGCCAGGAATGAATGAGTGGAGGTCAGGCAGGGTGTGTAAGGGTCTGGGAAGGGAAGGGGACAGCCAGATCCTGTGGTCCCATTCGCGGCAGCTTTGGCGAGGGAGGCTTCGGGGAAGTGTGACATGTGCAAGAAGGTGGCACACGCTTGTAATCCAGCGGTCTGGGTGACTGAGGTAGGAGGACTGCAAGGTGGATCCCAGCCGGAGAAATTTAGTAACTTAGGGAAAGCCCATCTCAAAATAAAAATAAAGAAGCACTGGGAATGTAGCTCAATGTGAAGGCCCTCACCTGGATCCCCAATATCACACAAATTAAAAATAACGCTAAAACAAAAGTCTCAAAATAAAATTGAGAAGTGGAAAGTTTCCCTACCACTAATAATCTTTTGAGAATAAGGCAGTGAGAGCTTCTTGAGGTAAAGAGGATGGCATCCCACGGTCCAAATAATCAACAAGCTTGAAGAAAAAAGAGAAACAGAATCATCTCAAACAGAGAGAAATTTAGAAACATCTTACAGGTGGTACACACCTGTACTCCTAAAACTCTGGGAGGCTGAGGCAGGAAGGTCACAAGTTAAAGCCCAGCCTAGGCTACTTAAGGACTTAGCAAGATGCTGTCTCAAAAATTAAATACAAAGAAAAGGGAAGCTGGGGGTGCAGATCAGTGCAAAGGCTCTGGATTTCATCCTCAGTACCGAAAAAATAAAAAAAGAACATCTTTCTTTATCAAGGAAACAAAAGGTAAGACTGGAAGGTAGAGAGGGAAGGTCAGAGCAGCAGGAGGAGGCAGGGCAGCATCCCTACTGAGCATTCTCTGTGATCTTAAGCAGAGGAAGCAGCCAGAAGCCATCTCCCAGCTAAAAAATTCAAGGCGGTGGATGTGAACTAGCTCTGGCCCCGGGAGCTCCTTTATGCCAAAGGAGGCTTTTATAGGTGTGTATTGCACCAGCCACGGCTAAGTGGTTATTTAAAGCAAATCGCCAGCTGTCTCTCCTATTTTGAACCATAGATTGCTAAGTAACCAGAGAGAGGCCATTTTCGCCACCATTCGGCCTTACATCAGTCACATACTCTGTTCTCAAAGGAGCTGTTTTAGAAACGTACAGTAAAAAAGCCACTAACACTTTCTGTGAGAAGTTGTTTTTCATGTTGTTCGATACTCCTGACCCTCAGACCTTATCACAAGAAAGTAAGGCTGCCACCTTCACAAACTCCGAAGACGACAAGATTACCTGGCCCTACTCTATCCTCCTACAGTATTTTTCCATTTTCCTTGACCTATACAGCCTCACTAGCTCCTAGCTTTTGCCAGGTGTTACAGCTTGAATGTGAAACGTCCCCCCAAAACTTCATGCATTTAGATGTTGCAGAATGCCTGGAACCATGTGCTGTTTAAAGGTGGGGCTTGGGGCTGGAGGAATAGCTCAGGAGTTAAAGTGCTTGCCTAGCAAGCTCAGGGCCCTGGGTTCAATTCCCCAGCACCACATAAGCTAGGCACGGTGGTTCATGCCTAAAATCCCATCCCAGCACTCGGGAGGCTGAGGCAGGTAGACTGCCATGAGTTCCTGGTCAGCCTGGGCTCAACAGTGAGTTCAGGACCAACTTGGACTACAGAACAAGACTGTGTCTCAAAAAAATAAAAAAAGGCAGGGCCTGGTTGGTTGGAAGAAGCAGACCACTGGGGGCTGGACCCAGAAGGGGCAGATCACTGGGACAGGATGTGGAAGGACACATACAGCTCCATCCTCTCTTCCTCACCCTGCTTCCTGTTTGCCATGCTGTGAACAGCTTCTCACTAGCTGGGCCTCCGCCATGCGCTTCTAGATGTCGGGTATTCTGTCCCAGCAGGGAAAAGACATCTAAGATACTAGGCCTGTGCCAAAGTGAGCCATTCCTTCCTTCTGGCCTAAACTTTTCCATTTAAAAGTAGCACCACCCTGCTCCTTCACGGAAACCTCTTTTTTCCTTACCCACAACTCCTCACCTCACTCCCTGGTTTCTCCAATAGATCTTCTCTTTCCTGTTCCAGTCCTGGTAAGTTCTTTCACCACTTGTGCTGCCAGCCTCTGCCATGCCACCTCTCAAAGCACAGAGCTAACTACTTGGAGGAACTGACATGCATATGTTCTGAAAAAAATGAGTATTAGGTTGGACAACTCATCTATTTATATAATTTATTAAAAAGTGGGTCCTCCAGAAATTATTACTACATGATTCTATGTCTTTATATGTCTGAGATTCAAATAAAAATATATAAAACTTTAGGAGAGTAGCTACCACTTTGTAGAGAGAAAGATCCCAAAGATGGGAAGACAGAACTTCAGCCGTGTTAGCAATTGGGAGGGACATTGGGAGTCGAACTCAGGAAGTGCTGAGCTACAACCCTAGCAGTTTTTATTGTTTTGAGACAGGAATTCACTAAGTTACTCAGGCTGGCCTCAAACTTGTGCTCCTCCTGCCTCAGCCCCCATGTATCTGCGACTATAGACATGCATCATTAGTTTTGGAAATACGAACCAAATGTGGGAAATACTGACACTTGTTGAACTTGTGAGTTGGATGTCCAAATATTTGATGTTATTTTCTCTGCTTTTTTGTATATTTAAATGTTTTTATACATTAAAAAGCCATTTGTAATTTTTTAATCAGAAATTTTGAAGTCACAGAAAGCCATTTCTCCTACATTCTGCCATCTAAGCTAGACTCAAGGCCAGCATACACTCCCAAGGAAGACCAAACCTTACCTCTAAAAGGACGGGGATGGACTGCAAAGAATTTCCCCTGTATATGTAATCCACCACAAAAACTTTTTTAGACAATATTTCAGCCTGTGCTTTACAATCTCTATCTTCTGAGTGAAGAACTCAATACAGCAAAAGGATAGAGCATTTAAGGCAGATATAACAAAAATACCCCGATCCCACCCCACCCCTGCTCATATACCCAGACTGACCAGCTCCAGTTCTGGATCTGATGCTCCGGAGACAGTCCTAGGCAGCCCCTCCGGAGCTCTCAGAAGCCAGTTACATTTTTAAGATTCCTCAAACTGAAGACAAGCCAAGTCAGGGTGGCTATTGTGAGGAGAAGGGTAGAGTTGCAGCTGACGGGATTTGGGATTAGCCTGGGATTGGTGAACTACACATCTGGGTGTATCTGAGTGGGTCCTGGAGGCGAGGCCTTAGGGTCTATGATTGGTCCTTCATCCCTTCTGTTTCCTACTCTGCTTCCCGGCCACAGTGAACTAAGCAGCTTAATTCCACCATGCCCTTCCACCATGATGTCTGCCTTGAGCGAGCCATCACAGACTGAAATCACAGGCCAAATTAAACCTCTCATCCTTTAGCTTGTAGATGCTAGGTATTGCATTCAATGAAAGAGAAAGCTAACAAATACAACCATCTCATTAAAGTTGAAACATTCACATTGGTCAAATTAATTTTTAATACAAAAATAAATTCACTGTAACTCTAACTTTCACTGGGGATAATACCAAAAGCCTGCGCTGAAATTCCCTAGTGACCTGAGGGCCTAGCCGGATAGCCTTACTGACTTCTTCTTGAGCCTTGGCACAGACACCCTGCAATTTATCACCCCTTCTACCATCAAGGCTCTTGAGAAGACCATCAGCCCGAAAATCTCCACTGGTAACTTGATCCCTCCATGATCTCCCTGGGAACTGAGCCCAGGACCCACTCCATTGAAGTAGCCTCCGGCAACTGGGACGCAGTCCTGTACAGAGGGACAAGGGAGGTCAAGGTGGCGCAGGCAACTATCACTGCCAGGGACAGAGAAAAAGAAGTGGTTTTCTTCCCCAGGAGACCAAATAGTCACATGCAAAATCCAACAATGGAAGCCTCTTTCCACTGTGGACTAGGCTGGACAGACTATTACAGAATCGTTAGTTTCAGCACGTGTGACAGTGACAGCAGTGGCACCTGAAGGCAATGTCCTTACTCATAAGAGAGCCATGCTGAAGTTCTTAGGGTTTTACTAGGAGTCTGTAAACAAAGGCTCCTAGGTCAAATATAGCCTCCACCTGGGTTGTTTTGTTTATTTGGTTTGGTTTGGTTTTATTTTGTGGTACTGTGGATCAAATTCGGGGCTTTTACAGAGAGCTACATCTCCAGCTCTTTATTTTTTCTTTTAATCTTAAGACAGGGTCTCACTAAGTCACTAAGTTGCCCAGGCTGGGTTTGAACCTACAATCCTCTTACCTCAGCCTCCGAGACTGCTGGGAATACAGGCCTGAGCCACCAGACCTGGATCCTTCTGTTTTTTAAAAAGAAGTCTTATTGAAATATAGGTATAGGTTATGTATATATGTTACATATTATGTACAGTTATTATGCTTCTATATGAGCAGAGTGGAATAGTGTAACCTAGCTAGTGTGCCTTCCGAAGCCTGAAATATTTGCTACCTGATCCTTTACAGAAATTCACTTGCTAACACCTGGATTTGAGTGTCATGGTCTGTGCAACATTCTTTCACATTTTTCAGTAAAACAATGACTGAGAAAAGATAAATATACATAGATACGTATCAGTCTAGATATAGATACAGATAATATATTTTTATGCACATATATATGTTATGAAAGAGAAAGGGATAAAGCTCATTTGGCAAAGTGTTAATAGTTTATAAATTTATGAATGTTCACTCTATTGTTCTGAATGTTTGAATTTTTTAATAAAATGTCTGTGAGTCAATCCTGTTTTAGTTTAAAACTTCCATCAAAAGTCACGACATCTGGAACAATATATGAAGGCTTTAGTAACAATTATGTATAACAAGCCATTGCAATCGTTTTGAAGCTACTGTCGACAGCTCATCCCCAATCACCACAAAAAGAATATCAGGTTTAAGGTCAACTAAAAAAAAAAAATGTGGCGTGCACAATATAAATAATAATTTTTAACAAAATTCAAAACACCACAACACATAATTACATATACATTATTAAGAAGATTTGAAAATAGGTGGCTAGTGCATTTACAAGTGTTTAATAAAAATTTAACAAAGACTAAAAGAAGCTTCGGATAACACGAGACACAGACCACATCCCTGAAGATTCAGTGATTTGATGTTACAGAAGAGGTTGATTTGTCATGAATTCAGTTTTCGCACTGATCACTACCAGTAAAAACTGCAGTGGGTTTTGTTATTAGAGAAAATGATACTGATAAACAAACTGAAAAGTCCCCTGGCAGGGAGTCAAAAGTGGATGAGAGTAATGATAGGACCCTCACCTTAAGGAAGGTTAACATTCATTTCAAAGCTGCAGTCATCAAACAAGTAAGTGTGGCTCAGAAGTAATATGTCATGGAAGAAAAACAAAGAAATCTGAAAGTAGGTACAAAGTGAAAATCCAGTCTAGGCAGTACGTCCAGCAGAAAGGGAGCGGATACACCCCATAATAAATGGTATCGGAATATCTGGCCAGCCATTTGGAAAAAAAAGAAAGCCAGAGCCAGGTATCACAGAGTCTGTAAGGGGAAGGGAGATCATACGCAGAGAAAGAAAGTAAGGAGAGAGGTAGAAACAATGTGGGCTGGTATTTTTATTTTTACATGTATCTATTTGTTTATTTTTATTTGTTTGTTGGTTACGAGGACCTGAACCCTAGGCCTCTGCACTGAGCTACCTCCCAGCCCTTGTTTTGTAAATTTTGAGACAGGGTCTCGCTAAGTAACTAGGTTGTGGCACCAGAGCAGCCGTAGACCATACACAAACAACGCAGACACCTGGGTTCCAAAAAAAACGTATCCGGGCCTAGCGGCGGGAGCCCGTTCTGTTCTCATAAAATACCTAGCGACAACCACAGCCAGAGATAGGTAACAGCCAGAGACCCGCCCCGCACTCCCAGGGCCTGGAGCAGGTGCCCCACACAGGTGCCCGTGCCCTGGCCCACCTTGAACTCCTCGTGAATGCCTTCCTCCAGGATTTTGGCAGCCTTGCGATCCTCCATCTCCACTTTCCACTTCTCCGCCAGGACGCGGGCTTTCTCGTTGGCCAGAGCATCCCGAAACTTCTGGGTGATTTCGGCTTCTTTCTGCCTCCTGCCGAGAGAGCGCCAGGGAAAATCAGCCTGAGTGAGAAGCTGAGGGACCACGTCACAGTGCAACTTCAAAGAAACAGCAGTGAGCAGCCTGTCCTGGGTCTACAGAATGGCAAATGCTGCAAGAAGTGCCTGAAACTCAGTGTTGACAAAGGAGGAAAGAAATAGGTCCTCTCTCAGGCGGAAGTATAAACTAGCCAATTTGCTCTGGGAGCCAAGAAAATCAGGCTCAGAAATCCTACTTTTCACTCAAGTGTATGTAAAAGATTCACCAGAGGGTTTTTTTTTTTAACAGAAAACAGCAAGCAACTCAAATATACCAACTAATTGGGTTTTTCATATATTCGGCATTACTATGAATGCTATGTGTTAATCTTAAATAGCACTATGGATTTTAGTAACCAATTTGTCAATATTTGAATAAAACGATTGCAAAGCACCTATCACCCATACGCCCACGGTGCTAGTTTAGATGATGGGGGGTACAGATTGTTCTGTGTTTATTCTTTACTGTTTTCAGTGTTGTTTTTGTGTTTACACTCTACAATCAAGACACTGTGGCTCATATAGCAGTGGGGATGCCGGAGTCAAATCCCATGGATTTCCAAGTTCGATGGGAAAAGTTTTATGTTGTTTGTTAAAGGAGTCTGGTTTGAAACCTCACCAGGACTCAGTTGTCCTCTCGGGTGAGAAGCTCCGGCAACAGGAGGAGGAACAGCAGACACAAAAGTGAATCCAAACCGCTGTCCTGTTCCCGTGACAACGGAGAGAGGGAAAGGCACAGGCACACTGCATGGTTATCTATCAAACACAGAAGGCCCTCGTGAAGGTGCTGCTAGGCCCACACCAATAACAGGAGAGCGCAGGCCTCGGGTAGCTGATGGCTGGTTAGGGGAGCCAGGATTTTGACCTAGCAGATTAACCAAATGAAAGACACAGATGCTTGGGTCACCCGGTCTTAGCAGAGCTCAAAGCAGCCACCCATGAAGTTGTGTGTGGGGGAAGGAATCCTTTACACCGTTAGTGGGAATGTAAACTCACACAACCACTACTGAACTATGATGATTCTTCAAAGAAATAAAATTAGAAATCCATTTGATCTAGCTATACTTCTCCTGGGTATATTTCTCTCTTTTTTTATTTTTTATTTTTTTGAGACAGGGTGTCACTCTGTAGACCAGGCTGGTCCAGAACTCACTGGTACAGCCCAGCCTGGTCTTGGACCCAGGACAATCCCCCTGAGTATATTTCTAAAACAGTTAAATATATCACACTATCGAGATACCTGAATATCCAAGTTCATCAGCAGTGCAAAATAAGAGCTAAATTATAAACATGCCCTATATTTCCATCAACAGATAATAGATAAAAATATGTGCACATACATTTATACATACGTAAAATGCTAAATTATGGAAGTAGTCTATATGACTACCAACAGATTAACAGATAAAAAGGGAGCAGGTAGATAGATGACAGACAGGCAGACAGAAATGTGACATATATACATATGTATCATTCAGCCATAAAGGACAAATTCGAGTCTTTTGTAGAAAAATGTATGTATCTTAAGATCATAATGCTAAATGAAATAAAGCAGATAAGGGAAGTCATAAATGTGGTTTCTTTTATATGAGAAAGCCAAACTGAAAAGAATTTTAAGAGCAAGATAAGAGGGATGATAGCATCAGCCAAGGAACTTTGTGGAGATGGGAAGAAAGGAGGATGGGAAAAGAAGGACAAGTAAAAACGATTAAGATGCAACATGCACACGTCCCAGTTCCCCAAGGTGAAGGCAATTATTTTGTGTTGAAAACATACAGCAGTTCCAAAAGTGAAGCCGCCAGTCGACCATCACTTCCTCCTCCTTCCTGCCACACCCTCTTGATTCCGGTTGGACCCACCCAATGCTCACGGCCAGGCCCCCAGCACCCTCTCCCCTGGGCCACCTCACCAGAGCTCCTCGGCCTCCCTCTGCGCCTGCAGCCGTGCCTTCTCCGCGATCAGCTGCTCTGAGATCTCTTCATAGGGCTTGTCGCCTGGGCCTTCTCCCATGACCCAGACCCACACCTCACCGTCTTCCCCCAGGAGCCACTGGATGTGCCTGTCACTTGCTGCCTCACAGGAAGAAGAACAAAGAAAAAAGAAAAACATGTCTGGTTACCAAACATTAAGGGACAAGCGAAGCCATCACCTACTTATAAGGACACTGTCATCTACCAAGAGTCCAGAAGATGTGACCTGGGCATCCCTCCATGGCCTGTGCCCCTCCTGCCTCCCTCGGGAGTGACACAACAGCACCGCCATCCAGCTGGGGCAGCGTCCAGGCCTGGAGCTAGCGTCTGAGGTGGAGTTCTCCTGAGGTCCTCCTCAGAGAGGACATCAAGTGACAGGGCAGCACTCTGAAGGAAGTGGCTAGAGTAACTTCATAAGCTGACACAGGTAGGGGCCAGTGAGCATTCTCTGCACTCTCTCCCTCCTGTCCACTAGCTGGAAAGAAAGAATCAGACTCAGAATAAATGTAGTTATCATGGATTGCAAACCGATAAGGGATCAAATTAAGCTAAATTAAAATTTATAACAAGAAAAAAATCAGAGATGGCAGGTTGAAAGATGAAGTGCTCTGATGTCTGAGTTCCTGTGACCTACACTGCACTGTAAGGTGAGCAGGAAATAAATCTGTGCTGGATTCAGCCACTGACATTTCCCAGTTTGCCTGTTGCACTAAAGTAAAGATCTAGCTCAAAAACCAGGCGCTGTTAGCAGAAGCAAGCTCTGCATCACTGCTCCAGCAGCCAGGTGACGAGTGATGTCTACCAGGCAGAATGCCTGGAGATCTGGGGTAGACAGGAGCGAAATATCCGCTGAAAATTTTAGACCCCATCACTTACAAGGTAGGCTCCCCTACTTCCTGAGCTTGTCATTCCATAAAAACAGGGGTTGTCAGCTTTTCTCTCTCGGCCACACTTCTTGTCCTCCTCCTCTATATCTTATTTCACATCCTGTGACAAGTAACATTCCTGCAATTACTAAGTAACCCTTTTAAAATGCAAAAGCAGGACCCCTCCTCCAACAGAGAACGTCCTCAGATGGCATCTGAGGCCTACAGCCCAGAATTCCCAGCTTCACTGTGACGCCACCTGCTGCTTCCACCAATGCTTTTAAGAAGTGTTGCGATATATGACTTTCTTCTGTTCTGTAACTATAAATACAGCATGTTAACTACTAACTTTTTGGAAAACATGCTCTTTGGGGAACCCT
Organism: Ctenodactylus gundi; assembly: GCA_004027205.1. Classification (NCBI taxonomy): domain Eukaryota; kingdom Metazoa; phylum Chordata; class Mammalia; order Rodentia; family Ctenodactylidae; genus Ctenodactylus; species Ctenodactylus gundi. Next base: position 185,956 of record PVKB01002461.1, read on the forward strand.
AAGTTCATGTTACCCGGCTATGGTCACTCATGTTTGGCTTCCGAACAAATACACACTTACTCTCTTTGAGGTAAAGGTAATGTTTTGCATCAACAACACTAAAGTTACATATTACCTAGGGTGGAAAATAAAGCAATCTATCGGCACACTGCACATCATTAGCCCAAAGAAGATGTAAAAATTTAAAGACGTTGCTTCTTGACTTTCCTATGAAGAGATTTCTGTCTTCTCCAACCTTGTAACAACAATGTATATAAAATAAAAGGAAAACCTACAAAGAGACACAAGAACAAGCACACAGCAGCTTCACACAACAGTGGTGCGGAGGGTGTCCAGCTTGTGGGACCAACTCTAGGTCCTGAAGGAGACGGTGCTCATCAGAAACATGACTGGTACCAGGTAAGGAATCACAAACATCGTCCAGGTGAGCTAGGACTATGGCAAAGCCAGGTGCTGGTGATGTGTCGGTGGAGGAGGTGGAAGGAATGTTGGAGAGACAGAGGCGGACCCAATCACGGCTGCCACTGCGGTCTAGGCATTGTTCTGAGATGGCGAGCCAATGGAAGGGGAGAAGGGGAAAATGTGATCTCAGTGACATCTCTAGCTTCTCACTCTGCCTGTGATGTCCCATCGTGTGAACAGCAGGTGGTGTCAAGGGTGGGGCAAGGCAAGAAAAACTCCTTCGGCAGCTGACATATATAACAGTCCAAGTGAAAGACAATCCTTTATCAGACGAAAGTGGTACCCAATGTATTGAGTGGTTAACAAGTAGGATGTCTTCTGAAGGAAAAAGAAAGATCTGCTTGAATTATATGATTTGTGAAAGAAAGCAAGATGTTAGTGTTTCAGCTTTGGCAGCAGAATGTGACCGTACTGCTAAAACGCGCCACACAAGAGGAACCGGAATGAAGACCGAGAAGGGGCCATGGGACTCTGATGTTTCTGCTGTAGTCAAATTAAGTTTGAGGTGCATATTCGATGTCTGATAGGTAGTGGAGTGAAACAGAGTTTGGGAGATATTGGAAGTAAAAGTAAATTTTTGGAATCATTAGCACAGAAATGGCATTTGAAACCAATAAATAAAAAATGGTCAAGATCCAGCAAAGTGACATTAAGAAGTTCAAGGTCATTCCAACACCTCAGAAGGACAAGATTCCCATATAAGCCAAGGACAAATAGACCTAAGAGGCAGAACAGCCCAAAGAGGCGGGTATCTCTAAAGCTAAATAGGGAAGGAATTCCAGGAAGCCAGGGAGGCGAGCTGCATCCATCCTGCTGATGGGCTGGGGGATGCGGACCAAGAACAGAGCACTAGTTCCATCTGCTGATGGCAGGTGGATGAGGACCACGAAAGGAACACTAGATTCCACTGAGCCTGACAACATGGAAGTCCTGGGTGATACTGGCAAGGGTGGTCTCATAAGTGTGAGAAGCGGCCATACTTGCAAACATGCAAATCGTGGGGAGAAAACATACAAGCATACCATTATAACTTCAAGGAAGGAATTTCTTCTATCCAATATAAAAAAGAATAACCTGTAAGAAGCAAAGCTGGTAAATTTGTGTACAAATTACAGTTTAAATTTTCTACACCAAAAAACATACCATAGTGACAATAAAATCTCAAATCACCAATTCAGAGAAGGTATTTGAATATGCATAAGAATCAAATTATTGCAACTAATAATAAGCATCGAAGTAATAACTAACATAAAGAGGGCTCATCAACTAGTTGCAGTATATTTTATATGAGATAACTTTAAGATCTGGAATAATCATTCTTAACTAGGGTTCCATGAGATAAATAAACCCTATAAAACATGATGTGGATTGCATTAAGACCAGAAGCACTGTAGAAGAATGAATTCATTACTACATCAAATCCTTTCAGGCAGACTTTATCAAATAATTTGTTCTCATGAACCCTTTACATTCATTTAAAATACTGAGTATTTCAAACTAAGGTTTCATTTATGTGAAATTATATCTATCAATATCAGTCACACTCAAAATTAAATGTAAGAAAATCTTAAATATTTTAAAAGTAACAGTAAACTCATTAGTATATGTAATTTTTTTTGAAAAACAACTATCTACTCTAAAACAAAAAAAATAGAAAATACAGGAAGAAACTTCCACAATATTGATCTTATGAGAATCAGATGCTTGAGGACCCCAGATGGAAGATGGAACTAAGACAGACAGACAGACAGACAGACAGACAGATAGACGCACACACACACACACACAAACACACACAAACACACACACACACCATCCAGGAAAAAAACTATCCCTGGGCCCACCCTACCCCCTCGTCACGACACAGCAAGGCCCTGATGCCAATGCCATGCTCTTAGACTTCTCAGCTTCCCAAAACATGGGCAAAATAAAGTTCTGTTCTTTATAAATGACCGAGTCTTTTTCCCCGTAAAAACAGGACCATGACAATGGGAGGATCTTATTTTTGGAAATCCCTGGTGATTCTTTTCCGTTGTTTGCAGCTCAGCACGTTCGTATCAGATTGTTGATGTGAACGATCATTTCACAGAAAAGGAAACATAAAAATGTAGCAGGTGCATTTAACAATACTTAACTTCACACTAATTAAAGATAAGCATATTAAAACAGGAAAAAAGCTTTTGCGTCTACAAGGTTAGGCAGATTGAAAAAGTCTGAAGGCAGCAAGTGTTGGAAATGACTGACAGCAACAATGATTCTTACAAACTGCTGATACAACTGCTTGGAAGATATTCAGCAATATTTAGTAAGAAAAGTGAAAGTGCTTCTCATTAGTACAAAATAATAGCACCTCAAGGCAAAAAATTTAATAAATATCTTGCACATGTGATGAGAGAAACCAGAACAAGACGATTCACGAAAACTGTTCAAAATTTAAAAAAAAAAAAAAAAAAAAACCATCAAATTCTCAATAAAGAAAACTAGATAAATTATGGTATGTCTTTATAGAACACCAGTGTATGGCAACAGTAAATACGTTTGCACAACACAGTTACATCTCTATAGTGCAGAACCATGAAGAAAGAAAAATAAAGCTGAGGTTTCTGTAAGAAGAAAAACTTCTGCCTCAAGACTGTAGCATAAAGATCCCACTTAAGTGTCCAGGTGAAACAATTCCTTACATTATATAAACACACACACACACCAATGGTTCCACTTCTCTGAAAAACCCAGGCTGGCATACATGGACACTAGCTGGTCACAAAGGGAGTGAATGAGAACTTCAGAACAGTAGAAAGCCCAGAGACACCACAGACCGCAGGGGAAGTGCACAGCTCATCCAACATGCCCAGAGCATCTGCTCCTAAGGGGAAGACCTCATCTGATGACACGGCACCTTGCAGCAAGTCCTACAATCCTGTGACCACCCCCACGGGGGGTGTGTTCCCTTAACATGGGTGTATCTGTTCTAAGCTGTGAGGTTTCGTCTTCTGAAAGAACAGATAACCAGGCATGCAAGGAATGTGCTTATGCTAATGTTTGTCAGATGCTACAGTCCAGCTTCCCTGGGTCAACCCCCTTCTTCTTATTCAGAAATCCAAAGCACAGGTCCTACTATCTTCTGTTTACACACAAGCTTGAGCATCTTGCCAAGATTTGGTAAGTAAGTGGAAAACAGCCAAACCAGGAAGCACCAGGAGATGGGTAGAGCCAAAATTTAGCCCACTCTGACCAACATGCAAAGGTGTGAACAAAAAGTGTGCTCACCTGCACCAGGCTGCTTTATGGTGCACTCAGTGCTATCCTTGCCATGTGTGTTCCAGGCACAGACATGGGGCTGGACCACTCTAAACCATCACTCATTACTCTTCCCAGCCTCGTGACTGTAAAAAGACTCTCCCTGGCTCCAGGCCACATCTCCTGTCAAAAAGAGTCTGTCTTGGAACTTGGAATAATTTCTGTTGGGAAATATACAATGTTCTACCTCCAAATCCATCTCCCCATCTTCTCTGGAACTGAGTACTAGTGTTTTGACCTTTTTTTTTTTTTTTTTTGGTATTGGGGATTGAGCTTAGGACTTTGTGCATACTAGACAGGTATTCTATCACTGAATACAGTACCGAGAACTCAGCCCTGGAATTCAGTACCGAGACACAAGAGAATCTACGTGTCCTTAAGGACCTAGGACCGGCAGCTGCATGCCAGCTCAATTTTCTCCTTTGGGGAAGTATCTTAGGCACAAAGCACTTCATCTGTAGAAGGAGGAGGCTGCCCATATTCTGGAGACAGGAACTAGACATTCAAAATCTTCAGCCTCTTCGAGGCTGAATGTGAGAGTTCAACCGTGTTGCTTGAAAATAAGCACATCAGTGAAATGATATGAGAGAAAATAAATAATCCCTGGAATCTGCAGCTATGTAATTTTAAGGGATGTGGAGGAAATCAATGTGAAAGTGAACTCTAAGAATTGAGACTTTGTCTCAGTTACATTTCATTGCTGTGACTCAATACCCGACATCCACAAATTTAGGGAAGGAAAGGCTTATTTTAGCTCACAGTTTCAGAAGGTCACAGTCCATTCAGGGGCGGCCGGCAGCAACAGAACGACATAGCAGAGGCAGAGGTGAGGCAGCTTCTCACGACATCACTAACAAGAAGGCAAGTTGAGCCTAGTCCTCATGGAAGGCAGGAAGCAGCTGGTATATATCCTTCCATGTCTCATCCCAGGGATCAGCCCCTCCTGGATCCAGGTGTGGGAGGTGTGGTAAACTCCCACTACACGCTGTTAATCCTAATTTATATGCCTGTAATCCACCCCTCCAGACTAGGCCCTAATCTCCCAACAGCACATAGTTCCATAGACAATCCATACCAACCAAATACATGAGACTTTTGGGGGACATTCCAGATCCACAACAGACCTCAAAGTTTAATGCAAATATCTTTCTCCAAACAGGAAAACCATGCGAAGCTTTGTTAATTTTAGGTGAGGAATACCTAGAAAGTAGTAACACTAGCCTCCAGGAGACTGAAGTGGAGCAGTCTGCAAGCTGTCACTGCAGCCCAGCTGCTCTGAGCAGGACCGAGCTCAGACCTGGGGTTGGGTTGCAGGGAGGCAACCGGTTTTTCAAGAGCTGTCCCTGCTGCCTTGCACGCTGGAGGGGGAAGCTGGGAGGTGGCAGGTGTGAGCCAAGGAGACATAAATTAATCAGCTTAGCCCAGCAGTCCCCACTGGCCAGCACCAGCCCAGGAGAAGGGACTCCCCCCAGGGAGAGCTGCACAAGTCTCGGTCCTGTCTGAAGAGTCCTTGGGATTCTGGCAGAAGCTGAAGAATAATGGAAAACAGGAGAGAATAGGGAACACACGTGGAAACTCAAGCTTCCTGTTGGGCCACTGTGATTCTGGGCTCAAGAATCCCTTGTCTAAGATGCCTCTGCAGCAGACTCCCAAATTCCCATGCGGAATCCCTAACCACAATATGAGGGCACTAGGAGGTGGGCCTTTGGGGGATGGTTAGGTCATAGAGTAAAGCCCTCATGAATGGGATGAGGCACCTTCTGAGAAAAGGCAAGGGAACCACTTCACTGTCTTTTTGCCACGAGAAGCTACCATGAGAAGTCACACATCTGCAACCTGGAGGAGGTCCTTACTAAAAACTGACCATTCTGGCCCCTGACCTCAGACTTCCAGCATTCAAACTATGAGGAGTGTTTGTTTAAACTACCTAGTCAACGACAATTTGTTATAGCCACCCAAATAGACTAAGATGCCCACTATTCATCCCCCACATGCTATGATTCGGATCTTAGATATTCCTCAAATGCTGGTATTAAGGGCTTAGTCTCCAGGTTGGCACTTTTGGGGGGTGATAGAACCTTTAGAAGGGGGGGACCCAATATGAAGCCTTCTGGTCATCGGACAAATGTCCTTGATGGGGGTGTTGGCACTCTGGTTCTTCCTGTTCCTCTTTGCTTTCTGGCTGCCACGAGGTGAGCAGGATCCTCTGCCACCTGCATCCTGCCACGATGTGCTGCCTGCCTTCCAATTGGTCCAAAAGCCACAGCACCACATGACTTTACTAGTCAGCTTCCCCATGCTGCATAAAATATCTGACACCCACAACTCAAAGAAGCAGCGATTTACTTGTTCATGATTTGAGAGGATTCAGTCCATAATCAGTTGGCTCCAAGCCAGGAACATCATGATGGAAGAACAAAGCTACTCCACTCATGGTAGCTAGGAAGCAGAGCAGGGAGACAGCACCAGAGGGGACGAGGCCAGGGAGCGGATGCAGTACCCAAGGTTGTGCCTCCATGACTCACCCAGACACACCTAGAAGTGTGTTTTACTCTTTCCCTGGGTCTGCCCAGCCAATCAAATTGACTAACTCAACTGTCAAAGTGACCACGTACTGAAACCGCTAAAACCGAGAGCCAAAGTAAACCCTCCTCTAAGTTGGTATTTGTTTCAGAAACAGAAAGCTGACGAACACACATGCAGCCAGCTCCTCAGGATTCCAAAGAAGCTCCGTAAAGGAACAAGCCCTCTATCCCTCTTTGTATCGCCTCCAACCCTATATGAAAGATATCAATAGTATCTCTTTCTCCGGATCCTCATTAAGAGTACTACTATCCAACTCGAACACTTGCTAATCTTGTTTAATTTGTATTTGGGTGGTTTATAGTGCGGCTAAACATCTTTTTATGTTTTCATTGGTGCTTTGAAATTTCCCTCCTGTTAATTGCTTGTTATACCTTTTCTCCATTTTTCTATTGATTGCATTTTCCTAACGGCTTTAGACAACTTGTTCATGTCTGCTGGATACTCACCTCCTGCACATCCCATGTGTTGCAAGTACTGTTCCCTCACTTACGTCCTGCTTTGTTATTAAACCTTGGCTTGGCACATTTTATCATGAAGATTTTTTAAATTTTATCATATTTATCTGTATTTCTTCTGGTTACATTTTAAGAAACATTTCACTGTCCTCGATATTCTCTTGTTATATTTTGCCACTGTTTTGCTTTCTGTGTGTCAGTCTTTAGTCGCCCTCAGTAAATCCTTTTCATTATGAGTTGTTTTAGTTACGTATTCGTTGCTGACACAGAATACCCAGTATCCACAACTTAAGGGAGGAAAGATTTCTTTTAGATCACAGTTTCAGAGGATCTCAGTCCACTCACAGGCAGCTAACAATGGTAGAAGCACATGGGGGAAACCCAGCTGGAGAGCTGTCCACAGCATGGCAGGCAGGAAGCCAACTGAGCAAGTGGGTGGAGCTAGCATGCATCCTTCCAGGTCATTTCCCAGTGATCCACCCCTTCCAGGTTAGGGTCCAGTGACCTGCCCATTCCAGATCGCACACCCAGCAATGTACCATACACTCATAATCTACTACATGCCTCTAATCCACCACACGCCTATAATCAACCCCTCTTGACCAGGGTGGATCATGTAAACATGGCCTTCAGGTCTGTGAGTGGTTCCGGATCCGTTCCTCTCTGGCATTGTTTTTTCCCTGCTTCCTGGCAACCATGAATGAAATAGCTCTGCTCCACCACGCCCTTCCACCATGGTGTTTCTGCCCAGATCCAGCCAACCATGGAGTGAACCCCTTGAAACCATGAGCCAACCTTTCATCTTTCAAGTTGATAGTGGTGAGTGTTGTGCCTCAAAAATGAGAAATCTGCCAAATATGCCATGGCTTCTACTGTCAGGAATTCCCTGTGGACATGTCCACCAACCAACCACACCTGCATTTCACTCATAAGTAAGCTTATTGTCATCACTTCTAGAACCAAAAAATGAGTTTTTTTTTACTGGGACAATTTAGCTTCTTGGAACTTATCTTTAAAAAGTAAGAATAAATTTCCAAATCACATGAGCAGTGATGATTTCACAGACACAGGAAAAGGCTCCACATTCAAAGCCATCCCCACCTCCTGGACTACAAAAGCTGAGGCAGGCCAGGTAGTGATGCGGCTAATGCTACAGCCTGGAACTAGTGGACCAGCACTCCAAAAGAAGCCCAAAGCAGTCCCGAGGGGACTTGCCACGAGGATCAGGAGAGGAAGGGAAAGAGCCTAACTTGGTTTTGATGTGCTCATGTGGTGACTCTCATGGGCTGAGTCTGGACTGTCCTCCAAAAGCCTTATGTATTGGAAAGGTGATTGGGTGATGGGAGTGCTATACTCATCAGTATACTTATCAAAACAATTTTTATTTAGCATGTGCTATTTTAGTAAACATTTTCCAATAGAGTCTCTTAATATCCAACAGCACAAAAAACTCTGGGAGGAAAAATATATAGGCAAATATACATAAGTAAAGACACACGTCCACAGCAACACACACACACACACACACACACACACACACACACACACACACAAAGCAGGAAGGGCCAGGCTAAAGTCCAAGTCAAAATTCAAAACAAGAAGCGAAAATGAAATGAATTATAAGTGAAAAGGTGACAGATGGCCACTGCTTATGAGGTATGGCCTCGTATTCAGCTCCTATAATGAATTCCAAAGCACAAGCACACAGTGATTTTTTACACGCTCTACTGAAGCTTGCCAGGTCTAGAGGAGGTGACAGAGTGTGCAGCACATGGCCTTGTATTCTGAAAAGAAACCCTTGGACACCTGTCTCTCTGGTCAAGTCCATCCACACCGTGTGCACGCACAAGTCTTAGTCACTCCTCAACCACGCAAACACAATCCCTGATTCTAAGGGCAGGAATGAGAACTGGAGAGGGTCCGAATAGATGGGGATGGAGCTCACGAAAGTAGGGGGTTAGTGAGGCGTCCAACATCTGCCAAGTGTCCACTGAGAAGAAACCAGTCTCCTAAGGTGTCAGAAAAGGTTTCCACACAGTGAGACACAAAGGGGTGGAAATGAGGCTGGAGAGCCTGTCTCTGTGGCACAATGGGTCAGCACACTTGGCTACTAACCCAAAGGCTGGTAGTTCAGGCCCACCCAGGATGTGTAGGTGAAAGGAAATTAGGCTGGAAAGATGGCAAATGCCACAAACATACTTTGTATTGTATTATGGGTACAATGGAGCCACCCGGGCAGGGAGTGCCTGAGCTCATTAGCATGTCACCTCTTTTGGTGGCTGCCCATAGGGACGAGCGTGAGGCAGAGGGACCCCTCAGAAAAGGCACAGCTGGTGCTCAAGGTCCAGACCTCTGCGCCTAGAAGGGGGTCCCCAGGGGGTAGGAGGACCAGGCCCTGGAGGTAAGGCTGCCATGGTTACTAGACGATCCCCAGGAAACAGATGTTTCTGTGAGGGGGCAGGGGTGACAATGTTGAGACACAGAGGATGCTAAAGAGGGTGACTCACTCGGGCCCCAGTCGGACTGCACCTGCACAAACCAAGCAGGCAGAGAGGTAGGCCAGCGGGCAGGAGCTCCTCTCGAGCTCAGGTCAGCGGAAAGGAGGCAGCAAAGGCTGGAATTATTTCTCCACAGGCTGGGATAAGGTCAGGCCAATGTGCCATAATGGAGGCACACCCATGCGACACTTCTGATCTAAAATGTCCTTCAAAGTCTCACTTTGGAGGTGGGGCCCATCTGGAAGGTGCAGATCACAGAGGCATGGCTTGAACGGGTGTGCGCTCAGCCCCGGCTCCCCCTTCCCTCTGCCTCCCTGGGGTCACACAGTGAACAGCTGCCTTCTACTTGTGCCCTACGATGTCCTTTCTGCCTTGAGCCAGCTGACCATGGATTGAAACTCTGAGCCAAAATCAACCTCTCCTTTTGTAAGTCATGGATGTTGGGTGTCTTGCCCCGGCAACGGGAAAGTAACTAACAACCACAGTTCTGCCACAGGGCTGGCTGCGTGTTAAGAAGCCACACAGAATAAACCAAAATGCAAGCCTGGCTCATAGCCAGGAGGACAAGGAGTGCTGCCCGGCCCCAGGCAACAGACATCAGGATGGGGAGGAGGGCACAGAGGAAACTGCATAACGTTGCAGACACAAGCCATAGGTCAGGGCAGGCCTGCCAGGTTGAGGCAGGAATGCTTCCTGGGTCACGACAGCAGCGTGAACACACACCCTGCCTCTTGTGCATCCAGGACAATTCGGCTCCCACCCGAAGGGACTGAGCAAGAGCAGATGGAGCCCACGAGACTGTGAAGTTTGTGACCCCTGATCTGGAGTGTGAGTTCTTGAAGTACCAAGGAAAATGAAGAGGGAAGCAGAGTTCACATGGCCTGAAGGGTCAGAGGGGCTGGCTTTCAATATTGCAGGAAAATAATGTTTTAACACTCATTCCTGGAGTATCAAAATGAAACTCTCCGGTGGACGCTAAATAAACTTTGCAGGAAATATGATAAAACATGATGGTAGATGAGAAAATACCAAACAGAGGGTCACATCTTCCACAACTGGTTAGACCATCTGAAGATTTGCACCAAAGCGCCACATGGTCAGGAAGTAATGTGTGCCCACCCTCTCCTCCCTTCTTCCACTCCCTCCTTCCTCCCTGCCATAGTCCAAATCTAAGCCTTCCCTCCCACTTCTTCCCGTGGTTCCCAAAGGTGTATCCCAGGATCCACAAAGTCCCAAAGGTTCTATGATCCAGAAAGACCCACGTCACCACTGTTCACTCCTAAGACCCTTACACACAACTGGAGGGCTGCCAGGTTCTGAGGGACAGGCCACTCCTTGTCCTGCTCTACACTACTCTGTCCATAAGCGCCATCAGAGTGCTACCGGAGGCCTAGGGACGGGCCGCAGGGAGCTGGGAAGTGTTCTCAGGAAACAGAGTGCGAGAGGTAACTTACAGGACACACAAAGGACTGGAAATGAGAACAGGTCCAGTGTCACCCCAGGCTGACCAGGACCAAGCAAAACCATGCTCAAAGATCCCAAGAAGCCAACATACAGCTCCACAGAGGACCAGGAGATGTCCCCTCAGGGCAAACCAGAGCCACAGGGGCTGGAAGGAACAATGTTTATTCAGGAAAGGAAGCCAAAGATCTAGTGGAAGAAAATAGCTCCCTGGCAGCTCCAGGCAGTGCAGTCAGATGCATTCCTTATGATCTCTTCATCTATGGCCAACAGCCAAGCTGTGCCCAGTTCACCAACGCCAGTACTTAGCAATGCTGGGTTAAAGGATGAATGAGTGAACAGATACACGAATGAACGGGTGCACAGACCACTCATCTAATAGGCGTCTCAAATTCCAGCATGAATGAATGGAAAAACATCAGTCACTCAACCCTGAGTCAAAGCCATGACTGTGTACCTGGATTTCATTTCTTAACAGCTGGGTAACACTGACGTATCGCGTATCGCGTCCCTTCTGTGGGCCTAAGCTTCCTCACCCAAGGTAGGATTAAGGGCCTTCCTTCCACCCCATAAAGACACGGGGGTAGGCACCCAATAAACACAAAGTTCACAGACAAGATGTGTGGTCTTCATGACCCTTTATCACACCCAGGACAGGGACCAGCTGTGCACCCGGAACTCCAGCAAGAAAGCTCTTTAGTCTCCTGGGACAGGGCCAGTCCTAGGGCTTCCCAGCATTCCACCCAGACAGTTCACAGACTCAGGACGGAAGCTGGACCTGAACAGGACCTGACCTGTGACCTCCACACTCCAGTATCTTCTCTCTTGTATTCTTTATAAACCAGAAAATTAATGACACAGAAAAGAGCCACATGCATCAGAAACCCAAATGTTTTATGCATAATTCATACGTGAAAATGCTGATGTTGATAGGTGACAAATCTCTATACAAACATTTTTGCAGCAAAATGTTCAGGCTTCTTTCTCCTTCCCTTCATTCTCCACTAGACAGATGGAAGATCCCAGGACTCAGGCTAGGGGCAGAGGAGCCTGGAAAGTGACTTGCCATTTTCACCAACTAGCGATACCGCCACCAGCTTTGGCACCAGCCACCGGCAGCCAAGTGCCAACGCTGCCACAATCTCCCATCTCGGGGGTCCTGCTGTCTTGTTTGCTCAAAACAAGGGCGACACACTGTGCCAATTCTGTACTAGGCCCGAAGGAGGACAACAGAATGGAGGTGGCCTCAGGCTCCAGCGGCTTCAAGTCCCCTGGGAGAACCAGGCAAGCAGGTGGCAAATGACAACGGCAGCCTGGTACATGCCAGAGCTGGGGTGGTGCCCACATGCCAGCCAGCTGCAGAGGAACAAGGATCCCTTGCCACGAGCACCCCTGCAGGGACAGGCCAGGTTCTGATGGAGTCTGCCAGGTGTCCAGAGGCGGGAAAATATTCCCAACAGTGAGAAATGCACGTACAAAGACAAGCACGAGCACATCCAGGGGTGGGGGAGCCTGCAGCCATGCTAGGGACAGCCACCAGTGAGGTCGGCGCGGGCGGGGGGACTAGACCACCACGGGTCTATCTTCCCATCCCGGAAATGGGAATTAGCCTGGACCAAACACTTGGAACAGATCAAAACTGCATTCCACCTGGAGAACGGTATGAGAGGTCAAGCAGAGGGTCACGAGAGAAAAAACAGAAGGTGAAAGGGGTGAAGGGGTAGGTGGCAAGTGAAGCACCTACACAAATGACCGTCACCAGCCAGACCGAGTCTGTGTCAAAACGCAGCAGCCCCAGAGTCCTGCCCACGCCTTCACTTACAGATGTGCAGCTCTGCTGGCTTTGCCATGCACAGGACTCTGCGCACGCAAGCGCGAGCACACACACACACAGACAGGTAGATAGAGGCCCTTGCCGCCTTCTCATCTACAGCTGCTACTGCCACGTGGGGCGGGCAGCTCACTGTGGGACCTCCTGACACCCTCTCTCCGGATGTCCCACAGAGCTCCAGGCAGAGCCACAGCAGCCTGTATCCTCACAACAGAAAGGCACAGTGCAGAGGATGAAAACCCAGCCTCTACGCAAAGGAGAGAGGAGTTGCCGGTCTCCACGCACACCGGCCAGAGCCACAGTCAAGGTCAAGAACGCATCTCCCCACTCACCATGCCACGGCTGACTGTGTCTCTCCACTTGGATTTCACAATAATACAAAGTAAGCCCCATGCCTCTGCCTGTCAAGGCCTATGGACAGCCTCTGTGGCAGGTGGCCATGATCGACCGGGTGTGGGCCAGACACCCACAACACCAGGGTTTCAAGCCTCCAGCCCCCTCATACCAGCAAAACCTTGAAGAAGAGCCCAGCCTGGTCTTGTTGCTAACTTTTCCAGCCCTGGGGACGGTGACTCCACAGCACATACCTCGCTCGACCTTTGGCGGCCTGAGGCCATCTACCCGGGCCAGGGCCTCCCAGGCCTCCCGCTCTCTCCAGCGTCTCAGCTGCTCCTCCCGCATCTTGTAGAAGAGGATGTGCTTCTGTACATCGCTGAGCTCGGCCAGGAGCTCAGGGTCGATGTACATGTCATGCAGAATCTGCTGCAGCATGGTGCTGCCCACGACACATGTGCCGGACGGGCAGCCAGTCCTGCCTAATGCTCCAGACCCTGGCTCCTCATGCCCTGTGTCCCTCCTCTGGGCAGCATCGTCACTCAGCCCCAGCTCCTAACCAGCAATAAACTCATCTCCCCTGCGCAGGACAGCAAGAGGGCAGACAGCAGGAACCAGGTGCTGAAAGAGGAAGCGGCCACCAGGAACGACCTAGTCCTTCTGTTGGGTCACCAAGCCTCACATCCCAGCAGTTCCTCTATCTCAGCCTTCGCCAGGGTTCTGGGACAACAAGGAGGGTCCAAAAATCCAGCTCATCCGAGCAATGCCCAGGCCCAGCCTAGCCTGCCTTGGTAGGTGTCAAGTTATCTGTTAGTGGAAGGTAACGATGACACCAGTGGTATCAATGACACTGCACTGGCCAACTGATCTCTCCTCTGCAGCTAGGAGGAGGAGCAAGCTCTGTCTACCAGCTCCATGTCTCTTGAGCCAATTTTCAGACGTGAGAGGAGTCAACCAGGAGCCTCTGGGCTCCTCAGCCCCTCACTCTACCTTCTTGACCACGGTCAGCCTTCTCTGGGGAACACCTAGCAGACTAAGGTAATGCTTTTAACACTCTGCCTTGGGAGGGAGAGGTCTTTCCTCCTTTCTCCTGATAGCCAGAGGAATCAGTAGAGACACCAGAAGTATTATCATATCAGGCATGAGAAAAGCAGACACCTTTCCCTAAAGGAGACTCTAAAACTGTGATGTGCTGATACACAAATCCCTAGAGGCCCAAGCTTGTAGCTGTGATCTCCCTGTTGTCACAACGTTTGGAGTTTGCCAGAAATGAAGAACATTAAGCCGCCTTGTCTCTGGGCCCTGATCAGAGGTGCCTGGCCAGGACAAGACCTTGGCTTCTATTTAGAGGGAACCTACCTTCCATTTGGCCATGGGACAAGGTAGAACCTGCTATTGCTGAGACCAAAATCTCCCCTCCCCCTACCCCAAGAGGTGCTTACAGCTGCCCTTTCATTCAAAAAAATCAGGGTGCGGGAATGGTGAGTGGCTTGCCTGGGCTGGCTAGTCAGTAGGCTGCTGTGCTGTGACTATACCCAATTTTCAAATCAGCATTCTGTTCCTTAGCAGGGACCTGACCTCTGGACCCATAGATATCCAGTGAGTGCATCACTTTCTGCCTTCATTTTAAGTGTATCCTTTATCACTTCAAATCTTTAGACAGATTCCTGGTCAGCTCTGTACATAAGTATGCTAATGGCTCAGAGTCTGCATTGCAAAGTTTACTTGCCCGCGTTTACCTAACCAATCTCAGCCCCCTTCAAGACCAAGGGCACCAACATACCAGTAAAGTAAGTTTCAGGATCTGCAGGGACACCCACTTGGCAGCTTTCACAACATCCAGTTCCAGATCCCCTGAAGGGATGCCTAGCCATCTCCAGGCATTAGCCTCAACCCATAATCAATTCAGGTTTCAGAGAAGGGGAGCCTCACAGACATCCCCAGATAAGGTGACCTTCCCATACTGGTGCCAATACCCCAGACAGAACCAAAGCTGCCTCCTCCCAAGGAGACAGTCACCTTCTGGGAACTGAACTGCTCCTCGAGTCATGCAGATTTCTCCAGGACTATGAAACCAAGGCTGAAATAATAACCAAGGGAGCCCCAGCTCACCAGCACTCCATAAAACTGATATCCATTCTTTCATGAGCAGGCCAGTCTGATCCCCCTCTTCGGACCTGTCCCCTGCATTTATTTCCTCACAGGGAAGCCTTTTCGCACCTCCTCTTTTCTTTGTTAGGGGGCTAGCTTGATCTTTGTCAGATCTGTGACCCCCCCTTCCCTCACTCTTACTCTCCAATTAAAGTTTTTCCTGTAAATTCATATTGAATGCCTCAGTTTTAATTTCTGTTATCACTGAAGAAAGGACCCACCCTAGAGGTGGCAACCCTCTCCAAGAAAAACAAATGAAAGATTAGGAGATGGCTCTCTGGCCTGGGTGTACCAGTGGCCTTCTTCCCTGGGGAAGAAACACCCCCAGAGGATGGAAGGGGTGAATGAGAGCCTTCTTATCCTCCCCAGGCCAACACACACTCAGGAAGAAGGGCTCAGTAGGCACCGCTCAGCTCCAAGCGCCCAGGTTCAAGAGGAAGGCAACCTGAGGCATTCCTCCTAGGGCTCAGCAGCTAGTCCCACAGTGAGCTAAGCCTTCAGGGGCCTCTCACAGATGCCTCTTCCCAAGCTGCGGGCCTGGGCTCCTACCCACCTTAGCACTCCTTCCTCACCTCCCTGTCCCACACCCCCCTCTAGGAGTCCAGCCCCCATTTCGGTCTTGGGCCGGGATCTCTGGCAACCTCTCCTGCCTGCGTATTTGGGCTGCGGCACTGGGGATTGAACCCAGAGCCTTCACACTGAGCTACATTCCCAGTACTTTTTCTTTGTAGCTTTTGAGCGGCCAGGACTGGGCTATAATTTGCCATTCTCCTGCCTCAGCCTCTCAGAGTGCTGGGATTCCAGGCCTGAGGGCACGATGACCAAAGTCTTGGCTAGTATTTTTCAGCCCTAACTGGTGAGTTGGGAGCTCAGTCCACAGTGGCGGCTGGGAAGGAAAACCACCGGGATTCTGGCCTCTGGCTGGCAGCCTCCTCTGTCTTTCTGGGGCCCCTAAGATCTAGGACAAAAGAAGGGGCAAAGGACAGAGAACGTGAAGCTTGGGTGGCTGCATGTGAGCAAGACATCCAGACTTCAGGTGTCATCTTTGTGGTGGGGATGCTGGATAGGGCCTGGGGTCGGAGCCAGGTCACAGTGACCCTTGCCTGCCCAGTGGTGCACAGCAGAAGGGCCAAGGCAGGGGGTGGAATGCTCCCCGGCAATCCCAGGTCAGTGGGGCAGGAGGCCAAGGGACACCGAACCCCTGGGACGTGCGGTGCAGCCCTCTGAGCCTGGCGGTGGAGAGATCAGGTTTCTCAGAGCCGCTGACTGCAGGGGCCACCAGCGTCCTGGGAGCCGCCTCCCAGCAGGGGTCAAGTTGATCTGGCCTGGCGCGCGCCCTAGCGGCCTGACACGGCACTGCCAGGGTCCACAAAGACCCGGCACACGGTGGGGGGTGGGGGGGCAAGATCATGATGTCTAGTTTGTATTTTCCACTCGCTGATGGGTGTGTTTCATTTCGCAAGGGAGGCAGTTCCTTCTTGGCCGAGGCGCCGCGCGGAGCTGCTGTGCAAACACTGGAAAGCACCTGACATCCCTCTGTCCCTCGCTGGCGGGGAGGTCACCCGGTGAGGAACTGTACTCCCGTCATCAAGAGCCGGGTCCTGATCTTGGCGGGGGAGGCGTCCGGGCACAGGACACAGACAGGCACCGCCTAGAAAGCTGCGCGCAGCGTCGCCCATTTCAGGGATTCTGTGTGAAGCCCGGAGGTGGTGGAGTCAAAGGAAAAATAATAAAATTTCCTTGCTTAATTCTGTGTACACAAAGGAAGAGCTAAGTAAGATGACATTCCTGGGCTGGAGGAATGGCACAGCGGTTAAAGCGCTTGCCTTGCAAACACAAGGCCCTGAGTTCACTCTCTAGCACCTAACGCGGGGCGTGGCGGTGCATGCCTGTGATCTCAGTCCTCAGGAGGCTGAGGCAGGTGGACTGTCCTCAGTCCAAGGCCAGCCTGGGCTACAGCAGTGAGTTCAGGACCAGCCTGGGCTACAGAGTGAGACCCTGTCTCACAAAATATATATATGCCTATTGTGTAGCCCGGTCTCTTCTGGACTGGAGGCCATTTATTTTGCTTTAAGGGGATAAAGGTACATCTTTCATATGCCTGCAGTAATATTATGTCAGAAGTCCTAAAGTATAACCTGAAGATCAGCCCCAGTGGGGCAGGGCCACCCCCAGGGACCCACCTGAAGCAAGCCACACTACCTGGGCTGGGTGTCAGGTACACAGGCCATCCCATCACCTGGGTTCCCCAGCTGATGAGCGTGTCTGAGGATGGGATGTGTGTGTAGGTGTGTACTGAGGATTGAACCCAATGAGCTACAACTCCATCCCTTATTTTTTTGAGACAGGGTTTTACTATCTCAAAGTTGCCCAGACTGTGCTTGAATTTAAGCTCCTCCTACCTCAGCCTCCCAGGATGCCAGATTACAGACATGTGTCACCCCACCGTGCTGACTTTTCTGAGTGGCTCTGGTGTAGAGAGCTTGAGACAGAGGGCATCCCAAAGCCACTAGATCAAGGAAGAGGGATTAGGACTCTAAGGACTCTACTGGCCAACAAGGGCAAAACTGGAACGGTAGGGGACCAGGCCAGAACCTCTTATCCAGTATTTCTGGTTCCGGTTAAAATCCTTTTAAACTTCAGAGTATGCCATTCTTCTGCTTAAAACCTTTTTGAGAGTCAAACCCAAGTCCCCACTGGGACGCCCAAGACCCACGCCCAGAGGGCTCCTCCTACGGCTCCCAGGCAGCAGGCTTCACACTGGGCGGTGCCGCAAACACCGCAGAGGCCCCCCCTCCCAGGGGCCCACACTGGCTGTCCTGGGCCTAGAACCCACCTGGGCCCAGTCACCCAATTCCTACCTTTGCTCAAGCTTTCAACAGCCCCCGAGTCCGGATCCCCTCTCACCTTTCTCTGCTGTTTGTTTTCCCCCTCATACTTACGTTGTGATGTCTTGCCTCTCCCCCTACCAAACGAGGCTCACTGATAAGAGTACATTGCCTGTACACAGCCAGGCTCAATAATCATCTGCTTAAGACAGGAAAGACCTGAGCAGTTTCCAGGTTGGAACTGACCACAGCCTGTGCAGACATCCAGAGCAGGGCTCTGCAGGGGTGGCTGGACACTGGAACCTAAAAGCCAGGAGCAGGCGGTCCGCGATAGGAGGTGATGGCCCCGCTGTGGCTTCTGCATCATGCCCTGACCACACGACCAGTGATGGTGAGAGGACACTGTCATTTCAGCCACCGCCAAGCGTGGGCACAGCCACCAGGTCAGGATCAGCCATGGGAGGACTCTCCTCACCTCTGCCTGCGCACCCGAGGGCATCCTCGTGGCAAAGCTGCTGCCAAGAGTACACATACGCTGTTAGCAGGTCTGTTTTGCAATCCAAGGACTCAGTGAAAGTGCAGAGTAGTCTCTGCTTGTCACCACTCAAGGGCGTGAAGATCAACAGTGTCCCACATGTATGAAGCAACCACTTAGCAAGTGTGTTGTGAAAAAAAAAGATCCAACTCAACATTGAAACCAAACAAACAAAATACTACACATGAAAGGAAAGCTGACCTCTTTGCTTAGGGAGTCTTGGGCTAAGGTTAGTTTAGGAACACACTGTCCACCACACGGAAGATCCCAGAATGTACAACGTGCAGCTTATGTCCCAGGTAGCCATCCTCCGAAGGGGTTTCCAGCAGTCTCCATACCCTGGAACTCACACCTTGGATACACAAGGTGTGATCAGGGTTGGTCTGCGTGACCCACCAACTATGCCAAAAGTGACCAACTTCTGTCTCTGGTTCCCTCATCCACCTATCTGTATCCGTTGTGCCTGTCCACAGGAGTGAGGGTCAGATGCAAAGGAGGCCTGCAGGTGCAAGCTGTGACACACTGTCCCCTAGAGAGCAGCCAACACCCTGGGGCACTCCCACCCATGGGCAGGCAGCCTTCGCTGGGACAGCTGGAAGATTCTCTAATGCCCAAGCATCTCTTTCCCTGTGAGATCTTTCACTGTGAGACACTGTCCTTAAATTACCTGCCTGGGTCCTATTTTTCAAGTGAGGCTGCTGAGTGAATTTTTTTTTTCTTGGTGATGGTGGTGGTACTGAAAATCAAGCCCAGGGCCTTCACACAGACCTATATTCCAGTACCTTTTTTAATTTTTGAGCCAAATTCTCACTAAGTCATTAAGCTGCCCACGCTGGGCTCAAATTTACTATTCTCCTGCCTCAGCCTCCTAGAGTGTTGGGATTACAGGTCTGTGTATCATGAGGCTGGGCTGAAAGAATGTCCCCAGTGCACACCATGGCACTGCTGTGGGCACATCCGTGCAGTTATGATTCTGGTTCCAGGTATTCCCTGCCTTTGAGCTGTTCTACCACCTCTCAATAGTACAGCTACTGTCAACAGATGCTCATATAATATGTATTTCTGAAGATAGAAGTAACTCCTAAAAAAATCATTTCAATCTTTCTTTACTCCATCTATACCGATTTTTAGTTCACTGTGATTTCTTCTTTCAGGTGGTTGTTAATCTTGCTGAATTAATGAATTAAATAAAAACTGTGACATGAGCACATGAGATATTTATGAATCACGCTTTTTAAAATTTTTTTTGAAAGCTAACTTTAACAGAGGGCCGGGAAAGACCACTGCTTCTCAGAAAGATCTGCCTCCATCCACACAGCACAAACCCACGGGCTGCCCGGCCCCTTCAGTCCCAGACAACTGTCTAGCATGGGCCCCCATTCCTTCAGAGACAGTGCCCAGTACCTCCCACAGGCCCCCATTCCTTCCATACTGGACAACAGCTATGCTGGCTTCACAAATCAAGAGCGAATCTAAAATCGGAAGTGTCCCTTCCCCCTGATAGCTGAGTGACTGGGCCCAAAGAATCTGCAAACCTACACCCCTGTCTTCCTCCCAAGGGCAAAACTAGGATGAAGTGGCTGGACTGGGAGTCAGAGGGCAACACAGGCCCAGAAGGAATGACAGGACCATGAGCGCCAGTCCCCACCTGGCTTTTCCCACCATTCCAGCAGTTCAGCCATGTCTGCAGACACCATGTTTTCCTCAGGGTACCAGGCAGGCACTGAGGTCCTACACTAGCCTCATCGTGTCCCCTGGCTCTTACGGACTTTCCCAGCCCTCCAGCCCCGCTGAGGCCAGGAAACAACACCTAACCCCCCACAGCAACCCCCAGCACCACCAGGGGTCTTATCAAGACAAACAGGGCCAGATGGGGGTCAGTCAACCATCCAGATATGATGTCCCGAGGCTCCCAGGGTACATCAGTGCACACCAGGCCCTGCTATGACAGCTACAGACCTTACCTACCCAACTCCGAGCTCCTCCAACCCCATGCTACTCCTCCTGGGCTGCTACAGCTGGCCCTGACACTCAAATGACGCAGGAGCAACCTTGTCACACGTGTAGGTTTGGGCAGGATTCAGTCCAGGCAGGAAGCAGCTCCTTGCTCACCTCCTTATCCCTGTGGCACAGACAGCAGAGACGCTGAACTTCCCTGCAGGCCACGAAGCCTTGCCTGCAAAGGGACAGGGCAGCAAACGTGTCATTTCAGCTCAGCGCAGAGCGTAAACGATATGAAATGGTAACTGGGGCAGCGCAGCCAGTGGCAACTGGCAGCTACAGTAAAATCCCCTTAGTCTCAAAAATACTAGTAATAATTTGAAATATCCCATCCAAAGCATTCTGACCCTGTGTTGAATGCCTTTGCCCCCTTATCTCATCTAATTCTTGATACGCCCCTACAAAGACGAAGCGCTATCTATCTCCTCAGGGAACTCTTCTTTTGAGGGACAAAAGAGGGAGGTTCACTGGGGATTAAACCCTGGGCCTTCACATCGGGCTACATCCCCAGTCCATTTTCTCTTTTATTGTGAGATGAGGGCCTTGTCAATTTATTAAGTTGTCCAGGGTGGGCTCACACTTGTAATCCTCCTGCCTCAGCCTCCCAGAAAACCAGGATTACAGGTGTATGTTCCCTTAAAAAAACATTTTTCTTACAAGTCCTAAGTTATTCCCATAACCAAATACTGAGGGTTAAAAAAAAAAAAAAAGCCCTCTGACGAGTAAGCCATTGCACAAGACCTGAGCACTCATCCACCCACAGGGGAGCGATGGGAAATTCTGTGGCGTTCCTCTCCCATCCTACAGGACTTGCCTGCCAGGCCTCGCTCGAAGACTTGGGCATGGCGCTGCCCCAGCAGGAAGGGCCTCTCGGGTCCAGAGCACAGTGGTCCCTCCCTCCACCCTAGGTGACAAGGGCACCATGGAAGACACAGCAGAGTGAGAAGGAACCAGATCCTGCTGCTTGACGTCACTGAGCCACTTGGATCACACCAACCCTGAAACTCACCCCACCTCTGCACTTTCCAGTTTCGGAAGCCAAAACCCTCCCCTCATTGTCCAAGCCAGTGGGAGTTGGGTTTTCTGTTACCTGTGACTGTAAACATACCCCCTGGCATGAGGTCAAGGTCCTGGGGCTCAAGGCGCAGCCTGGCAAGGGATAGCATGACCCTATGAAGGCACCTGTGGACAGCAAATTCAGGAAAATGAATCCCAGAATGCAATGTAAAGAACTGGCATTTGTAAGAGGATCGGAAGGCATTTTCTGGAAGGATACTCAGTAACGGGAGCAGAAGACATCTGGGACAACTCGACTTAGACCCTTTCACTTACGCATATTTTAAGAAGACTAGCTTAGAAGTTACTGGAGGTGGTAAACTATAGGCCAAGGTGATAATCTGAGCAGTTATAAAGCCGTGCTCTCTTGAAGAAGAGTGCAGAAGCAGGCAGAGGAAAGACAGAAGTGCCTCTGACCTTTGTAAAATTCTCACCTCCGGCCGCGAAGCTGGGATTTCACCAGTGGTGACTGGCCCTGAGCAGTATCCTCTCAAACGCACTCTGTGTCTCCTTCTCCCAGCCTCCACTCTACGGTGCTCAGGTGACATTTGCCTGAGGTACGTTGGGCCGCCCCCCCACCCCCAAGGGGTTTTAATGCTGCCACATAGGTAGAAAGGCTATTTGCTGCCAACTTTATAAGACACTCAAAATAGCCGGGCCCAGTGGCACAGGCCTGTCATCCCAGCACCCTGGGAGACTTAAGGCAAGAGAATTACAAGTTCAAGCCCACTCTCTGGGCAATTTAGTAAGACCTTGTTTCAAAAACCAAAACCAACAAAAAATGAACTGGAGATGTAGCTCAGCGCAAAGGCCATAGGTTTCATCCCAGCACCACAGAAAATAAAAGGCCTGAAGATGTACGGCCAACACCAGATTTTTGGGGACAACACCAGATGCACAGAAGGGGGACTCAGGAGGCCCCACCTGCCCGGAAGGCCCAGCAGTGTCCTTTGGGAAAGATTAGGCGCAAGCACTTCTAAGATTCATCAGGGGACACAGGTCGCCACAGTTCAGGGTAACCTAAAATCCCAGGGCCTGGGGGCCACAGATGGGGCGTGTGGCCTGGAACAAAGACCCACCTGTGAAGATGATCACAGGTCCCTCCCCCACACACACCTGACACAGCTGAGGCTTCCCACTGGTGGGTGCTAAGCTGACATACCTGCGAACACCTGGGGAGAGGCATTCTTGCGACCACAAATGCCCCAGGTGCTGAGCCCAGAGCAGTGCCTCCTTTCTCTGTACTTCTGAGGCTGCTGGCCAAGAAACCACCAGAGTGTCCTCCTGCTGAGACCAAGGCCCTCCGTGCCCCCCAGGGAGCATTCAGAGAGTGGCAGCCCATGCTCACAGGCATACCCACAGCACAGTCCCCATGGCCGCTGAGAACTGGCTTCCTGAGAGAAGGCGCTGTCCCACCTCAAAGGGCTCGGCACAGAGCCCTCCCTCCACGGGCTGCTGGGTGGGTGACACCACCTACATTCCCCAGCACCTGCCGTAGGAAGTA
The DNA here is from genome assembly GCA_004027205.1 of Ctenodactylus gundi. Taxonomy (NCBI): domain Eukaryota; kingdom Metazoa; phylum Chordata; class Mammalia; order Rodentia; family Ctenodactylidae; genus Ctenodactylus; species Ctenodactylus gundi. Next base: position 208,954 of record PVKB01002461.1, read on the forward strand.
CAAGTCACACAAAGTCGAGGAATAGCCTGTGGGCTGAGCAAGAACAGAGTGGCTGCCAGCCTGGGGCCACCCGCCTAGGACAGGGTCAGGCTCTTTCAGACAACACCACACTTCCTAATGTCCCCAAAGCCAGGTATAGAAAAGGGGTCCACATCTTCTCACTTTCTCCAAATGCCCATGGATCTCCCAGGCCCAGCCCAGCTGAGGCTCATTTGGTCTTGCTTGGCAGCCAGTTTGCTTTGGCATCCACAGCTGGCAGGCACCACGCTTCCTGCTTCAGCTACGGACTGAAGGTCTGGGACAGTTTGCCCAGGCTGAACCGGGCACAGCAACTTACCTTTTCTGAGCCTTATGTTTGGGGCGCGAAAATGGCTTCCGTGGAGTTGTTCTGCCAACCGAGTTTATTAGCCCCGGGTACTATCAGCATGTCCTGCGCTCCTTGGAGGTTCACTATCCACACCCACGTTTAGTGCTACTCACATGGGGACAGCGAGGACTGGTGTCTTGCTCGCACTATCATCTATCCATCCATCCATCCTGGTACTAAGGACTGGAGCCAGGACCTTCTTTGCCAAGGCTAGGCTCAAAACTGTGGCCCTCCTGCCTCAGCCTCCCAGTGCCGACCTGCACCACAACATCAGCTAAGGGCCACGCTTCTTGTGGAGCAGCGGGCATGGCTTTCCTGCCTGGTCTCGGGCCCTGACTGGAGGCAACAGGTAAGCTCTGGGGCTACTGAGCGGGGCAATGAGAGACCACCCCCCCCCCGCCCCCAAAGGCCTGAGAATGCCACAGGAGAAGGTCGGGCAGTACACACACGGACCTCAGAAGCAGTACAGGTGGAGTGGGCCGGAATGCCAGCGGCCACAGAAGCCTGAAGAGACCAGTGTGACAACTGGCCAAGTGAAGGGAATTGTGGGTTGGGTGTGGGTGAGGAAGGCAGAGAGGCGAGGTAAGGGCCACCTGAGATGGAAGCTGGGTGTGGTGGCACATGCCTGTACTCCAAGCACTCAGGAGGCTGAGGCAGGAGGATTACCATGAATTTTGAGGTCAGTCTGGATACATAGTGAACTCAGAACTAGCCTGGAGTAGAGTGAGACCCTGTCTCAAAAAAATAAATAAATAAAAGGAATACCATAGAGCCAGATGAGCTTTTAGGTTGGGGACAGGAAGGCCATCAACAGAAGAACTGTGACAGCACCGTGAGGAGACAGGCGGGGGACATGGGGAATGTGGAGAGCCTGCAATTCCGGGGTGAGGAGCACTGCCATAGCCTCTTGGTCCCACTAAGCCAGTGTAGGTGGTAGGTGTGAATGGGTGTCCGGCCTGTGAGGGCCGCGCCATCCAGGTGGAAGTGCACACGTGCACGCTTACATACACACCCTTGGCTTTCAAGCCAGAGACTACTCAAATGAGACGGACCATAATGGCCCCAAATCTTTACAAACTAATTGAAGACAAGCCCAACTCTGGAAGCCATGGCTAGAGCACCTCATGAACCACGTTGTGACCTGGCAAGAGGCTGGAGACGGGTCCACCAACAGATCTGTGTGAGCAGATAGGACTGCAGAGCTACCTGGGGCCCTTGGCGATAACACACAGGCAGGAGGGTCTGCAGACACCAAGGCCCCCAAGGGATTCAGCAGAGACATGTGCACAGGTAGGTGTGGTACAAACCCCGCCCCCCCTCCCCGAGATGGGCAGCAAGCCCACGACACGCAGAGGATCCTGCAACCGCGCCGTTCAGTCCACCCCACCTCCCCAGGCTCCTCTGCTTGGGTCAACAGCAACACGCAGGTGAGAGGCAGCCAACACGCAGCTTCCCCTCAGCCCAGAGCCAGAGTTCTCCCAGCTTACAGCACAGCTGGCGAAGGCTACACAGCGAGCTGCCGGGCAGGTTGCAGTTATAGCCTGGATCCAAAGGGTGCTGGAAATCTATGTCAGCCACGCCAGGGAAGGGCTGTCCTTGCTATCTAGGCTCCCACACCGTCCCACCAAACCTGAGCCCTCTTTTTCCACTGGCAACTGAGTTTGCCACTGACATACTAAGGAGTGACCCAAACAAAAATAACCAGAACAACATCATTCATATAAAGATATATTCCATAAAAGAGTTTGGCAGTCAAAGAGAAGCATCACACTTCCTAAAAACACAAGCATTCTTCTTCTTTTAGTCTACAGAGAACTGTAAAAAAAAGAAAAGAAAAGAAAAAAAAGAAAAAAGAAACAAAAGAAAAAACTGTATCATCATCAACAACAAACACCCACCAGTGTCACCAGTATACATCACAGGAGCATGTACACTTCGGCAAGTGCCCAGAGGCAGCACTTGACCCCCTGACCGGTGAGGGCAGGGCTGGAACAGCTGCACAGAAGCATGGAGGCGCCCAGCGAGGAGGGGCAGGACTGTGGCCATCGCCAGGAGCACTGGGCAGAGGCAGATTGCATGTCTGAGCGCACGCCTCAGGTGGCCTATGGGAGGTTAGACACAGTGACCACAGCTATTTCAGCAGGAGCCAGCAAAAAAAGCCAGGCCCCCAAGCTGTTCAGCACTGCAGCCTGGCTACAGGGCAGTGAACCTCTCCTGGGAGACACGTGTCAGGTGACCAGCCTCTGGCCTGTGGCCCAGACCGGGATCCTGGTGAAGGTCTCTGCTGGCCACCGGGGCTGGAGCTCCCACAGGTGCCGTGAGGAGGGAGGGTTAGGATTCAAGTTCTGGGTGACAGTTTCAGTAGCACCAAGACCAGTAGGCAGTGAGGCCGAGCAGGGGGTGGGGGTTGTGCACTGGCATGGGGGACGGAGATGCATCGTGGAGGAAAGGGACACATGTGCACAGGACAAAGAGGCTGCTGTGGCCGCTTCTTGAGACACACAGGGACCCAGAAGGGACAGCTTAGTCCATGACACATGTAAGGCTGCTGACAGGAGAATGCCCCGGAAAGGAAGAGCACATGAAGACCCGGGTGAGAACACTCTTACCCCTATAAATAAACTATATACACATGAAGAGCAGGAGAGCCAGCTCTCGGTGCAGTGCATGCCCACCCAGCCCTCCCTGGCACCCTCGGGGCTTGCTTAATGCTGTAGAGACCAGAGGCCCTCTGGCCTGTGGAGAGGAGAGTGGCCAAGGAGCTCCCATGACACCAGTCACACACTGGCTCAGGCTCACATCACGCGGACATGGCTGAGAGTTCCAGGGATCCCCCCAGTGTATACATGCCACCAGACCCGGCTGGCCCTCAGAGGCCCACCCTAGCGAGGGCAGACTCTGTACTGCTTGACCTGATAGAGCGTGCTTGTCTCCATCCACTGTCCCATGCCCACATCCCACCCCCAGAAGATACGGCTGCCCATGACCCAGTGCTGCAGCGAGGGGGAGTAGGACTGCAGGATCCTTTGGGTTCCAGCAGGGCCTGGTCAAGCCCTCCTTGCAGCCATGGGATCCTGCCTGACCCTCAGAGTCACCGGCCCACAAGAAGACACACTTTCCATCCCTGGGTAACCCATGGTGGCAGGGGGCTGGTCTCAAATGTGGGCAGTTAAGAGTCCCCGAGTCTTCAGCACCAGCAGGCGGAAACCAAGAGCATGTCACACTGATGCTGAAGACAGGGCATTGGCTCTGGGGGGCCATGAGCTTCTCTCCTCCAGGACAAGGGTTAGTGACAGCGTAAGTGTGGCCCCCCACAGCATGGCTCAGCTTGGCTTGTGCGTCTCTGCTCCTCAGAAATGGTGGCCCGCCTTCACTGCCTCGATGTCTGAGATCAGCGTCCTCGCTAGGAAGATGCCAAATATCTGTAATCAAAGCCAGCAGTCAGTGGTTGTCAACAGGGTGCTGGGGTGCAGGACAGACCGAGGGACCCCCACTGCACACAGGTCCCTTGCCCACGCTGTAGGGAAGCAGAATACACAGCGAGCAATGCTCAGGCAGGTAAAAGAGCAAGACACACACAGAGGGAGAAGTGACTTTGCTGGCAGCGGCGATGCCCCTTAGGCCTGGGAGAGGCATGAGCACTGCCATGAGGCAGAGACACCAGGCCCCCTCCAACCTGTATGAGCACAACACATGCCATGGGACACACATGTGCCCTGTATGAAATCAAAACCATGAGGGCCGCCCCGACTGGTTCTGAGACCCTGTAATAAATCCCCAATATTCCCTGTAAACCTGGACTCCATCGTAAGCCAAGGCTGTCCCTACTGTTGGCTGTCCTGTGTCTGAAGACACATCCCAACCCTGGCGAACAGAGACTTATGCCTAACACACTGCCAACTTGGGAACCTTTGAAGTCGGCTTGGTTTTCTTCATTTCTAACTCCTGCCGAGGTTCATGCTGATAAGCCCATCCTTCTGCAGTCTGACGCCCGGGCTGGCCTCGCAAGCCAAGGTGTTCTCTCCTTTTCTACATGCCTTCCTCTTTCAGTCTTCCTCTGCAGCCACTAAACATGGACCACAGATGAGGGAACATGGCAAGGAGGGTGGCTCGGGCCACCACAGTCACCCTCAGGGCCAGTCCAGAGTTGGGTGCCACACGGATGCATGTTTCCCACAGAAGTACAGCATCTGCCATCGTGGAGCTGCTCAGAGACTGCTGTGTATTCTCACCAGTACAGGCCACACTGGAGACACTGCCGCTTCTCCGATATCCCTTAATTGCTGCCTTCTTGGGGAGATGTGGCTAGCCTGCTCACACAGGCCTTGCTGTTCCTTAGATATGGGTGCCCTTCCCATGTAAAATCTGGTTCACACAAACAGGTGCAGCATTGCAGGGGACAGTGGCTGGAGGTTCTCATGCGGATAATGGACATGCTTGAGAGCTGGGAGATGCAGAGGTGGGCCCCTGGCCTTCAAGCCCCAGCTGACCAACAGGATCCCCACATCTATAACCCTCACTGCTTAAATCCTGCCATTTCTACCCACCAGCAGGGAAGGAAGGACCCCACAGCAGGTGACAGCCCACCTTGGGGTACACTCCAACTCTAACCCCAACCTCATGCAAGAGAGGCACCTCTTGACCCCTACTGGGCACTTATAGGAACCACCATGCTACATGCATGCACATATATGTGCTTAGGCACATGCTACATGCATGCACACATATGCTTGCACACACACTACATGCATGCACACACATGCTTTCTCTCTCTCTCTCTCTCAGCCTGACAGCTGGATTTTGATGGATACCCAAGCTGGAAAAGCATCTGCTTAAGGGCCCAACCTCCCAAAAGAAAAGCAACACCTCCAATACCACAGGCCTCCTGGACACACCTGCAGCAGCGAGATGGCAATGAAGACGCCAGCCACGATGTAAATGTTCCTGGGCAGCCAGCCCTCCAGGGCCTGGATGCAGCCTTTCGTAAAGATGTACTGGTCCCACTTGCTCTTCAGCTGCAGAAAAACACCCAGCAGTGTGGATCACATGGTGTCCCCATCCGGTCCCCTAGAGAGCCCAGCTCTGGCAGGGAGCAGAGCCCAGTGTAAGGAAATGACGGACTTGGGGGGCAGGTAGTGAGGAGGGACAGGATGCTCCAGGAGAAATACACCCTAGACACCCTATGGCTCAGGCTCCAGGGCACAACGGCATCCTGTCCCCTGTCCAGGCAAAGGCTGCCCGCTCCTGATCTGTGACCCTTTTCTGTCTGGGCCTCCAGAAATTCAAAGATCACCTTGCTCAACACAGGGCCAAAGGCCACATCTGCAGACACAGGAGGGAGGCCGGGGGCTTGGAGGAGGACGCTGTACCTTCCCAGGGTGGGTAACCTAGGTACCTCAGCTCTGGGGGACAAAGCCAAGCAGGTAAGCGCATCAGCCAGCACTGACGCTCGCAAGTCAACCCGAGGGCAGCGGAGATACAGAGCAACGATGGTGCAGCACACAGCCCACCCTCCCCCGCCCCACACAGTGGGCCCAGCTCTCTCCACGGGCAGCCTCCTCCAGGGCAACAGTGAGGGGACGGTTCACCACCTTAGGAACTTCGCGGGCTGAACGGTGTCCTCTGCCGCCAATTCTACAAGCCTGGAGAGAGGCCTGCAAACAGACTCCTCCCTCTGCTAACATCCTGACTTAGGACTTCAAGCCTCCCTAACGGTGGGAAAAGACTTCACCATTGCTGAAGGCACCTAGGCACAGCAACCCTAGCAAATTAACGTACATGTCCCTGAGATTCAAGCCTAGGAAAGTGATAACAACACAGACCCCTTGGCTTAGTCTGTTCAGGATGAGGTACCAAGATGCCAGAGATTGAGCGGTTCAAACAGAAACTAATAAGAGGCAGGAGGGCCGCAGGCAGACACCGGCAGATGTGGGGTCTGGTGAGGGCCTGCTTTCTGGTTCAGAGAGCGCCTTCTCCCTGTGCTATCACTGCGGAAGGGAGGGGAAGAGCTCCCTGGGAGGCCTGCTGTAAGGACCCCAGCCCCATCAGGAATGCTCTGCCCTTACCACCTAATCACCTCTCAAAGGCCCCATTTTCAAAACTGTCACACTGTGATTAGGTTCTTTCTGGGGCATGAACATCTGGCCCACAGCAGCCAGTTCCAGTCAAGCACACATCACTAAAGGACCCGGGTTTTCCCAAGAGTCCTTGGACAGGAAGGAGGCTCTGCAGATTACGAGATCCTTCCTTCAGAACACCATTTGCACCAGCAAAAGCCACCAGAGCGGGAAGGAGAGGGGCACCTGCCTATGTGCTCCCACAGCCATAGCCTGAAGGAAGCTGGGAATTCTGAGCCCCCACGCTGGACTGCACCCCTTCTGTCACCACTGCCTCTCTGTGGACGAGCCCCACAAACCCAGTGTCATCCTGAACCCCTCTGTACCTGACACCTCCTGGGGTTCCATCGAGCCTTTTAAAATGCAATCTTTGTTCCCCAACCTTCTACTGCACTGTCCTAATGCAGTGGCTAAATCTGGGGACTGTAGCCTGAAAGCTCCACCCACCACAGCTCCCAGTGCAGAAGGGAGAGTGTGGCACGGCACCCCGCCTCCAGCTCAGTCCCAGTGCAAGCCACACCTCTGGAGCTCACATCCCCGGTCTTCCACTCTAATTTGCACTTTGCTAAAACTAGCAGTTAGACCTTTGGGAATAAAACTTAAAGAATTTTCATTCTACACGATGCTTAAAGTTATGTGTCTTGGGGGTTCTCACCTGAATCCTGACATCGTATCCACACTGTGTGTTCACAACTTTTTGCTGTAAGAAAACAAAAGAAAGAATAAGTCATTTCTATCCTCTTAGGAAGCTGGGGTATGAGGACATAACAAAAAAAAAATCACAACCCCAAATCAGCAAACGCCTAGGCAGATCCCACCACAGGTCCTGTCCTCCAGCCAGGCGGCAGCACTCCTCCGAGGCTGGCACGGGGTCTGCCAGTTATCCTGGGTGGGGTGGAGTGGCAAATACCAGACTCAATCCCTACACAACCACTTAACTCTGCTTCCATATTAAGGGAGCAGACACCGAAAAGTATTTCCAGAATACAGTATAGGCACTGAAATATGAATGTCATATAATTTTCACGTCATAAAATATGATCCTTCTTTTGATTTGGTTTCAGCGAGGCCATAGCCTGGATGCTGAATGTTTCCCCAAGGTCCATGGATTAAAGACACAGGCCACTTTAGCGACTGGGGTCACTCATCACTGGGGGCATGTCCCTGAATCAGGCTGTAGGACCCCAGCCCTTTCTCTTTTTTTCCTTAAGGGGAGCCGTTAGCTCTGCCTTGCAGTCCCTACCACGCCTTTCAGAAATGAGTCTGGCAATCATAGCCTGAATCTTTAAAACCATGAGCTTTTAAAATGAACCTTTTCTTTTGCTTCTAAATACTAGCACAGGTATTCCATAGCAAGGGAATTCACTATCACAACACACTGAAAAGTACCTAAAAGCATCCTTATCTCCCAGGTATTACAAAATCACAGACCAAATTTGGGCCTCGGGCCACTGCCTGCCAATCTTTGTGGGAGGAAGTAAAAGTTACAATGGCTAAGTACAGCGCTTCCTACAAGATGGCTGCATTTCAGTCACCCTCAGAGGCACCAGCTGTGTGGCCACAGCACACATGAGCCTCTCACGGGCCAAGGCACCTGCCCACGGGATGGAGGAGACAGCCTGAGGGCTCAGCAGCAGGCAGCACACAACCGCAGGCTGCTCGAAAAGGGCCTGTCCGACTAGGCTGAGCTAAGGCACACCTCAGCACTCCTTCACAGGTCACCCCAGGAGCCCCAGAGACCTGAGTCCTGGTCTGGGAATGAAAACAGGTGAGGAAGAGATGATGATGTTCCACTCTGGAGACGCTAATCACAGAGAGCGATGTGTGTCCCCGGGAGCCCCGCAGCTTCCGAGGACAGGGCCCTCTCTCCACAGCAAGGCCATCAGGAGGCAGAAGTGTGCCTCCGCAGCATCCTGCCGGGCCTCCCAGTGACAGCCCCGACAAGGGAGGGTACTGCTTTCCACCTATTCTGCCCAGCACTCCAGACGGGGAAGGAGGGGACGATATAAGAATGTCCCTAGATTTAAGAACAGAGGACTTCAGAGCCACCAGGGCCCTAAGCACGCATCCCCTACTCCTTCAACCTGCAGGGCGCCTCAGGCACCTCGGAGCTGTTGACCCCAAGAGGGATGCGTGCACTGTGTTCAGGTGTGGCTGACTCACCGCAGGATCTGGCACACAGCAGGAGAAGGGCACCCCACACTTCTCACGGCTGTAGCTGGCACCACTGCAGTTGAAGTAGACATTAAGGTCCCAGTCTTCAGGGCCATAAGCCCCACAGCAATGGTTCTGCAATCACAAATGCCCAGTACCATCAGGGCCCTGTGCAGGGGCTGGGGAGGCACCTGGCACAAGGCATCAGTCTTCGTGTGACACTGGTAGGCGTGTCCCATCCACCACATGGACAGGAGGAGGCCCACCAGACTACCTTCCATGTGCACAGAGATGTTAAGTGACGCCACCCAGATGGCCCTTCAGGGAGACAGCAGTCCCAGCACCACCATCCCGCGCACGCACAGGGTTGGCTCTGGGGCGCCCCAGCCTCCGCACAGGGCACAGCGCCCCAGCCCCTTCTGGGTCAGAAGCATCTCCTTCCTTCTCTGCCCTCTCTACTATCTCGGCTCCTTCTCCTCAAGGACCCCTCAATGCGGTCATCTCCTACCCAAGGGAACCCCTCACAGGCCACAGGTCTTCCTGAGAAATGGCACAGTGGCTCTAGGGACCTGCTCGCTTCTTCAGAAACGCAGCTGCGAAGAGCTCCCTCCCAATGCAGAGTAAAAGAGTAAGGTGTCACAGCTCTGTGCCCACCCCAGGACCTCCACTCTCTCTTCCTACCATCCGGTACAGCTGCGAAGAAAGCCCGCACTACCTCGAATCAAGGCTGAGAAAGACTGGCATGCCCCTGGAATGGGTCTCACTTCGGTGCCCGCCCTCAACGTGACACGGTGACAGCATGAGTCTCAATAATTGACAACGGGCTCTCTGCCTTTTTCGTTTTTGTCACTATGTTTAAGGTAATCCTGTGTTCTCATGCCAGCTGCTTTAACAATGACCTAATATTTCACCCCAAGAAAGTGTCAGAAGTCACTGGGTCTGTCTAGAAAGGCTTGTTCCTAAAGGAAGTCTGCTGAGAAGAGAGACGCCGACTTCAGGAAGCAGCGGGGGAAGAACCGGATCCCAGAGTGTGGACCCGGCACGCCCAAGGTCGTGTGAACACAAAAGGAAAGGGACAACCACAACACGGAACCGATAAACAACAGTGAGGGCCACGGTCGCAGCTCAGAGACAGCGACATGCACAGACAAACACAGGTTGTAGTGACCACACGGGTAGAATCTTGCTCATATAATTAGCCTTTAAGCTATACACAAAATATGGGTAAACAAGTTTTGGTTACTAATGAGGATAGATCACCACTGTTTTTAGGGCTTTCTAGTTTAATTTCTTCTCAGAAACAAAATATAAAAGCTCCTAAGGAAGCTGGGCTTGCTGGCAGAGCTCAGAGCACACACACAGGGGCCCTGCACAGGCAATGTGGGGGCCAGGATGGCTGCAGCCCAGGCCCCCAGGAAGAAGGGGGGCACAGATGGGCCGAAGGCCACAGCCTGGGACTGCTTAGATCAACTCTGGGACACACTTAAGGGAGGGCACGTGCCCCGCCCTCAGATGCTTCCTCCAGGCAGCTGTGCCCTTTTCAAGCAGGAAAGGGAGAGGTCCTTGGAGGAAGAGGACAGGAACAGCCGTTCACGGTGAGTCATGAGCTTAGAGTGCAGCAGCTCTGACCCCTCGCAACAAAGGGCCCCAGACTGCCAGCAAGGCTCCTAGGTCAGGCTGGGCCCATCGAGACTCCTAGTGGGGGTGGGGGAGAGCTGGACTACCGCAGTGAGTGGCTGTGGGTACCCCTGGACATGCCTGCCCTTCCCAATGGGGGGAGGCTGATCTCAGAGAGCCTGGACTGCCACCTGTCAGGAGCCAGGAAAGCTGCGTTGACCAGAGGAAGAGGAGACACGCCCCAGGCAGAAAACCCATGAGGAAAGGGGGAGAGGGGTATCTCGTGTCCACTCAGCCGCATTTCTGCGGGCAGCACAGACTCTACATGGGCACCTGGGCAGCACTTACGGCTTTCTGCAGCGAGTCGATGAGGTTCTGCAGGTCAATGTCATCCCGGTAGGATTTGATGTTGCTCTCAAAGAACTCCCGGACCCGATCTCGCACCCAGTCCTGGAACAGGAAGGCCAGCACGGCACCGGCCAGCTCCAGGAAGAAGATGAGCACAATGGCGCCACAAAACTGCACAGAGAACAGACAGGGAGGGAGTCACCCTGCCACCACGGGGGCTGCCACAGAGCGGCCCGCTGCAGCGTGTGGGCCAGCAGTCCCCATTACTGCCGGGGGGGTGCTCTAGGAAATTCACTGTGTGATGGGGTTGTCCCTCACACCTGCGAGAACACGAGATGGCTCCAAGGCCACAGGTCAGTCATCTCCTAGGAGACAGCCTCCTCCCATAGACATGGAACTGCAAGGCCATCCTACCTATCGGTGGCAGCTCCGAGCGGACTGCAGCCTGTACTAGCCACTATCTGACCACTAAGTTCCTGGAAAATCCACCTGTCACTCCCACTTAAGGTGAGGACATGGAAGCTAAGGTTGCCTCAGGTGCACAGCACACCTGAAGTCACCTAACACAGAGAAGGCCCCCAGAACCCCAACAGGGCTGTGTCCCGTCAGGAGGAACTTGGTCGACACCCACATGGAGGTGACTACACACCAACCAGCCATATACAGAACCCACCAGAGGCCCAGCTGCCTCCAGCCACGAACATCCAACAGCAGCGGCGCTCTGGCGGCCCTCTGTAGCCAGGGGCCACACCCACCCCACTTCATGGTGCCTCCCCAGCCCCTGCACAGGTCTGCGAGTCTGTGTTTTCACAGCCTCAATGGACAAGAAGCAGCTCTGACACCACTGGCAAGTGTGGAGGCGCCTTTCAAATTAAGAGAAGAACACAAGCAGGACACGTGTACTTATCACGTGCACGCAGGGCCTCCAGAACGCCACCTGCTCATGTGGGAGCCAGATGCTAAACATAGCATTTTAAGGGGGAAAAAATGTTTAGGAAAGAAAGCATGTGCTCTGCTTTTTAAATTAAACCCAGGAAAGGAAAAGGTTGACCTAATAAACTTAACAAATAATATACTGTGAGAAATGATAATGTGTTTTCCCCACCAGGTGCTATTTAATTTTAACTGAATGCATTTTAAAACAAATCTGAATCTAAATATGAAACTAAACTCTTAGTAACCTGCAGTTGTGCCAGGAAATGAAGAATTCCACACCGCACCTCCAGATTCAGAGACCCCCGAAGGACGGAAATGGTTTCTCAACATTACTGGCAACATCTTTTGATCTCAGCCAGGAAGGGCAAAGGTGAGCCACAAGCAAACACGTCTTTTAGGGGCTGGAGGGGCTGGAGGGGAGATGAAAGGCAGCAGCTGCCCCGCCCCCTGGGGGCTGGACACCAGGGGGCCCACTGCTCACCTGGCCTGTGCACAGGGCTGCCTCCTGATGCCCACACCCTCTCCCCACCACACCTGCCCCACCGCCCTCCAACCCAGCTCCCACCACTCACAAACTTGAGCAGGCAGATGTTCTCCCGCAGGGCCCCCACGCAGCCGGCGAAGCCCAGGGTGAACATGACCACGCCCACCATCAGCACCAGCACCACAGGGTCGATTCCATGCAGGCGGGTCACTTTCGTCAGGTCGGACAGGACACCCTAAAGGAGGCAGAGAAATCTGGGCAGTCAAGGGAATCGTGGGCAGCTGGGCTATGCCAGGGACTGAGGACAGGGCCCTGCCTGTCCGCCGCACGAAAGCCCTGGTCTCCACAGGGCTGTGGGCTCCCGGGGGGCAGATCCCAAGCTTCTTCCCTGGCCTGCAGCAAAGGAGAAAGGGTGTCTTGCAGCCTGGGGCTGGGCTTGCTCAAAACCGCCTTGGGACAAACATTCTTGTGAGAAACAGTGGGGGCCAAAGGCAGAAATGACGTCCCCAGACCACTCTGTGCCAATGGAGGGTCTCTGAACTTGTGCTGTTCACAATGGTAGCCACTGGCCATCTGAGTTATTGAATATCTGGTGGTGTAGCTAGGAGACTGAAGAACTTTCATTTGCATTAAAACTAATTTAAAGAAAAATACACAGAGTCATATGTGGCTAGTGGCACACACAGTGGGCAGACAGAACAGTTCTGTGAGACTCAAAGGAGGAAGGAGAGAAGGGCACAGACCGGGACCCAGCCTGCTCTGGTGACACCCAACTCGAGCCAGGGCTCAGCTGGGTTAGACTGCTGCAGTCCCAGAGGTGGCCACACGGTGGTGCTGTGAGTCGCGGGTTGAGTCGGCTTCCAGGTCACTGGAGCAAAGGGGCACTGCACTTTCCCCTCAGGTTTAGGAGTTTGCAGGACACCTGGAAGGTGCCCAAACACCAAGGCAGGGCTTACCCAGCTCCCAAGAGTCTGGCAGGAAAGCCCAAAGACCTAGTGCTCCTGCTTCTCTTTCTGGAGGCAAAGGGGGCTCCCCTAAAGGAGAGGAGGGCCTGGGGCTGGGGGAATGGAAGCCCCCACACCTAGCTCCTGTTTTCCTCCATCCACAGCCAGGAGCACGCAGGCCCTACTCAGAGACCTGCCCCCTGAATCCTGGCGGCAGAAGAGGCAGGGAGGCAGCATGCCAGGACCGCAGACACAGATGCACAAGCCCTGGGGCCAGGTGAGGCTTCTGGGAACATAAGCCCATTCACAGAGCTCAAAACCCAGAACCCTAACTGGTCACGTGTCGGCCTCAAGCTGCCCAGCCCCGCAGTACCAGGAGCAGAGCCCGCCTCAGGTGGCTGCAGGGAACTTCCTCACGCACTGGAGGTGTGCTGCCAGGAACAGGCCAGAGGAGGGGCGGAGGGAGCCGTTCAAGTCGTACGCACATGGCTCGGGCTGCCCGGCACTCGGAATCCAGATACAGGCTGCACCTACCTTTTCGCTCCATGCCCACAGCCCGACTCCAAGGAAGACAACTCCAGCCAACTGGCACAGCAAGAGGAGAGGAGGTGGAGAGAGGGGGAGAGACAGAGAAAGAGAGAGTTACAACAGAATCTAGCACAAGGAACTTAATTCTTTTTTTTCTTTTTCTTTTTCTTTTTCTTTTTGAGAAAAGGTCTCACTAGATGGATAGTGGTAGGCTGAGTTAAACCTCTCTGACCTTCAGGCTCCCAGGTGCCGGAATTAACACATCTATGCTACCCTGCCCACCAAACATGGTTCTTACAATGGAGTCCACTGGTAGTCACGGATGCGCCACTTCTGTCCAAGTGGCCCCAGGGTCCCTGAAAATACCAAGAGCTCCGGAAGCGGAGGTTCTTCAGGTAGCCAGCACCTACCTTCCCAAGAGGCATGTTTGACCAACTCCTTCAAGCCCAGAGAGTCCGAGCACCCAGACAGCAGATCCACAGCAAGCTCACCCGGGATGGCAGGAAGGACACATCAGACAGCACCTCGCTCCTTCCGTATTCTGCATCCCACCCCCAACTCATTCCAACACACTGTCCTGAGCCGCTGAGGCCTCCAGGGCAGGCGAGACTCTGCACAGAACCAGCCAGCATCGAGGCCAGCACCATCTATGCTTCTCCTTCCCCCTACACTACATGCCTCCCACTCAGGCAGCCACCTGGGCCTTTCACCAGCCAGGGCTGCGCCTCCTCTCTGGAACACCTACACTTGGTATACGCTCAGGAAACGCAGGGTTACTTGCTACTATGTCAAAACAGGCCTGCACTAAGCAATGAGCTCACTTCGAAGGAAGGCCCCAGCCTGACCTCCCACCTACAGGAACCAATGGCACTGAGCTGCCCCAAGGGCCAAGGAAAGAGCCCATTCAAACACAGCACCCAGGTTTCCAAGCCAGGGAAGACTTCGTGTAAAACTCAACTATACCATGCTCTCTGCAAAGGGAGCCACCTCCAAGTTTTGTGTGAACTACGTGATACGGCACTGGCACTCTGCTACCATTTCTCTCTCCTCAAGACAAATAACAGGGCCAGTTTCGCTCTGAGTCTCAACCTTTCAGAGTGAATTATTCTCAAGCTTTCGCTGTTGCTGCCTGTTTTATCCAACACGAGCATCAAGTAGCTGGAATGGGAAGAAAAGACTGTAGTCAAGGCCCTGGGCGGTGTTGACCTCTTTCAGATCACAGGTCCCAGATTACCTCCAGGAAATGCCACACGCTCAATACTCCTTCTGCACAGGGGATTTCTGAGGGCTCACCGCTTCCCATGGCTGCCCCCTACAGTGGTCTATGAACCCCTTGACTGAAGAAGCCCTGAAGAAGGCACAATCCCACCCCTTCATTTTACAAAGCAGAACACGGGCCGCAGAGAAGGCCAGGACCAGTATAGCAGTGGTAAGAGGCCCACCCAGACTCAGTTCATCCAGGTACTTGTTCCTCACTCAAGACGCAACCAGTTTTCACTGAGCACATAAGAATGCCTGGGCCACTGGTGTCTGGGCTCCTGTAGACCCATCTTTGTCTCCCCCACCCATTTCCCAGCTGATAAGGTCCCCATGTGACACACTGCATGACCACTTTCTCTCCCCGCCCATGGGGTTTCACAAGGGCATGGAAAGCAACCCACAGAGGAGCAGTCACTCCACCATTCAAAGACCCCAATGGCTTGCTTCCTTCTTAACAACTCTGAGGTCTCTTTCCCATCTGACCTCACTGCAGTGAGGTCACAGTGAGTCATTCCATCCTCCTTCAACCACTTCACAGACACACCCAGCTTCAGGGACACAAGGCAGAGGCTCGGGGTCCTCGTCACCTCCCTGCCTGCTAGGGCACCTCTTACCCCCCTTTGCTGGTTTCCCTCACACTCAGTCCCAGACCCTCTGCCCTGCCTAACCCCTCTAGGTGACCTCCCAATGCATGAGCTGCATCTAAATACCCTCTAGCCACACCCTGTACATCCAGAGCTCCAGCCTCAGCCATTGCCCAAGGTCACACTGCCTACCATCTCCCGGGTTTGCCTGCCTAAGGAGCCTGGGTCTCCCAGCTCCCACCCGGCTCCTCCCCAACTCCTCTCCCTCTCAATACACACAGCCCTGTCCTCCTACCCAGTTAAGACAAAATCTGGAACCAAGCCTTCATGCCTCCTTCCCCCCTGCCCCACATTCAGCCAACTAGGACCTTCTGCTGGTTCCCCCTTCAAAATACACCATGCGTTAAACCTGTTTTCCCCCCGACTCTCAGCACCCATCAGTCCACAATCTACCTCCTCAGGTCAGAATCTGCAGGACTTCCTCACAGGCCTCCAAAGCAACTAGTGTTAAGCCTTTGTAAGTAAAGCTGCCCCTCAATATCCAAGAGGATCTGGTTCCAGGACGCCTAGGGATACCAAAATCCTCAAGGGCTCTTGTAGAATGTGCAGTACTCGTATACAACCTACTTAATCCCTCCATGTACTTTTTCCCCCCTTATAATGGGGGGGATTGAACTCAGGGCCTTTGGACTGAGGTTACATCCCCAGCCCATGTTCCTTTTTATTTGGACACAGGTAGTCAAGTCTCTAAGGCTGACATTACAGGCTGTGCCAGCACCACGCAGCCAGCGCCCCTACGCCTGAAATCATCATTGCCCTGCGCATCACGCTTCATTCGACTGAATGCCGCGTGAACAGCTACCACTCTGTGGTTTAGGGCGCGACGACAAGGAAAGCACCTGATAAGCACAGGCAGGTTTGGCTTTGGCTTTTGTTTTTGCTTCATAGTACTGGGAACTGACCCCAGGGCCTTCACACTGACCTACAGCTTCAATTCGGTTTTATGTTTGTTTTGCTTTTTATTTGGGGATGGGGTTTCACTAAATAGCCAGGCTAGGTAGGTGCGGGACTTGCAAGCCTCCTGTCTCAGCCTCCTCGAGTGCCAGGATTACAGGCTCGTGAAGGCACGGCTACCGAACAGCACTGAACGATGACTGAGCGATCGGGCAAGACCCCTGTTGGAACTCCTGGGAGCAACCAGAACAAAAAAAATAAAATCCAAGCCCTTCGCAGCCCACAGGGCCACACAGCAGGCTTCCCCCACCACAGCGCCAATACCACCGCCACCCATCTTCTCCCCTAGCCTGACCCAGACACCCCAGCATCCTGCTGGTTTCCTGAACTCACCACGCTGAGCCCTCTCCCCCATCCCACCCCCCGCCCCCCTCCACCCCTTTCTCTCGGCCCTCAGCGCGCTCTCCCTCCAGACCAGTCCTGGCCTCCTCCTCACTTCATTCAGAGATCTTCTCTTACCACCCCATCTGTCACTTGGGACGTCCTCCTGGTTGTCCTCGACACACTGACCCTTGACCACCAGGCTGCTGGTTCAGCTTGTCTCCCCATTGGGCCCTCCCCACGGCCGAGATGTCTACTGTGTTCAGGTTCTATGCTAGTAACGTGGAGAAGGATCGGAACACAGGAGGTGCAACCAGGCCCACATGAGGACCTCAGCAAAGCTGCAAGGCCAGGGGCTCCCCAACTCTCCCCCAGGCGTGCTCCGGGGTCGTGTTCAGTCCACAGGGCCACGTAAGAGCCCAGCTGGCCCAGGCCCACAGTCAGGCCCCACACATCAGCCTAGGATCAGAGCAGAAGAGGGTGTGGAGGCTGACCTGCACTGTCCGTCGTCCAGTGTTCCCTACAAACACTGCAGGACCTGGCTGGCCCTGCACCTCGGAGACAGGTGAGGGGAGTCGGCCTCACAACTGTCCACCAGCCGCCACCCCAAGCTCAGCTCAGCTCCCCTCTCTGCCCCCTGCACCTCACAGCTCAGCCCTCACTCTGGCTTGTCCCGTCTCTCCCCCCATGAAGACCAGTCTCCGCGCCACCGGTACTTCTGTTTCACGGCACCCACACTGAGGTACCGCTTTAATTCTTCCCCTAGGTTACCCAGCAGACACACAGGAGTCTGCCCTGGCAGAAGGCACAGACACAAGTCCTCAAGGAAGCGCTGGAGCCAGCAGCCACAGACCCAGAGGGCGCACAGTGCAGGGGCAGACTCACTCCTGCCCACGTCTTCCCAGCCTCACCCAGCCCAGACGTGTCCTCCTGGCTCCCCAAGGCCCCAGAAGCTTCTCGCTGGCTCAGCCCCGTCTGCTGCATGATTCTCCTCCTTACACAGTGACTGGGCTCTAAGCAACAGGGCTCAGGGGTTGTTTTCCATTCGAACCTGGGGTCATGTGTCAGGTCATGGTATCAATGAACACAGGCCCAAGCAGAAACTTTGGGAACAAATGTACAATTTAGAGACAAAAACGAAGAGGGAAGATCAGAGAGAAGCAACCTGCCTGGGCACGCCCATAAACGCCCCGTGAGTGTGCCAGGGTATGTTTTAGCTTTGTGCAATAGAGCCCAGCCCCAGAACTCTGGAGAAGGGCGGTCTGTAGGGCAAGGCGGGGCCACCTTCCCTGGCCACCGGCCATCTAGGAGTGGCAACTCTGCCGTGCCCTGTGACATTCTTTGATCCTTCCTATGACTTAATTCTTTCAGGAAAAGGGCCCTCCCTAGTTCTGGTCATGCTCAAAAAGAGGCCAGCCTCTGTCTGCCTGACCGTAGGCATGATGTGGTCACCAAGGCCACCCTATCCTGGGTGCTACACACTCATTAAACACAATACACCTGATATCCTGCACATACCTCATCACACTGGTCCTATTACCCTCGTTTTTCATGTTGTAGAACAACTTGGGTCATTTGTCTAATGTCGTACAGCCAGCTGCATCAGACTTAAGAACGAAATCTGGGTGTTTCTTACCCTGACAATATGGCCACTCAGGCCAGGAAGAACAAGCAGCAACCCAAGTGCCCTATGGGGTGGGGCTGGGGGCCCAGCAAGGTAAGAGTGCCACAGGGGAGCTTCTGGGTTCTGTAATTGTAAAACCAATGACCCACATTACCAGGTGGTGAGGCCTGCTCCATGTCCCAACCAAAGCAGAGGACAAGGAACCAGGCCACCCTGGGCATCACTGCTGGCCTTCTAACCTTAGGCAGAGCCCCCACAGCAGAAGCAAGAGGTCTTGTTGGGGCACTCTGGGCTGGCCCAGCCCTGCCTTGTCCTGGAAGGCACAGGAATCTCCTCACCATGTGAGCAAGCCTGTGCTCCTCTACCCACGCGTGATCAAGACTCAACAGAAGTGAAAACACCTGGCCAGGCCCTGCAGGACTGGAGGGGAGAGGTCCAACTCCAAGTAGCCTTTGTACCTTGCAAGATTTCGCAAAGCATGTGTGAGCACTTTGGCATTTCTGTCGGCCCTAAGGCCTTTCTTTCCTCTGCAAATTCAAGACAAACCACCAGCAATTTAAGCAACCCTTTCAGGCTCTCCCTGCCAGCCCAACACTTGCACAATTCCCTCGATGATTCAGGCTGACACGCACACAGCCATTTCCCCTGGGCCTCCCGTTGGTGTGTCGGCGATAAGCAGAAGGAAACTCAGAGCGAGCTGCCGAGGTACAGGGTAGCCAGAGCGGTGCCAAACATGCAGCTCCGGTCGGCGGGCCCTGGGTCCCATCTCTACTCCATAAGGTCCTGGCGGCAGGACCTCACGCAGGACAAGGACTTCCTCTAGGTCTGCCTGCCGAGTCCTACAGGGATGACCAAGCCTGTCACACAGAGGCTGTAAGGACTGGAGGAAGATTCCTAAGTGACATGCTTACCCCAGGGCACAGAGCCTGCCCTCATGAGCTGCCTGCCAAGTGGAGGGGAGGAGAGACATTCAGAACAGCGCCAGACACCTGTGGCCCTCTCCCAGGAACTCCAGCAGAGCCTCTTTCCTGCCCCAAGTTCCTCTGTCCCAGAGGCATCTGTTTTAATGAGCTCATAGGGTCAACGTTGACAGTGAGTTTGCGGAAATAGGGACTTCTGTAGGCTTCTCCAATGTGTCAGGAATGGACAATGGAAAGAAAACCAGACAGAAATATAGAGAAGAGAGCTAGAACCGAGGGCCAGCACTGGTCCCACACACCCCGGGGGCGCTGAGCAAGCCATCCCTCTTCTGGGGCTCAGCTTGGCAATCTGCAAAGTGAGCAAAGGGCAAAGGGCCTAGGTGCTGAGGTTGGCCATCTACCCTGCAAATCCTAACCGTGAAAAGCCCATGGCCTTTACCGAACCCAGAACAGGAAATTCAGAGTCGAGGCCTAGTGAATTCAGAGAACACCAGAGATGCGGCAACAAGTCAACTGACCTTGAGGCCAGAAAGGCCACTAAAGAGCACAGGCTCTGTAGAATGAGGCAGAATCGCAAGATATCCAACAGTGTTAGAGGCTTCGCCCTCCAGACTGGGCCACTCCGAGCTCTGCGCAGAGCAGTGTCTCCTCTTTTCAAAAACAGCCCAGTATTTAGAGCCTGAACCAAGCCCTATGTCACTGACAGTGTGGAAGGCCTGGGAGTCAGAAGGGCCCTGGAGCCCGGCTTCCTCATTACAGGGGGAAACGGGGCCCAGGCAGGAGGTGCCTGGCCCAAGGTCACACAGCGACCACATGCCAGCTTTTCCTCCGACTGGAAAGGGTGATTCCAACCCCTACCAGGGGGCCATGGGGGACAAAGGACTGCAAGGCAGCTCCTACAGCTGCCTCTGTTGAGGATCACAGAGCTACAGCCCACCAAGCCCCACCCAGAAGTCTGGCTGTGAATGACGACAGGAGGAAAAGGGGCATCCTGCGAGGGAAGCCAGAGGCCAGTGAAGGAGATGGAGCCTCATCCCCACCACCATCGCGGATGCAGTTCCCAGAGGCAGCGGAGGCAGGACGACAAGATGCTGAGCCAGGCCAAGGGCTAAAGAGCTCTGCGTGTGGCACAATTCCGGTGGCAGCCTGTCAACCACAGTGACGGTGGGAAAGCAGCCACAGACAACACGCACATAACACATGAGGCTCGGGCCAATAAAACCCCGGGTGCAAAACGGGCCAAGGCCAGGTCTGACCTGAAAGCCGTGGCGTGCCAAGGCAGCACTGAATTATCTCACTAAAACCATCTGGACCAAGAGACAAAGGCAGGATTTCCTTTAGCTCAGAGGCGTAACCTACAGGATACCCCCACACTACCACTTTAACAGATCGTAGCAGCTCAAAGCTCCAAAGGACCCAAATAATCTATTCCCACACGGAATACTACACTGCAATTATAATGAATGACCCACGAGTACATATTAACAGCATGAATGAATCTCACAAAGGAAATTTAACAAAAGACGTCAGACACAAAAGACTTCACACTGTTAGGGAAACATACGCTGGCGGAAAAAAACCGACGCCTAACATCTGATCCAAAATTATTAGACAGAAAAAATATCATCTACAGGAGGGAAAGGTAAGGGCACAGGAGTGATAGAAAAGGGACCCAGCAGACAAAGACTCTAAAGCAGGCACTGTAAATGTATTCAGGCACTCAGAGGAAGACATTTTTCAAAAGCCCAAATGGAACTACTACTAAAAGAAAGTATGACATTAGAAATGAATTCACAAGATGCACCTAACAGCCAACTAGACCCCAGAGAAGAAAAGATCAGAGACCCTGAAGACAAAGTAACACAAACCTATGAAACAAAGCAGGAGAAAACAAAAACTGAACAGAGTGTCAGTGATCCTCAGGAAAATATCCATCAGAAATGAGGGCTGGGAGCACAGCTCAGCGGTTAAAGCGCTTGCCTAGCAAGCACAAGGCCGTAGGTTCAGTTCCCAATCACCATATAACAACTGGGCATGGTCACCATATAACAACTGGGCATGGTGGCACATACCTGTAATTTCAGCATTCAGGAGGCTGAGGCAGGAGGACTGCTGTGTGCACAAGGCCAGCTTGGGCTACACAGTGAGTTCAGGACTAGCCGGGACTACAGAGTAGTGAGACTTTGTCTCAAAAAAATAAATGAATACATGAACTAAAAGAAAGATATACATTTGAAAAATAATGATCAAAATATTACCAGATTCAAGTAGAAAAATCTACAAAAGCACAAATTCCAAAAGTCCAGTGAACCCCACACAGAATGAACAACACAACACAGTGCAGAGACAAAGAGAAACTGCACACGCCCGCCGGGGCAGCTGCAGACAATGCACAGCCACAGGTACACATGCAAGATAATCTGACCAAATGAAGTGAAAATGTTACCGAAACACGTGCGATACTTGGCCTCAAATTCTTATGAGGAATAAAAATCTAAAACATAGCAATCTAATGTTCAACTTGCAGGAGAAAAGGAAAAGGCGCATAAAATCCAAGTAGAAAGGAAAACAAGGACAGAAATCACGAAGTATCCTAGAAAGAGGTGACAGCACTAACGGACGCGAATGAATGAGGTGTGCCGTGCTTGACGGCACTGAGCTGGGCCCGGGCACCAGTCACAGTGATAAAAGGCTTTCTATTTCAACACAACTTAAAAGAAATGGAAAATGTATTAAAATGTAATTAAAACCATTAAGACAGCGCTGGGAGAACAGCTCAGCAGCGGTTAAAGCACTTGCCCTGGGTTCATTTCCCCAGCACCACGTAAGTTGGGGGTGCTGGCGCGCACCCCTGCTACCCTAGCACTCACAGGTGGCTGAGGCAGGAGGATTGTTGTGATTCTGAAGCTGGCCTGGGCCACAGAGACCTTGTCTTAAACCACATTAAAACAATGGAGAAAACATTACTTAACTAGAAGAGGTCAGATACAAAAGTCAAGTCCAATTTACAGCTGAGACATCAGTGACCGAGAGGCAGGTCAAGCATCAGTCGGGTGGAGGAACTCAGGGGTCACGTGGCATGATGAAATATTTCATGTGTCTACCATGGTGACAGTCTTTAGGTGGCATAAGGAGCTGTCAATTGAATTGTATGCTTAAATACTGGAAAATATTCTACTGAATAACATCAGTAGAGGAGATTTTTTCAAAAAGGATTTGGGCAAGTAGGGAAGGAAGTACTAACAAGATGACAGCAAGGCACTCCCCCACACAAGCACCAGCAGGGAGGTGGCGTGAACACACACATACACGTGCACGCAGACACGCACACACACGCACACGCGCACCAGGTGGCTCTGCTTCGAAAGCGTCCTGTGAGCACTCAGCAACCCCATGCGCAACTTGCACATCCTACCTCCACTGATCCCCACTGGGGTCCCCGCTCCCGAGGCTACACCTCAGGTTCTCCTGGAGTCTCTGACCCGGCCATCCTCACTTGCTGCCTTGGCAAGACCCAATGTGAAAATACACACCTCACTGTGCCAAAAGATAAGGCCGCCTGTTTTCTGAGAAGTGGGACAGCCCTTCTGGAGAAGTAATTTTAACTACTTAAGTATGTTGGCAGGTCAAATCCATGCACACACCTGTGACCCACTTCATCTCTCTCCTGGGGATCTGGCCCAGCAAATAACTTCCCTCCCTTCCTTAAAGGGCGGAATCTCTTTTACACACAACCAATCTTTATCTACGATAGCAAAGAAATAAAAACAACCTAAGTATCTATTTTTTTTTTGTAGTCCTGGGATCTAAACCCAAGGTCTTTGCACTGAGCTACATTCCAGCACCCCCCCCCCTTTTTTTTTTTCCTCATTTTGAGATAGGGTCTCTAAAGTTGCTCAATTGCCCAGACTAGATCTGAACATGTCATCCTCCTGTCTCAGCCTCCCAGAGCACGGGGATTACAGGTGTGCAATACTACACCTGACTCTAATACAACACAAGACTACAGCCACTTGAACAGTTCTACACCAGATGTATTAGTCACAGTCCCATCACTAGAACAAAATACCCAACACCACAACTTAAAGGAAAAACGTTTGTCTTGGCTAATGGTTTTTTAAAAGAATTCAGTCCATGGTTGGTTGGTTCCATGGCCAAGGGCACAGCAGAGGAAAGGTGCTTATCCACAGCAGCCAAGAAGGAGCGCAGAAGCAAGGGGACCAGAACAAGAATGGACGGTGAGTCGCACTCCAGAGCTCCACCTGCTCACAGCACAGTCAGCTGCCAGCTCACCAGCAGACGAATCCACTGCTGTGCACAGCACTCCGTGATCCCAAGACCTCACAGACGCTCGTCCTCTGAACATGAGACTTCTGGGAGACATTTCAGACCTCGTCATAGCACCAGGAGATGCTGAGGTCAACACGCAGACCTCAAGATGACGAGGCGCCCGCTCACAAGGAAATGCAACCACATCTGTACAGACAAAGGGCCTTGGCATGCAGGAGGGAAGGTAGCTGGTCATCCGGGTTCCACGGGCAGCCTTCTTGAGTTTCCATGTAAGTATGAGGCCTTTTTTTAAATCCTCAAAAAAAAAAAAAAATGGTACCATGTCTCTTCAGCAGTAAAAACAAAAATACACTATCTCATTATTAAAACACTACGCTCTTCCCTTTTACCTGTGTTCACTGCTAAGAGAGGGAAGCCGAGTCACCCTGCACCTTCAGACCTGGGAATCGGCCTTCTGCACCCCATGGACAGAGCTCAGCTTCTGCCTGGTAGAGAAGCCCAGGAATCTGAGGCCATGGAGGAGGTGGCACAAGCTTAGCGAAGAGGAGCGTGCAGGCCACAAGGCTCCCCCTCAGAGGCACAGGGCGCAAGGAAGGGGGTTGTCGCCCTTCCTCCCGGGCATGGCGTCTCTGCGGGGCTGGATGATCAAAGCTCTGGTCCGCCTGGGACAGATCTGGAGTTCTGGAAAATCTCAAAAACCTCTCTCACTCCCAAAAGTTTCCAGATATGGGCCACAGATGATATGCAGGACCTGCTGTGGGAGGCGTCTGTGAGGCGCAAGAGGGGCCTGAAGCCATGCCATCCGTGCTGGCCAGACACAAACATCCGCGGCAGCAAGCTGCACAGCAAACCATGCAGCGGACTCACCGAGGCCACTAAGAATGCCAGGGGCAGGGCACTCATAAGAACTGGGCTTTTTACTTGTTTTTTCTGTTTTGAGACAGAGTCTCACTCTGTAGTCCATGCTGGTCCTGAACTCACTATGTAGCCCAGGCTGGCCTCAAACTCATAGCAATCTTCCTGCCTCAGCCTCCGAAGTGCTGGGATAACAGGTCTGCACCAACACACCTGGCCTACGTGGTGCTGGGAATCTCATTCACTGGCTTTCACGCTCCTAGGCAAGCAGTCTCAGCAATGAGCCACGGCCCCAGCCCATAGGAGCTGCTTTTAAAACTAACGGCAAGCAGAAGTCTCTCCCGGCTGTGAAATGCAGGTCTGCTGTCCACATTGAACACAGATCTAAGTTCTTTACTGTCACTCCATCCCTGGACTAGACGAACACCTGCAAATTGACGTCAACGCCTGTGGTGGAAAGCAGTCCCAGAGGCGCAAGCAGCATCTGCAACACCCTCCAGAGAACTCACCCCCGGAACTCAGAGAGCTCACGCTCCTTGGGGAACCAGGTGCGGTATGAGCGAACAAAGACCGAGACCCACACACAGCTCCCTCTGCATTCACCTCTCTCAGCTTCCCTCCCTCTCCACCCAAAGTGAGATTTTAAAAAATTAGTTGTCATAAAATTCTCTCTTTTTTCCTTTTTTTTTTTTTCTTTGTGGTACCCAGGGCTTTCATCCTGAGCTACATTCCCACCATTGCCCAGCCTGGGCTCAATCGCATCATCCTCCTGCTGTGCCTGGTCCACAACGCCTAGATCCCACATAGCCACTTTCAGCTTGGTGACATTAAGTGCCTTCTGGGTGGTGACCCATGCATAACACTTTTCAACTTGCAAAACTGACACTCTGAACCCATAAACAATCACTCCCGGCTATGTGTCCCTAAAACTCATGTTGGAAATTCAATCCCCAAGGTCATGACGGCAACAAGTGGCACTTTTAAGAGGTGACAAGGGTACTAAGTCCAGTCCCCTCTTACTCTCCAGCCACATGACATCCTCTGTCCTGTCACGATGCAGCACAAAGACCCGCGCCAGATGTGGCCCCTTGATTCCGGACTTTGCAGCCTCCAAAATACTAACCAAGGGAACCTCCACCGCTCATAAATGACTCCGCCTGGAATTCTGTCACAGCAGCACCGACGGACCAAGACACCCCATTCTCTCATCCCATCCTCCACTCCATGGCAACCACCGTTCCACCTTCTGTCTCTATGTCATTATAATACAAACGGAATGGTACAATACTGCCTTGAAAGTGGGAAAAAGATAGCATTTCTCCTTTTATGCCTGATTAATGTCACTGGCTTAATGACCTCAAGGTTCACCCATGTTGTAGCATGTGTCCCAACCATCTTCCTTTTACGGGTGCACAGGCCTCGGTGCCATGCGTACACCATGTTTTATTTTGCTATCCACTCAGCCATGGACACCTCATGGCTGTTGTGAATACGGCTGCTGTGAGCATGGTGTGTGCACACCCTTCGGTATCCTGCTTTCCCCCCTTCTGAGTCAACACCCAGAGCAGGCTGGCTGGATCTGGAGTCCACTCCACACGTAACTTCCTGAGGACCCACCAGGCTGCCCCATACAGCCCCGGCCTTTGGCATCCGGCCAACTGTGCCAGGGCACCAACATCTCCACAACCTCAGCAGGATTTATTTTTTGCTTCTTTTTTCTTTCAAACAGACATTCTAATGGGCAGGAGGTAGCATCTTACTGTGGCTCTGATGTGATCCCCCTGGGCTGAAATGAGATTTTGCACTAGAGACACTAGAGACAGGTCTAACACAATGATTAAAAAAAAAAAAAAAGTAGAAAGTGCTAGTGACCTCAAAATGATGCTGGCTGGAAGCAACTTTTCCCTAACACTTGCGTGGTAAGAATCTCAGCTCTGCTCACTCTATGTAGACCACCAGGTCCACTGACACCTGCAGCATCCAATGCTGGGAATTGAACCTGGGACCTCTGCAATGATCATACCTCCCAGCCCTTTATTATAAGACCGGGACTCCTAAGTCGCTAAGCTGACCAGGCGAGGCTTAATCTGAGATGCTTCTGCCGCAGCCCCGGGGGGTGCTGGGATAACAGGCCTGCCCACCACTCCTGGCTACACGTTTCTCACCCAGAGCAGGTACACATGGCCCCAGAGTCAGAAACAGCTCTCAAGGACTGTTAGAGTGATGCAGGTATGTATCTATAAAGTTACTGAGAAACAACGCTAAATAGGAGCAAACTTCTAAACACATCTTGTGCTTGTCACACCCAGAACTGGTCACAGAAACAACAGGTCGTCTTCTCTGTTCAGACTCACCTGCCAAGCAACCCTCCTCTGCTGACCTGATTCACTCATCAAAATAAAACAAACGCACCACGCAAGCCTTTGCTGTCCCAAGGTTTCGCATCAAAAGAATCCCAAGTGTGGGGAGAGGGCACAGGAAATCAGATCAGCCACGAGTGGATCATTTGTGAAGCCAACGATGGGAATGCGAGATGCATTCTATTTTCCTATTGCTGTATTTTTCTCCATTAATTTCTTTTCTCTCTAAAAAGGTAAGGGCTTGCTCGCCATACCATTCAGTGCATTTTCGACAACCTTACCAGGCAAACAACAGGCAGCTGACAGCAATGTTTCATGGGGGAAAACCCCAGACTTAATTACCAGTGCAGGTAAGAATCCAGACTGCTCCGTGAGCTCAAGAGGCCGGTCCGCAGCCACACCCCTCAACCGCCACCAGGTCCTGCACAGTGGAAGGCAGCAGACCCCTCCAGGAGCCACGCCACCCAAGCAAGGCACCCGGACTCCCACGTGCATCCCAGCTGAGCTCTCAGGAGTCCTGACGGTTCCTGTCCTGCCCCAGTACACACTGCGCAATGAGTAAGCCTCAACCCCACACACTACCCGTTCTGCAAAACCCTGTCAGCACAACAACACCACGAGGCACCCAGAGGACCTGGCACAACTCAGACTTATGAACTCCACTATCTGAATCTGGGCTGTTAATTCCCACCTCACACAGGTCACAGACAGCCGCCACCTCCTCTCTGCAGTGACTCTAACACAGCTCACACTCGCCATGCACACCCATCCGTGAGTGATTTGCACAAGTAGTAAATAATTCCAGGTACCTCTTAAGACTGGTAGGCCCCTTATGACCTGGCTCCTCTGTCCTCGCTGTGCCCTCTCTCCCCCTTACTCACCTGGCACCAGCAACTGGCCTTTTATTTTTGTTCTTACACATGGCAACCTCCATTCTGCCTCAAGACTTTTGTTACTGCTTTTCTCTCTGCCTAGAACTCTCTTCCCCAGAACCTACTTGGCTACTTTTGTGTTAGTTCCAGGTCTCGGCCCCAAGTCACCTCCTCAGAACACGGGGAAGCATCCCCATCCTGCTCCTGGATGTCCAGCAGGCCACCACTGCCCTTGGTGAAACATCAGTACAAGAGCAGGACTTCACTGCCCTGTTCCGTATCACTTCCCAGAACCCAGAAGAGTCCCTGGTCCACAGTCGAATACATGCGAGATACCACACTGCCACATTCTTACTGGGGCATCTGGAGGACAGGGATGAGGGCAGGCAGAGACATCTGTGGAGAGTCCCAAGCCCTCCTGAAGGCCCAGGGTGGAGTAGGGGCTTAATTCGATTTCTATCACCCTCACCTAGGCTTGTCACATCACGGGACTGTCAGTGGTTCTGACAGACAGGCCAATAGGAAAGGACTGATAATCAAGACCAGGGCAGGGAGTTGCAGTGGCCAAGGAAACAGGTTTGAGTCTCACCCCTACCCCTCCCGGTAACAACCAGGGACCAAGCATCACAGCCAGAGCAAGAAACCCCCTTCCTCATCTTCTAAAGACAGCGAATTAAGATACAGGCCAAGTGTTTTTTTTTTTTTTTTTTTTTTTTTAGCTGCAACTGGCTCACTCCAGAAAGCCAAAGTTTTGCATGTTCAAACAGATAAAAACTTCAGAAAGAGCCCAGTTCACCATCTCAAGAGGGACTCTCAGCTGAGACCCCCCTCACCAGCTCCCCTTGAGAGCCTCTTTCCTCTCTCTCTCTCACGATCTACAATCAACTTCACTTGCTTTGAGTCTTCCTTGGACTCGGAGGTGTCTTATAGTTAATGTGAGAGCACGAGAGCCCTGGGTAACCGAAGAACTGCAGCACGGGTACTAACAGCTCCAGGACAGCACAGCTCAGGAGCCAGCTCTCCCATTCACCCCAGAGCCTCACCCAGGCCCTAGGCCTCTAAAGTTTGTGGAGAATTGTGACTCTTAACCAAGGCCCGCAGGAGGGAACACGGCAGCACTGTGGCGCTTACCCAGAAGACGATGTTGTAGCTGAAGAGGAGGTACTTATACCAGCAGCTGACCTCGGCATTCGAGTATCTGTAATAGTGCATCTTCTGAGCGGCAGCACCTACAGAAAGACAAGAACGATGAGGAGGCAGGTCTGGCCTCGAAGCTCTCCCTAGAACCAGATCCCAGGAAAGAGCAATCCAAGCTCAGGTCTACTTGAGCACAGCTACAGAGGCTGCAGAACTAATCTGAAGCCAGCTTTCAGAAACACAAGAGTAGAAGGAAAATTTCTGAAAGAAGAGCGAAGACAAATTTTACAGTGTCTCTTAAGTCCCAGAACTCTAAATGGAACATTCCCAAACATTCCTTCCAACACCTCTTGATTAGCTTTTTCTTTTCAATTAGGTATTGATTTTTTCCACCTCATGCTAAGAAGACAGGAGCTCAGAAAATGTGCAGCTTGCTCAAGGACATGGGAGCAACAACACAGCCCAGGATCTGAACCAAGGACAGCAGATTCCACAGTTCTCCCATCCACCAGAGCCAACCACGGGAAGAGAACTTGACCACAAACTGCCAAGTATGGCAGAGAAAGACGAAAGGTAGGGAAGGCCAGATGTGATCTAAATGTGGGCAACGCGCGAGGCTGGACGGAAGGAAGGCGGGCTCTGATCTCATCCCTGCCCTCCTGATGCCTGACAGCCTGGAAGGAGACAGACACTCTGGCCTGCGCAGATACCTGCGAGCCCACAGTGAGCCTATGGGCCAGCATTCATTCAGCCCACCTGAGCTTTCCACATGTCTGGTCTCCCACCCCTGCCCCTTCCCACCATGATCTTCATTGTCCTGGGGCTACAGCGAAACCAGGACTACATACCTTTGTGAGAACTCCCTATGACCTGCCAGAGGCAGGAGCTACTTATCTGTGTCTATCCTCAAAGATCCTACAGAGACTTAGAGATAAGAGAATACTATCAAAGGAGGATTCTGCCTAGCCTACCCACACTAGTGTGCACCCCTAGCGGCAATCCAGGTGAAGGCGAACTCCTCTACCCTCCCTTGCCCCCAAGTATGGCTGAGTTTTGGGGAAGGAGGGGCACCCAGGCTGGCAGTGAGGGCAGAAACTGAGATACAGGGGAACACCCCTACTCCAGCCCCCTGTTCAGATGCACAGCCCAGGGCCAAAGGCTCCACCTACTAAGAGCAAGCCACCTCCTGTGTCCTCCTGGGGAACAGCTACTCCCAAAAAAAGGCAGCCACTGGAGCCCTGCACTTGTGTGCGATGTTCTAAGAAAATGGGCCCCAGGGCCACAAAACCACATTCCTCTGTAAGAGGGTCTGTGACCGCTCATCCCCTGCCGGGTTGTAAAGACTACAGGTGCCACGTAGACCCCACCATTCCCTCACCCTGATCCTGCATGGTGGGTGAGTAAGGAGGGGAGAGCAAGCCTGTCTGCCCTCAGAACCTAGCCAGGGAGGAGACAGCCACCCAGAAGCCCGATGTCCACCCACCTCACCGCCCACCACCTGAGGAGCACGTCCACCACACTGCCTGCGAGATGAGTGGGGACAGTCATTTAGGGTGTCCCGGAGTCCACGACACAAGGGCACAAGCCTGTGGTCGGAACATCAAAGATGCTCACAGAGAGACAGGGGTGCCTCCCTAGAGCAGCCAGCCTGACCTGGCCAAGACCCCCAGCGCTGCAGCTAAACAGGGGTGAAGGGAGCAGCAGGCAGTATCAGGATCAATTAAACAGACTGTACCCTCCTCCAAGCTCCTATCTGCTCAGCAGGCTGGAAGGGGAGGGGCCGAGGTTCCATTATTGACAAGGTCCTGAGTCTTAGCAAGAGCCTGCGTCCCTTGGGGGTCCTGCAAAGGCAGAGGCCAGCGCTGGCTGAGGGCAGTATAGGGATGGTTCTTTGCGACAATCAACCAAAGAAACACTCATCTCTGCGTCTCAGATTACAGAGCCCCAGAGCACTAGGGGTTTTGTTTTTGTTTTGAGGTATTTGGGAAAGAAAGGAAGACTGCAGGTGGCTGGACTCCCTCAAGTAGGCAAACAGCATTTTAAACCTAAAATTTAATGAAGTTTATCACCGCCAACAGCCAGCTCAGCTAGAATGCGTTGTGTGGCCGGAAGATGTTCTAGGTAGTAGAAACCCTCTTCCTTTCCACGGAAAAGCCGATCCTGCTTCTTGTCACATGCTCGCCCTCTTCATCCCCGTCCTGGAAAAGACAGGGAGGCGGAGGGCTCCGCTCTCCTCAGAGCTGGCCTGGAACACAAGGGAGGGCCAGTTAAACACCCAAAGGGTGACAAATCCTTCAAGATGCGCCTCGCCACCAGCCACTGGGTAATACAACCAGGATAAAGAACCTTCCCGGAACCTCTGAGGCAGTAAACACAGCCAGATTCCCACCCCCTTCCCCTAGACTGTAGCTCCAAAGAACTAGCTAATGAGAAAACAGGCCTATCCCATACTGGTGACTCATCCCTGCTCCCCGTGCTCAGGGGCCTCGGGACATAATTATCCTATAGTGACACAAGGACCCTCACCCTGAAGTCCCCTGGCCTCCATCACCCCCAGCCAGTTTATCAAGGAGAACACAGGGAACCTCGCAGAGACCAGACAACAGGGAGACTGAGCTCTGGGACCGTGGCTTCCCACTTTCACAGGCATCCAGCTCTCCACTGCCATTACTATCATCCAGCCAGAGCCAACCAGAAAACAACTCTGCACAGACACTGGGATCCAAACTCAGGATGGAGAACCATGATAATGAGTCCTGACCCAAACAGACTCCAAAATGATCACGGTCCTAGGTATGTCAACTTACTGACTAACCCAAAATCACACCAGAGGGAGGAGAAGGTCGCCTCCACCAACTGACCCATCCACTTACCATTTACTGTAACTAACACACATGCACGCAGACAGTCTTAGCTTCCAAAAAGTGAACGCATAAACTTTTCTTTAATACTAACTACCACTCCGGCAAAGAGGAATTCAAAAGCTACTTTGTGAGCATAGAAAATAATTATCAAGATCTCACACTGTCTCAACTCCAAGTACTTACTAATACAAAACAAAGGATTTACACTGCAAATAGGCCTAAGTATGTCAAATCATCAACTTCGGAAGAGAGGGGCAAATCAGAATTACTTAATAGTGTCAAGATAGCTAATTAGCAATTTGAAGGAAATTAAGCAAAAAGTTAATCTAAATACTTAAAGAGTACACAGGTACGCACACATACACACACCCTAAAGAACAGAGCACAGCAGCAAGCCCATGTTCACAATTTTCTCTCTTAGGGCAGGCACCTGGGAAAAAAATAATTAAAAGTACAAGATCACCAAAAATTCCCAGATGATTAAAAGTAACGTTAAAATAATAAAGGAAACACATATGTTATCCATACCTGCAGCAATTGTAACAAAGGGTAAGTATTTCTAACAGTAAGATTCATACCTAATAAAGAATACCATTGTAGGTATATGAAAGGACATGGGCATTATACAGAATTGGAAAGTCAGCATAATTACCAAACCAAAAAAGACCTCAATGTCACTTAGAAGACAATGCAGAGATACTATTTTACACTCAATTTACCACCACGATTGCTGGCAAACAGGTTCACACATGGCTGGTGGCAGACAGATCTCTCACTGCCCTTTGGATACCAACAGTTACAGACATTCAACACCAAAAACTCTGGTCATACCCTTAATCCAATAAACTCATGACAAAGAATTTGCCTCATGAAAATAAGCCAGCAGAAGAAACAGAATATGCATTAAATGTGAAACATAAGCATCTTGGCTTGCAATTACAGAACAATTTGTAAGCACGTGGGTAAAGTCCAAAGCAGAACATAAGAGCATGAAAGTGACTGCACAGGGTGGTGGCCTTTAAGTGGTTTTCCAAAAAGGTTTCCACCGTCACACTGGCCATTACCACCACTCTGGTCTTACACAATCAGAGGCCACTGGTGGGGTGAGGTGAGATGGAGTGGGGGTAAGACCTGTAGGTCCCCTCCCCACCTCCGTATTATATTAAGCTCTGACAACCTTCCCATGGCTTTTTTAATTTAAAAAGTAGAATATAGTCATTTTGTAGAACTAGATGGGGGGGCAGGATAGTGGGAACTAGTGGGGAAGCGGAGGGCATGGGTGGGTCAAAAAGGGAGAGGGAAGGGTATGTGACTTTGACATGAGACATGTGCAGAAAATACTCAAGTTCAATGTAAACTATGTATTGTGTGTGTATACATATATATTCAATAAAATGGGGCAAGAAGTGGCACATGCTCAACTGTAAGAAATATTGATCAATTCAGAAATGTGAAAAGAAACTGCTAATCGATGGCCTTTGAGTTGCCTGGCAGTGGCCTATCATAAGGAATGTGTTCGAGGGACTTGCCTAGCATGTGTGTGAGGCCCGGGTTCCACCTCCAGGCCTGCTTTGCAACAAAACACATCTTTAAGAAGGCAACCCAGCATGTACACGCTCGCAGTCACAACTAAATGTCCTTTCTTGAAACGGTATTTCTCCTTATCACCTCATGCCATTATGCGTTTTAGATTTTTCAAAAGTATATCTGAACATAATCTAAGAATCAACTATTGTAAAAATGGCCTTGAGAAAAACAGCAGACCCAAGCCCATCTCCAAGCCCGTCCCATCCTAGTCCCTTCCCAGGGATATTCCACTTCTAGCTGCCTCTTCTTCATTCCACCCAAAGGTCTGTTTCTAATAGGCTTGTTACTGCTTCCTGGTTGTCCGAGTTTGAGGCATCACCTACCCAGTGCCTACCCTGAAAGGCATGAATTGGACTCTTCACTCTTCATGACCTCCCTTCCCAGAACCCACCCTCACGCTTGTCCTTTCCCTCCTATCCTTTCTGCATGTCTAATGGTAGAGCTAGCTGGAGTCACTTCTGGAGTTGACATCAGGATGATCCTATGAGCGATCAGATGCACCCCATAAATCGTAACTGCTTTTCTTTTCCTGTTAACTTTTTGTTTTCTCTGGAGTTAAACCTATTTTGTGCTTAATGGTCTAATAATTTATTCATCATCAACTTCAAATCCAATGCCTGTTGTCTAAATCTCCTCTAGTAAGTTCTGACACACTGGATATTCGGGTCTCCTGGCGCCATCAAAGCTGTTCTTATCTCCACAGAGGCCCAAGACTCTCTTTTTCCTCTTTTGGGATACAGTCGCCAGGTGGGCCAGTCTCTGCTCACCCCGTGGAGAAATTTATCAGTGCAAAAGTTGAATTTTTCAGACCAGGAATTTCTAGAAACATCTTTATTCCACCCTCACTCTTGAATGAGTTTGGTCCATTTAGAATGCTAGGCTGAGAATCAGTTTCACAGAGAATGACAAAGGCCAACATTTTCTATGTTTCAGACTTGAGGTCTCCAAACTCTGGGGTATCAACTAGTACTGGTCCACAACCTGTTAGAAACCGGGCCACGCAGCAGGAGGTGGTCGGCAGGTCAGCAAGCAAAGCTTCATCTGTATTTACCACGTTCCCTATCCCAGTGTCAGTGCTTGAGCTCTGCCTCCTGTCAGATTAGCAGGGGTATCAGATTCTCAAAGGAACATGAATTCTAATGAGATCTGCACATGGGTGGGATCTAGACTGTGCACTCTGCATGAGAATCTAATGCCTGATGATTTGGGGCTGTGATGTTACCACCAACACCATCCCATCCATTGGTGGAAAGATTATCTTTCACAAAACCAGTTCCTAGTGCCCACAAGGATGGGAACTGCTGTTCTAGAGTACTGAGAAGGCCCAAACCACTGATTCCTGATCCTTGTATATGACCTATTTCCTCCTATAAACTAGCAGGACCACCTTCCCAGCACACTGAGATATCTGGGACTGGTCTAGCACTAGCTTCATCCACACGGCTCAACATTCATTCAGTAGACCTTCTAACATTAGTCAATAACCTACTATTCTGTGAAGGTTTTTTTCTTCTAGAATTCTGCCACTTGCATTCTTCTCTGTTCACTCTTCTACAGATGCTTTTAAAGGATGTGGAAACTCTGACGGACTCTTTTAATTTTCCCACTCTACCCTATGATTCAGCTTTTCATTTTTGCCCATTGTCTAGAAGACTGCCTTAACTTTATCTTCCAGTAAGTCTACAGATACTTTTGTTCTGCCCTACTTAAGTTTTTAAATAACATTTTGTATTGCAGATGTGTCTTTCTGAATATATCCTGTTCTTATTTCACAGATACAGTATTTTCCTTATCTCTCTGAGGAAAGTTTTCTGGGGTTTTCCCAGATATCTTCTTTTCTCTAAATAGGCTTTTTCAGTCCTTTTCCCACTTGTCTTGTTTTCATGTTAAGCACCTTCTTCAGATGTTTAGTAACCCCTGGCAATCCTCATGACTAGTAAGAGGGAGCGACCACGGACTGAGCCCTCGCATGGGTAAGCTGCTGTTGAGGATGACCTGTGGCGGAGTACTGGGAAACTCCTACTGGCAACCCCTTTTATTCTTCCGTCTTAGCCTGGTTTGGTTTCCCCTGTGAGGCCTCTTGTAAGGCGCAGAGGACTACTAGCTGTCACTGTTCTAGACACCAATGGAGTTAGGAAACCGGAGAAAGGAGGTGGTTTCAACATTAACCTCAAGAACACCTGGAGCCTCCTAAGCTTTTGATTTTTCCTTGTGCAGAATAAATCTCCAATGCCCAGCTGAGAGACCGTCGCCAAGCACCACAAAGGAAAGCAATCGAGGGGTGGAACCACATCAACTGCTTTCAGACTAGTCTGACATTTACCCACCTCGATACCCACCTTCCCCTCTCAACTCCCACAATAATCTGGCACCATCAATTCTTACATTTTAAACTAGGCCATTAATCCATGTATTTCTAGCTTGCAAGATTTCTCTTGCTATTATTTCTTCCCCATCCTTCCCAACAGAGCAAGCTGACTACTTTTTCTTAAATTCCTCATATCTTATGTGGGGTTTTAATAGAAAGCAAAAGGGAAAGTAAAATTAGGTGTGATGTTGAAATCACAAATTGTACCCATTAGGCTCCAAGATTCTAAGTATAAAGTAAAAAAATTAAGTATGATCTATTTTTACATAAGAGAAAGAGCACAGACAATTAAAGTTAATAATCAATTAGTCTCAAAAAATAGAGGGACTACTCTATGGGTCCAACGCACAGCTGGACCCCTGGGGAAGTCAAAACCTGCAGACGCTCAAGTCCCTTACATAAAAGGGTCCAACACGGGCATGTGACCTACGCACACCCTCGCACACCTTTAACTCATCTTCAGGCTGCACAATCCCAACACAACGTAAATGCTCTGCCAAGAGTTGCTCACTGTACTGCTTAGAGAATATCAAGAAAAAGTGTGTACACCCCCACCAACTGGCACTCCCTCTGATCTGGCGCTTGGCTTACCCCGCTCCAAGGCGCTTCCTCCAGCGGGGGCTCTTAGGGAAAGAGAACTGCACACCCCTGTGGGGGCTCCTCAACCCACACTCCCTCAGCACCACTCCTTCTGACTTGCCCTCTTTGGACACCCCATCAGAAACCACCACCACTGCTGACAGGAGCTTTCTGGAAATGCAGAATCTCAGTCACCTTCAATCTGTGTTTTAACAGCATTCTGAAATGAGATTAAAATTCAAGAAGCTCTGAGATAGACTCATTTCTGATATAGATACACAAACGAGAAGGAAGACAGACACAGACAGGCAGACAAGCTGGGGCCAGAAAGGAAGGAAGCCCAGGACCCGAGGAGGGAGGTGAAGAGGGAAGTGGGTGGCGGCGAGGAGGGCCCACCCACCGCCCAGCTCTGCCCCAGGCAGCAGTACCCTCAGGGCTTCATCCCAGCTCTGTCAGAAAGTTAACCACCCTCTGGTGAGGCACCCACCTGCTCACAGCCCCTCCACCACTGCTCTGCGGGGCTCCCGATTTGTACCTGGACAGCCAAACCTTCGTCCCAGGCCCCAGGCAAAAAAGCCAACTGTGAACCAAGCAGCCCCACCTGGTATCTCCACCAGTGTGGCCCCCGCTGGCCCGCAACACCCAGGTGCACATCCACTGCCCAGCATGCATTCTGCCCTAGCTCTTGTTCTTTCCCTCTTGAGAGCCACAGGCCATCCTTACACCCCACACAAGATCGGGGGTCTCTTACCTGGTTCTGTGTCTCCACCAGCACCCTTCTCTTGCCTCTCTCTTTTTTCTGACCTCAATGGCATCACCACTCACCCACATTCCCAGCTACAACTGCCCCCAAAGTTAACTCTCCTTACAATATCCATCCCATTCATTGTCTGAAACTAGTCCTTCACCACAACTCTACCTGTTCCCCAGCCCTCAAGGCTTCCAGTTCTGGCACGGACACCATCTCAGGCCCATCCCAGGAAAAGCAGCCACATGCCAACCAAGCAGGGCCCCTGGGCACCCCCAAGTAGCACAGCCTGGGCCTCAGACACTCCCACCATCTGGTAAAAGGGCTTCAGAGCCCGTAGGGTGCCAGAGGGTGTCCACAGGGAGTGTTCAAATGAACAGGTAGACCCCAGAGGAGAGGCTAGGAGGGGTCAGCAAGCCGGGAAGGAGAAAGACACTAGCCAGATAGGGGTTTGCGGTGGCAGGCAGAGCAGGTGGCCGTGCTGCCCAGAGGAATCTCACAGAGCAACCACGCCATCCTCAGCCCCAGGGTGCCACCACCCTCTACAAACAAGGAGGTGCTCTCTCTGACTCACCCTCAGAGTCACACGTGACTACTTCCTCTGCTGACCCATTGCAGACATCCAAAGGCCCAAGCCCAGGCTCTACCAGACACCAAGGCAGCAGACCATCACTGGGACCAAAAAATTGACTCCACCAGATGAAGTCTCTGCGAAGCTATCCAGAGCAGGGGGGTCGGGGGTACACCTTCCCTTACTACAAAGGGACAAGCGGTACCCAGGAACACAGGTGGTCGCAGGGGAAGAAATCCCCAGATCAGAGGCCATCAGGCCCTGACCACCGGTCCTGGGGTGGCCTCCAAGTGGAGGCTCAAGAGGGGCTGGCTGCCAGCTGCGACCTACCAGAGGATCTAAGCACTTGGCTTCCCGTAAAAACACTGAGCTTAGCAAATTAAGTACTACGAGTTTCCACCACCAAAAGCCACAACCCCAAGCCTACAGTTTCAGGGCCATCAAGGGCCCTTGCTAATGTGGTGAGAGGCAGCTCCCACTGCTCCAGTGCTATCCTCAGGACGGGAACTGAGGGAGGATGTATGTGGGTCAGACGAGGGAAACAGGAGGGCGGGCTGGGTGGGAAAGGCTGGGCCTGGAATGGAGGTCACCTCATCCGGTGATTTTCAAACTTATTATTTTTATTACTTTTTAAGCTACAGGAACCTTTGTTCAAAGAAACTCTGACCCAGAAACCCAGTGTAGAGACAAGCATAGTGGGTCACTTTTCTCTGCAGGTGGCTGGGGAAAAACTGGGGCTCCACAAGGAACTCACTGGGAAATGATGGGTCTGGTCCAGCTGATTCTAAACACCACAGAACATCTGAGCTCTCTCAAGGAGATGTGCCCAGAATCCCACCAACACCAGCTCAACCAGGCTGTGACAGAACCTGGAAACGGCCACTGTTACGGAGAGGATGTTCTTCACAGCAAATGAAGAAGCCCCACCAGCCAAATATGGAAAAATCTAGGGTATCTATCAACACAAACAAGAATTCATGAGTCTAACAGACACACACATACACACACGCACATGCACACTGTGTGTATGTCTGACGCCTTACGGTCAAATGCCAAAGGACGTAGAACAAATTAAGGAATTAAATCATCACCATTCAGAAACCATGATAAAAAAAAATCCATCTGTCGATACTTATCAATTGGCCCCTGAAACCAGCTTATACTTCCACAGTCTCAAAGACTCTCGTGTAGGGCATTTATTAGTTGCAAAGGGCATTACAATGAAGCAGCAGAGGGGAAACCCAGAAGACAACACGCTAAGCAAATGATTGCCAGTAGCAAGTCAAATCAAGTCAAAGCAACAAGGTGTGCCTCGCCAGGGCACCCACCTAGGAAGGACACAGCATTCCGCATGGCCTGCTGACAAGGCGGAACTGGGTCTCATCATGAGGAACCTAATCACAAGACGGGAAACTCAAATTGAGGGTGGTTCAGCAAGGAAGTGGCCTTAAGTCAAAACCTAGTTTGTGGGTTTTTTTAGGCAGACAAAACACTCATTCAAGCAATAAACAAGCCCCAGGCCCCAGCAGAGATTTTCAGAATGATTCATCAGGCAGCTCATTCAATTGCACCAGCAGCTCCAGGGCAACACCTGCCTGCCCAGGTGAGGCAGGGCTTGGTCACTACGGCTGCTGCCCTCACCCCACTTATCACACAGCTGGGGAGAGGGCACCCAGCCCTTCCCAGATGATTTCCCACACCGCTTTCCCTCTGCCACAGGGGGAAGCCGTCTGCTCTTGGCGGGATATTGGGCTGACACTGCCAGGGTGTGCTGTACCATAATGCCCATGGCACATGCTGAAACCCTACGTCCAGGTGAAGCCTTTATACACAGCCTCCTTCCATGCGCCCCTGGGAGAGGCACAGGCAAGGCTCTTCCTCAGCCAGAGGCACAAACGTGGGGAAGAGGAGCTTGTACTCAGTGCCACCAACAAAGTGCCTGAGAAGCGGAGAGGCCAGTGTGCCTCTGGACTCCAGAGAACTGGATTAGGCCCTACGTCCCCTGGAAATTCGGAGCAGGGGCTGGCAAACTCCCTAGGTCAGCAAGCTGAGAAAACCTGCCCAGCAACCACCTAGCAAGTCCCCTGGGGAAAAGAGCTTTGTTGTGGGAGACAACAACTGGCTTCTGCATGCTCGGAGCTCTGCCCTGCACAAGGCACGCGAAGAAGGCTGTCCAAACAACGCCAACACAAAGGGGCCTGGCTGCAGAGGGTGACTCGCGCTCAATCCCCTCCCCTGAACGCAGGGTCAGCTGGGTGCTGGAGGGCGGGAAGCTGGTCAGGAAATGCTCCACAGGGCAGCTGGCTTAAACGTGAATTATCCCATAGGCACAATACCTAGAGGCACACAGCTTAGGGGCGCAGCAAGGGTCTGGGTCTGGAGGACGGGGTCACACTGCAACTCGCCCTGACCACCTCTCCCCGGTACAGAGTATCAGGAAAGCCCCGGAGGGACTCAGGTTGTGGGCTGGGTCCTGTAGAGGCACCAACACTAAATTTCACAGCCTCTTGGTGGGAGCCACTCCTGGACACTACCGATGCTCTGACAGAACAGGCAGCTCCGGGGAGAAAGGAACTTGCTCCTAGGATGGGGCCTCTGAGGCTGTTCTGGAGCTGCTCTGGGACGGCCACCCGGCTGGGCTGTACTGAGCTGGGCTGCCAGCTGCCTGGGTCTGACCTGCATGCCTAATGGGGGTTTGGAGTGTGCTTTGTGAGCTTGCTTTCCCTCTCCCCTTCCCTAAGATGAAGAAACTCAAAAGACACTGAGAATTATGTATATTGGCTGATTCCTTCCATTTATTCATCATGCCTAAATGACAAAAAGAGTAAGGCTCTAAAATGCTTAAAAATCTTTGTATCCAAAACTGCAGTTTGCTACAATATACTATTTGAGGACAAAAGACCCACTCCCCACCCCCATGTGAACCCAAATCCTTCCCAGTGGTAAGGGCTGACACTTTCCAGCCTGGGCAGAGCCAGGCTCCCGCCTCCTCCACGCAGAACAAAGGCTGGAGAAAAAAGATTTACAACAAACAAACAATCTTCCCAAAGCTATGAAAAATGAAGCCTACTGGGGAAAAATAAACAATACCAAGTGGTGGGGCTTGTCAAAAGAGGAAAGGAGCAGAGAGAAATATAGTTTTGGGTTTTTTGTTTTGGTTTGGTTTTTGGTTTTTGGTCTGTTTGTGTTTTGGAGACAGGATCTCATTCTGAAGTCCAGGCTGGTCCTGAATTAACTACGTTCCCCACATTCCCCGCGCTGGCCTCAAATTCATGGTAATCCCTCTGCCTCACCCTCCCAATCATGCGACACCATGCCTACCTAGAGAAATATGGGGTTTTTTAAAAACTGCAAATCAAGGTAGGGAACTAGTGACAGAGACTGGGAGGAAGCTGGCAAGGGTCAGGGAATGGTCAGCAGATCTGACCCCCCAAACAGCCCAGAAAGACAGGGAGGCCAGCCGCTGGGGGTGTGAGGGTCTCATCTCTAGGAGTGTAAGTCTCCCCTACAGCCCTTCAGAATTCAGGTGGTGTTGATCAAGGGTCACCTCAACCTTTCTGCTATAAAACTTCTACAAAGTGTGGTTTAGAGTCCCTGCTCTGAACTGTTTATCTGAACTTCAACGTATGTACATCTTTACATAGAATATTTTGAGTTTTCAAAAAAATGCAAAAACACCTATCTGCGACCAGATTTTGATCCTGCCCTCCAGCTGGAAAAGATGAGGATAGACAGGGTGGTGCAAGTAGCACCAGATGGCAAAGAGGCTCCAAGGACCCTCCCCACCTCCGCCAGCCCTCCATGCCCCAGAGATGACCTCACCAGCAGGCTTCCAGCCAAGAGGCCGCCTGTCCCAACCTCACCTCCAAGTCACCCTCCCCAGCACGCAGGAATCCCGGCTGCACACAGCACACCTGAGGGAAGGGACCGCAGAACCGCAGCTGCCAGACCATCTTCACACTGACAGTGCTAAGGAAGACAAGACAGTGAAGAAAACAACCACAAAGCAGACTGAAAATGCAGACGTCACAGTGCAGGTGTTAGGGTGACCAATTCTCAAAAGTGCATGAGGACCACCAGTGACTCTTGTTAATGTGAAGAGTGTACCTCTGCCAGGCAGGGTGAGGCCCCCAGGTGATTCCAAGCTGCCCAAGAGCTTAGGGCACCCCGAGAGCCAGGGACAGACAGGAGACAGCTGAGGGAACAAGCCACACCATGGATGGAAAGCATCCCGAGGGGTTGCACATCCTTACTGGACAGTGACTTACTTCCCAGGTGTGGTCAGCTCTCCTGAAGAAACACTGTCACTCTGGAACCTGCTCAGTACTTCAGCGCATTGTCCCGGATCGTCACAGGATGTGCGCGTGTGTGCTGTCTGTTTACAACACCGGGGATCAGACCCAGGGACTCATGCACACTAGGCAAACGCCCTACCAATGAGCCACATCCCAGGCCACCACAAGTTATGTATTTATCCCCTTTCACAGTTACGAAACCTGCTTCCCAGGCCCGTGGACTTCCTCCAAAAACCAGGCCCTCAGTGACCCAGTGACGTGAGACCCTGGGATACAATGGCAGGAAAACAAGGCAGCTCAACCAAGCCTGGGCTGGGTCGCTGGGAGGGAAAAGACAGACAAGGGTGGAACTCCACCCAGCATGCAGGAGCACCAAGGAAAGAGTATTTTGCCCCACCCCCAGCCCCCAAACTTGTTGACAAACTGGGATGGAAATTGAAACCTGACCCCCACCCTAAGGAATCAAAAAGGAAGTACTTAAGAACAGAGAGTATCCCGATCCTTTTAGTTTTATGAACACCCTGGCCTTACTTCGGCAAAAAGTAGAATATTTGAGTCAAGTCAAGGTCTAGGACAAGATCACCCCTGAGCCCAGTGCAGAGATGGCCCCTAGCAACAGGCAATGTTATCTGTCTGGCTCAGGTGGTTGGGTTTCCACAGGATGACCATACTTTGGCTAAGGTGATGGTCGCCACACCTCAGAGACCTAAGAAGAAATGCTCAGAAGGAAGGGACCCCTTGTTCACCCCGTCTGATATTTGCTTCCAAAAGATCCTTAACTGGTAAGAGAGCTTCAAGGTAGTGACTGACCATTTTGGAGACAGATTTGTGAAATGGAAAGGTCACAACCTCTCCAAAGCTGATCTAGGCAATCCTTTCTCCCATTTTCCAGTCAGAGACCTATATCCGTCCGGGTAAGAGGACTATCAGGGTCACCCAGCAAGCCAGTGTGTGACGGCGCTCACGCGGTAATCTCTACCTACACGTGCTTCCTGAGCACCAGGTGGCCTCCAGCATGTCTTTTCCCAATGTTGTCTGGGTACAACCACCCAGAAAAGTTGCACTCGTGTTTCATGCATTTCACAGTCAACTCCAGTTCCTTTTTGCTTTCAGTCTCGTGGATGTGACATTTGCTGAAATGAGGACACCCAAGTGCAATCCTTCCTGGGCGGCAACTTCCTAATGTGAAGGCTTGGCTAGTGAGAGTCAGGGAAGACAGGCAGGCAGACCTTAAGGTGGACTGTTGTGGAAGAGCAAAACGCAACAGTCTGTGTGGGACACCTCTGCATGGCAAAAGCCGACGCCTCCTACGGACTCCTTCCCGTGCACTTCAGAGAACACGAGGTAAAACGAGTGGGGCCGGCACACCTCCACAGCGTGACGGGCAGCGATGACAGAGCTGCGCCCACCCAAGCTCCGAGTCCACAGTCCCCCAGCACCAGACTCCCAGGGAAAATGCTCCTTCTGCCTACCAAAAACTAGGAAGGGAGAGAAGGGAAACATGCAGATGTGAAGGGATGGGGCTGGCTCCCTCCGATGGGAGGAAAAGCCTCGTAACAACCCATAGGGACCAAAATAAGCCTGTTTTCTGCCACTGGCTGGCTACACCAACGTCCACAAGGGACTCTCGATGCCCAGGGTGTGGCTTTTTCTGCCACAGAACAGGAGGCTAGTCCTTCCTACTCCTCCACCCCATACACATCCTTAGATGGCCTTGCGTCTGTTTTCAGTGAGCCAGTCACATCTGATCCCTTAAGAGGATGACTCTCTCTAAACAAAGGGAAACCTCCGCATCATGGGGAGATGGGGTGCAGCAGGAGAATCCAGGACACAGCCAGGGGATGCCGTGCCACCAGCTCAGAGGGCAGCTCAGTGCCAGGTGCGAGTCTGCCTGCACCAGCTGCCCACCACACGCCTGAGTCAAGAGCCGAGTGGTGGAACAAAGGAAATCGGCAGCGCTCAGGCAGTGGGGGCGGCTGCGGGCCCTCCTGCAGTGAGCAGGCTTCTCCGCAGCTGAGCGCTGCAGGGACAAGGACACCAAGCGAGCACAGAGGGAGGTAGGGAGCCCATGAGCCGGACACCAACCCGGGCACAAGCCTGGCCCTCACCCAAGGGCACGGTGGGCTGGGTAGGAGGGCTCAGACATGCTCCCCAAGGTCAGGCGGCCCACAAGCTGACCGGGCACCCTGCTACTTCTAGCTGCCCTGAACCCTTACCGGGGGCTCCCGGCATAGCACGGGGGCTGGAGAGAGGTACCCACAAAGGGCAGAGCTTCTCTTTACCCAGAGGAGGGGCTGGAGCAAGCAGGGTCAGGGCCCAGAGTCTGAGAACACTGGAGGCTAAGGGCAGTATAAGCCCAGGGGGCTGGAGCAGCCAGAAACAATAGAAGCCCTGGCCACGCCCTCCTCTCCTCCTCCTGTCCCACCTCCCAAAATCTACAATGGGAGGCAGCAGGAAACCAGGGCAGAGCCGTGAATAGCCCACAGTCAGTCCCCAGGCTCCACCTCCTCGGCCCACAGGTCAGGCCTTGAAGCCACCAGGCTACAATAGAAGCCTCTGTGCTACTGAGGAGCCAGGCCCTAACAACAAGGCCGCGGGGACGGGGAGTTCTGGACTTATCTACAGACTGCATGTTACTGAGCTGCTGAGGAGGCAGCCCAGGGCAGGGACAAGCCACAAGCCCACCAGGCCAGGGTCCAGGGGGCCACCCCCAAGTCCCCCTTGTGTGGGGCAGCCAGAGCCTCAGGGGGAGGCTGTGGTCAGCTCAGGGGCACACAGAGGCTACAGGCACAGGGAAGTAGCCAGAGAGCTCCCAGAGCTGAGGACAGGCAATCCTCTCCATCCCCATCCCATCTCAGGAAGGAAAACCTCCCTGCCCCTGCCCCTGCCCCTGCTTCTGTTACAAAAGGAAGTGCTGCTCAAAACAGAAACTGCATCTATTATTTACTCCCATGCCTTGCACATAAGCTTTTCAAATTACAGCGTGCCAGTCAGGCCCCACTGCAGAGCAGGCATGACACAGG
The DNA here is from genome assembly GCA_004027205.1 of Ctenodactylus gundi. NCBI lineage: Eukaryota > Metazoa > Chordata > Mammalia > Rodentia > Ctenodactylidae > Ctenodactylus > Ctenodactylus gundi. Next base: position 253,720 of record PVKB01002461.1, read on the forward strand.
GGACCCCAGGGCAGCGGAGGGTGCAGAGAGCCGGGGCAGGAGGCCCAGTCTCACAGCAGGCCCTGGCCCTGCTCTTCTAAGGCACAAGGCCAGCTCCAGCTCAGTTTTCAACCAAGGCTCCTGCTTCACACCCACAGCTCAAACCCACACGTGAGAAGTGCCCTCCCCAAACCCTCCCAGCTTGGGCTGTCTCTGCACGCACTCTCTGGTCACACTTGGGGTGCATAGCCTCCTGCCTCATGGGCAGAGCTGAGGGTGGTAACCTGATGCACAGGATAAAGACAGGCTGAGACGGCCCCAGGAGGATGAGGCAGGAACCAGCAGCAGCCCCCACCTCTCCAGTCCACAGTGGCTGCAGAGATGACCAGTCCCTCAGGCAAAAATCTCCCACACTTCTGTTCTCCCTCTTGGAACCAAAAGTCATGTTGCTTTCCTGTCAAGTAACCCATGCCTCCTCAGACCCACCTGCAACTTGGCTCCTAGAAACAAAACACCTTGAAAGCAACTCAATGTTCATCAGCAATGGGCTGGGAAAACCAGTGAAGGTTCACCATTTAGCAGAATGACCTGCTGCAGTGAAAAGGGTGGACCCGACTTCGGGCGCTGAAACTAGGGTAAATTTCAGAGTGAAAACCAGTAAGTGCAAAGCCGTAGTAATTAGTATCCCACCATGGGAATAAGACATGAGTCCAGACCCGCCTGACAAGGCCCAGAACATCTGGTGACAGGACTCGAGGGAGCAGAGCTGAAGGGGTCACGACAGAAATAGGGATTTGCACTGCATTTTTGGTCGTATTTTTCATCAAGTGCATTATTTTTAAAAAATGAAAAAGGTAAGAATAAATTAATATGTTAAACGCCTAAAGTTTGTGGCTAAAGGCCACGAAACATTTTACATCTCAGCAGGCAGCTTCTGCTGCCTCCCAGAACAAAGAGCAGAGGGGGAGGGAAAAGGGGGAGGGGAACAAGGAAGAAATGGGGAAAGGGAGGGCAGTGCTGGTCTCAGAAACCAGCCCAGCTCCCGGCTTGCAACTCCACCCCAAGTCCCAAAATAGAAAGTTTTCTCAAGAAAAGCAAGAATGAGAACAGATTCTGACAAAGGAAGAAAGGGAACCGAATTTATCCGACACCAAGAGTCCCTAAATCCAGGGGGCAGGAGGCTGAGCGATCAGGCACCCAGCAGGGAGCCTTCTCTGGGGCCCTCCCACACTTCACAGAGGCTCGAGGTCCTGAGGTAATGAACCCACCCTCATTTTAGCTGCTAAAGAAATGTACTTCAACAGATTTCTAAGCCTGGCCCGACTCCAAGGACAAACTAAAAACAGCCTCTCCAAAATCCCAGCTCAAACCCCCAATCCTTTAACCACTAAACTCCAGGTACCTTTCAGGAAATGGAAGCTGCAAAACGAACCTGCATTTATGTATTTGTCTCCTGCTAACGGGATACGTGCATGCTGTTTAAAAGCCCCTTTATCAGGCAAGTCAATGAACTGTGTGCACTCAGAGGCACTGATGTATTTCCAACCCGTGACTTTGTCCCCAAGGAAGAACACAAAAACTCTGGTCGCTGGGACTGGAGGGCGTGACCCAATGGCCATTTAGGGCCAGGACTGGGCCAGATCACTGAGACAGGCAACTGGACTGCAGGGAGTGATTCAGAGCAGAACCCTCTTTCTGTAAAGAGCTCCACACCCGGCCCTGGGGATAACCACAGCAGACACACTTCTTGGGCCCCAGAGAAAGAGGCCAGAGAGTGGGGAGGTGTACATTTGGCTCCTTTATTATCTGAGATGCCTTCTGATGACTGCTAGAGGCCAGTAAGTCATCCCAAATTAACAAGCTCAAATTGCTGGAAGCAAGTTCCTGCTCTCCTCAGTGGGCCCAGTGCAAGTACTCCACGGGTTCTCACACAGAATCCCACAAACCCCATTAGACCAAGCCCTGCCCCTCTCCAGGGAGCTCCACCGCCCATCTCGTGACACTGAGGCTGGCATCTACCTTGCCACCTACTGGCTCTTCCCACAGAGCACAGCAACAGAGCTGCCATGACCCAGACAGTCTTGCCAGGGAACCCGCCACCCCACTTTCTTCATTTCCTCAGCATCCCCCAGTCGTTGGGAAAGAACACATCCTACTACTGCCACCAACTCCTCCCTCCGTGTGCCCCTCAGAGCTTACCCAGTTTACACCACCGCCTGCATTTCACAAGCAGCAGCCAGGACAGAAGACCATGATCTGGGAAACAGGGTGGCTGCAGAACAGGGCTGTGCCACCTGCTCTGAAGTGAGGAGGGAAGCTGGACAGGTCCCAAGGGCAACCGTCATGAGGCGAAGTTCCTTGAGCAGGGCCTGCTGCCCACGGAGCTCTCAGGAGACTGCAGGCCGCCCAGGGAAAGAGGAGGAGATGGGCCAGCCTGGTTAAGGGGCAGGGTCTGGCCAAAAAGAGGAGGGGTGGACTGGAAACCGGGAGGTCACCCAGACAGGAGGAGACACAGGAGCAATTCGATGCAGGGACCCAAATTCTCAGGTAGGGGATGGGACTCCAAGGGGCGTAAGAAGCTAGCAGGCCTGAGACAGCAGGCAGTTTGAGCAAGGGAGATCACCTCCCTGACCAGCTGAAAGGGATGATCCAGTCCTAGGCTGGGGGAGGGTGGGAGGACAAAAGCTGTAGGACAGGTTTGCCCAGGGAGGGCAGTAAACACTGGCAATACCAGAGGGCCATGTGGAGAAGCGGCCTTGGTGTGACAGCCTAGAGATGCAGCACTGAGGCGCTGCCTGGAAAGGGGGGGTGGGGGGGATACGTTGGTAGGTGCTGACAACTGAAGGACCAAGGGACCAAGGTTAAGCAACACAAGAGTGAAGAGTGACCACTTAAGAGGAGAGACACCCACAAAGAAGCTCCTACTCTGGAGGTACAGGTGTCAGTGGGCACTGGACTACTCTAATGCAAGACTCAGGAACAAGACTGAACACAGGACCCTGAAAAATAAACCATCTTTCACCAAACTTGGTCAAATCCTCTGAGCCCTCTGCTGAACTAGCTCCGACTCTGGGCTTCTGTCTCTGCCCCCGTAAAGCCCAATTACAGCAGGAATCCCACCATGTCTGTTTTCCTCCATATCTAATCAGTCTTCACCCCGCACTCTCTCCCCAGGTAATATCTGATTACACAGGCCTTAGCAAGCCAACTCCCTCTCTCTGAACGTCTCCAGGATGCCCACACAGCTCCCTGGCGGCAAGTCCGCACTCTTCTTCTTCGTGTTTGGAATCCAGCCCATCTCTCTCCTCTGAGTAACAGCCCCATCGCCATAGTTGTGAAGAGTCGGCCTCGACATTCTAACACTTTAACATTGCCAATACAATTTTTCCTTTAACCAAACAGAGCTCCCTAAATCTTCTTGGACTCATCAGTCCCACCCCTCACCCCAGGTATCACCTGAAGTATGACACACCTAGGCTGGGGCTGGCCATTCCCTAAGCCCCAGGAATAACCTAGTCCTAGGGTGAAGGGTAAAAGTAGACCACTAATCCATAGGGTGTCAGAGGTCAGGGACATCAGGGAGATGGACAGCGGTCAATGCTCACCTTAGAGCAGGGGGTATGAGAGGCAAGTAAAAGGGAGGGCTAGAAGCATAACAACTGTCACCCCAAACTGGGGCCAGACACACCTGGCCACCCACAAACCCACCATGACCTGAACGGCTACACCATGGCTCCTCCCGAGGAGACCCACTCTCACCTGTGACGTCCCAGGGGGCTATCTCCCTTACCTTCAGTGCTTTGTTTTTTTCCTGGATAAGGTCTTGATCTGTAGTTCAGGCTGGTCCTGACCTCACTATGTAGACTAGACTGACCTAGAACTCACAGCAATCCTCCTGCCTCAGCCTCCCAAAAGCTGGGATTATAGGTGTGCACCACCACATCCAGCTATTACGTGGTGCTTGGGGATCAAACCTGGGCTCTGTGCCACCTAGGCAAGCTCTCTCATCACTGAGCGACACCGCCAGCCCCAAGGCCTGCCTGCGTGACCCTGGATTTGGGCTGCCTTTGCCCACCCCAAGAGCACCAATCTGACCTCAGAACATAGAAAGAATCAGGAGGCATTCTTACCCTTGCAGCTACTGTGAGGGCCTCATCCTATATGCCAGTGGTGAGTTTCTCAGAGCCTCTGTTCATTTTAGGACTCTTCAGACCCTATAGGACCCATGCACTGTGGACGTGAGTGCAGCTGACACACAAATCCAGAGAAATCCTGGGCAGAAGGCCCACCAGCCTCTGCTTCAGCTCCTCCCCAGGTCTCACCCATGCAGGACAGGTACCTGGGCTCAGCCAATGCCAAGGGACAGTCTAAGGTGGCACGAGGGGCTCGTCTACTAGCAGGACACCAGCAGCCACTTGAGAGACAACTGCCACGGTTCTTCACCACTGGTATAGGCTGACAGAGCCCAGGAACAGAGCAGCCAGGCCCTCCAGCGTGCAGCTGACCGACAGAGGCTCCAGGCTTCTGACTTTTCCCTGGTTGACTAAGACAAACCTCAGGAGGAGATCATTTCAACTCCAGCCTGCACCGGCCCAAGGAAGCTCTCATTATCAGGCCAGATGCCTTCGAAGAGAAAACCACAGCCCACTCAGCCCCACCCAGCCCCACGGGCCCAAACGTGGAGGAAGTGAGGCTCTGGGAGGAAATCAGCTGTCTCTGAGCACTTTGCTGACAGCCACCAGACAGAAGGCAGCTGTTTCAGACCACTGTCAGGCTCACTCAGGGGCCTTGGACTGTGCCTCTCAGGCATGAACTGTGTGCACGCTTCACAGCAACCACTACACAGGAAGGACAAACTTCATTCTGCTCATTTTACAGATGAGCAAATATAAACCTAAAGTCTAAGCCACTCGGCTGGAAAGTAGCTTGTCAAGTGCTGGCACACACCTATTAATGCTAGTTACCTGGGAGGCTCAGGCAGGAGGAGTGCTTAGGCCTAGCCTGGCCAAGAAAGCAAGACCCAGATTCAAAAAAAAAAAAACAGTAAACACAGCTGGGAAGCTGGCCTCTACACTGTACGTGCCACACCCTGAACAGTACTAGCCCATGTTCACACTGCTCATGCCAAGGCACTGAAAGCTGCCCGCTGGCCAACCGTGCTGAACCAGTGCAACCACCTGCTTTTCCCAAACCACTGTCAAAGGGGAAAACATACAAGGAGGCTACGAAGCCTTACACTGATTTATGGTTACAGAAGACATCGCCCTTCAAGAGAACAAACAACGAAGCAAGCATTCACTCAGGCAAGAGTCTCAAAACACTGGTATTCACCGCTCCTTGGGGGTACTGGTGACCAGCTAAGACTGGGGACTACTGGAGACCACTATCACCTGTCCCTTCATTCCACAGGTGAGAACCAGTGACTTTGGAAAAGGAAGGAATCTGCCTAACGACAGAGTAAACCACAACAAACCAAAAGAACCTGAGGTTTCCCCACCTCCACCAGGAATGCTGGCCCCGCTGGATATCACCAAAGGGAAGGCACAAGAGACAGAAGCACAAGGGCCACAGCGGCCAGAGGAGGGACACACAATGAGGTCAAGGTGTCCACCCTTCCCCTTTGACAGGCCAGCTCAGAACCATGCAGACCCTCGCTCAGTCCTCTTCTCCCTCCAGTCACCTCAATTTCCTAACAGCATTCACTTCATTAACCTACGAACACCCCAGGACTGCAAGCTCCGCCCAGTGGCAGCGAGGGAAAGGGGAGAGCCTGGCCAGGAGGAGCACCTCTGTCAGCTCCTGCTTCAAGAAGGAAAGGAGACTGGCCACATGGAGGCAGGGATGGGGAGTTCAAGATGCCCACGTCCAAGGACTCCCAGGCCCAAGACTGAGTGGGGCAGGGGCCTGCCTGCCTTCCCATGCGCACTAATACTCCTCTAATGACCACCAGGACCCAGCTGCAGGAAGAAGGGACCATCACCCCAGCCACAGTCTAGCCCCAAGCTGGAATATGAGCCTATGCTTAATAAGCCCTCACCTAAAATTCAACCCCCAATCCTCAAGGAACTAATAAATCAGCAAAGGAAGACCTGAAGAACTCATGTAAGCTGCCCAGGAAGACCAGAGGGCAGAGGAGCAGGCTGCCATTGCGGACCACCTCCGATTACTCCAACACGCATTCTTCTTTACCACACCTCCCCCGTCCAAATATGGCGCCTCAACCAATCTTTAGTCTAAACAGTGTTTCTTTAATCCACGATCAATGTCCCTGGCAACAGGGAAACACTCAATGACAGGAGGGCTCGGGACTTGGGAAGAAGCCACCAGAGAAGCACAGTAGCAGGCAAGCGTTGGGCACTGCTGCTATTCACCAAATGCTCCTAAATCTCTCCTCCCCATGCCCCTGTAGTTAAGTAAGGCCATGTGATTTGTTTTGGCCAATGAAACGCCACTTCCACAAAGAAGCTTGAAGAGTCTGGGTAAGTAAGACTAGCATGCTCTGCTCCTCCACTGTCTTAAGACACTAAGAATAGAAGTTGTTACCTATGCAATGCTGACCTCTCCAGGCAGATACAATGTCTTCCCAGCTGCTCCACCCAATCCCTGCCCTTGGGTAGAGAACCTATCTCCTCAGCTATGATCATGCCCACCTCTAATACCAGAAGCTGGGGAACCTGAGGCAGGAAGATCACAAGTCCAAGCCTAGCCTGGGCATCTAAGCAAGACCCTGTCTCAAAATACAGAATAAAAACAGCGGTAAATGCAGCTCAGGGCAAAGGCCCTGGGTTCCAAATAAAACCCTATCACCAGTAAAGCAGCAGGGGGAGGGGGCACCTGCCGGGTGGCAGACACAGGAGACCTCTCAGAAGCTGAGCTGCAAGGGCCCCTGCACTGTCAGGGCTCAGCAGCTCCACCACATTGTTCAGTATGTTCATCAACCTGAATCACCTTCAGGACAAAGGCACAGTCTAAACTTGAAATGAGGAACTCCAGCTCATATCGAGACCTCAAGCAAGTCACCCTGACCCCTCTGGGCCCTGGGTTTTCTCACCTGTAAACAGGTGGTCAAAATTGCTTCCGACACTGGGCTGCTCCAAGGATTAAATGCGGTAAATATGAGGACAGCTAGCGTAGTACTAGGTTTAGCCTCAGTAAATACGAAGCATCAATAAGCTCACAATCACTGTCCTACTAAACTTTCCACACAGGTCACTCACTGTAAGCTCGCCCATAACATCCCCCAGATTCCCAGCACGAGCACGACTGAGCTTCACGGACACTGCCAAAGCTTTAGTTAAACACGGTCAATCCCTGAGCAGACTGTGGCCTAGAGAGGTCTCAGAAAACAAACCTGGGCTTCCACGCACCCAGGCCTCCTGGGAGCTTTCACCGCCCCCACCTGAAGGGCTGGCCCCTCTCCCCCCACACAGGACTTGAGCTTCGCCCACCCATTCCACACTCGGCAAGGGAGGAGCTGCTGTCAGTCCTCAGGTGGCAGCAGAACTGCCCCACTTCGGTGGGGCAACCTTCCCTGGGCAGTCCCCACCCCCCATGCCTTTTCTTCCCCAGCGAACCCCACAAGTCCAGGGCCATCGGTGGCCCAGACTCTGGTTGCCTGCCTGATGCTACGCTGAGACCTATAAACATTACTGTGCACCTACACGGGATCTAAGAGCACAGAGTTTACAGCTGGCCAGGACCACCGCCTGCAGCAGCGTCTCTCAGTACCACCGTGTTAAGTAACTGAATTCGTGGCCCAAGTAGTGAGGTACAGAAAGTAAGGACAGCTACATAGAGGAAGTTTCTGTGTCAACTATGTCAACTAAACATGGAATACCACAAAACATAACACGGAGAAAGACGGGCAACCCCCACCAGGTGGCCTGGTTTCCAAAGGCCTGATCCTCAGGTATCAGAAACCTTCAGAATGGAGCACAAAGCTTGGGGACAGCAGAAGAAAGGCTTAGGAGGGCACTTGGGGCTGTGGTGGAGGAAGGATTCTGGGTTTCACCCCGAGGCTGCCAGGACCCAAAACTTTTGTTCCCTGAAAGGAAGACGCACCCCCAACACTGAGCTGGCTGAATGTGGGTTCCCCACGTTTTCATTTCACGTCTAGGGTGAGATGACCCAAGGGGCTGGGCAGCCACTAACTCCATCGTCGAGTTCAAGGGGCAGAGGGGAGACGTCTTCTGCGGGCTCGGCAGGCAGCTGAGCATTCCCACCCATGCCAAGGGTCGGGGGGCAGACCCCTGCTGACAGCACAGAAGAGCGGCCCCCCCCCCCAGCTCAGCAGTGAGTCCCAAGGCGGCCACGGGAGGTTGCTTCTCAGGAAGGTCCAACTCTAAATCCCCTAGACACGTGTTCCAGGTGTCGAAGTTCCTGAGCACGCGCACACACGCGCTTAAACCCTCTGCAGCCCTACTACTCCCGCGTCGGGGTTCAACTTGGGCCGAGCCACCCCACAGCAACACACCCAACTGAACCAAAGCTCCGGAAGGTCACGAGTCCGGCTTTGCTTCCAAGCACAACCTCTTTCGACCAACGCGGCGAAGATGGGGCGCCACCTACTCAAACTCGCCCCGAACCCGAGCTAGGCAGAGCAGAGCGCACGCAGCTAGGGTGGGGGTGGGAGTCTCGCGTGGCCTGTGCCCGGACCTCCACTCCCGACCCGCGCTCCGAGGGCCGAGGGGCAGCGGGACGGCCCACACCGGCCCGCCACTGGCACCGGGGCAGAGTCCCCGCGCAGTCCCCGGTCCAGCCCCGCCCTCCCGGCGCTTCCACCCGCCGCGGCGCGCGCCCGCGCGGGGCCGTGGACCCGGAGAGGGCGACCGGCTCGCGAGGGCCAGCTAGCCAAGTCGCCCGCCGCACCTCTCTCTCCGCCCGGCGCCCGAGTTCGGTTCCGCGGGGTCCGCGCCGCGGCCTCCAACCCCGCCGGCGATCCAGGCAGACAAAGCCGGCGCCGCTCGCACGGCCGCCCCGGGCCGACTGGGAGGAAGACCGCTGGGCCGGGCAGGAAGCCGGCGGAAGGCGCTCGCCCGGGAGGGCGCTCGGCGGGGGTGGGGTATGGGCTTCAGACAATGCGGGGACGGCGCGCGCTACTCACCTGGGCGCGGCGGCTGCAGGCGGCCCGGTCGGCCGAGGAAGTTAGAACAAGTTCGGCAGCGCAGGCGGGAGGGCGCGACTCGGGCCGTCCGTGCGGCAGGGGCGGGGCGCGGAGGGGCGGGGCCGAGGGCGCGGCGCCTGGCGGCGGCGGAGAAACCCCGCTTCCCTGCGCCGCCCCGTGCGGCCCGTGCGCCGGCGGGCCCCGCCCCCGCGCGCTCCGCCCCCCGCGCGCTCCGCCGCCGGCGCCGCTCCACGCCGGGCCCAGCTCCGCCCCGCCCGGCCGCTCGCCCCGCCCCGCCCCACCACGTGCCCCGCCCCACGGCTGGCCCCGCCCACCGCGTGCCCCGCCCCGTCTTCCTACTCTCCCCCCCACCCGCCCCCGGCCCTCCCCCGCCCGCGCACCCCTTCCCGGCTGCTCGCCCCGCCCCCCCGCCCGAGGGACCCGAAGTCGCGGAGGCCGGGTCGCGGCCCGCCCCTTTGTCCCTCTGGGCGGCGCCCTCCCGGAGCGTGCGCGGCGCTGGCCAAGCCTGGAACCGGGCCAGGCACTTGTGGCCGCCCGAGCGCCCGGCGGAGAAGGCTTGCTGCCCACCGCCGCTCGGCCTTGGCCCTGACCGGGCGCGAGCCGAGCCTGGGGCCTCGGGCGGTGGGAGGCGCGTCCCGAGGGGTACGCGGGATGCCCGGGTAGGGGTGGGCGGAGGGCTCGGAAAATGGCTGTTGGGAAGATGGAAGGCGTTCGTGCCGGGCCTTGGTAGCCCCCGGAGGGGGTAGTTGTCAAGAGAAGCCACAGAATAAATTAAGATTTTTGTTTCTCCGCCAGCCGAGCAGTAAGGACCCACGCCCTCCGTGCCTGACGCTAAAAACATCAAGCTTGCTTGTCCTCACCTGTATCCCGAGGAGATGGGTGTCGGGCTGATTCCCGGAGACGAGGAGGTCTGAGGGACAGGCAGGGGCCCAGGGGCGAGTTCTTAAGGTGGAAAGGCCCCGTCCCCAGCCTCGCCCTGCCGGGTGACACTGCTGCTTCTTAAACTTGTAATGGGATCTGCTCTGTTGGGCAGGGCCAAACAGGGATCTGGTAAAACCGGGCTGAGCCTGGTTCCACACATTTTCGCAGAAGCCATCAAGGGTTAAATTCAATGTAAAGAAAAAAATGTCAACATCGAGACTGTTCAGTCCATACCAGTTGAGTGTGTGCTTGTCCTCACGTTTTCTAAGGGGGTGCAGCCTGTCTCTGACCCCCACACCCACACACGTAGTTCACGACATCCCGGGGAACCTGCGTGGGGAGCCGGCTGCTCGTGTGGGTGCCTCCTGTGCGCCAGGCCTTGCTTCCCCGCTGAGGATGCGGCAGCTGACAACTCTCGCTCCGTATAGTTTATTTTTAGTGAAAAACAGAAATACATAATTCCAAGTTGAAATAAATGCTGGGGGAAGAAAACGAACGGGCTGGGCTACAGAATAAGAGCTACTTTGAGCGGTCGAGAGAGGGTCTTTGAAGAAGTGATGCCGAAATTGATGCCCACAGAATGGGGACTTAGCTCAGGAGTGGGGGAGGTGGCTCGATGGCCGAGACAACGGGGTTCTGAAGAGACCCTGAAAAGGCGGGACTACAGCACCACACCTGGGAAAGAGACCAGAACAAAGTGGAGAGGTGGGCCTGCGGCCTATGCCAAAGAATGAAAACGTTTTGTTAACACATACATAATTATCTCCTGGTTTCTCTAATAGGAGAAACCCAGAATACAGGCATTTTATAGAAACAAATGGATGTGACAGTGGGAGTCAGGGAGGATGAGGGAGGTGTGGGAGTGGCAAAGAGGGGGAGGGGAAGGGCTTGTAATGTTGACACTGACACATATGCACAAAATACTAGAGCTCAATGTAACCATTATTGCGTGTGTCTAAATTCAAATCGAAGATGAGGGTGGGTCTGAACCAAAATGGTGGTTAATCCCGGTGGAAAGAGGCTACTTTGGAGTTAACAGGAGGCGTGGAGAGTGTGAACAGGGGAGGAGGAGTAGAGAAACCAGAGGTGGCTTTCAAATTTGATCCCATGAGTGGGTGGACAGTGCTTCATGGATTGTATTGGTGGCCTGGAAGGAAGGCCCACATCTTGAAGGAACAACAAGAATTCAGTTTTAACCCAGATGTGGTGGCACACACTTGGAATCCTAGTCTTCTAAGAGGCTGAGACAGATGAATCGCTGAATTTGAGTCTAGCAAGGGCAACATAGAGACCTAGTTAAGACCCTGTCTCGAAATAAAACTTTTAAAGACAGACTAAGGACTCATTGCCGAAGCGCTGGGTTAAATCTCCAGCCACACACACACACACACACACACACAAGAATTCCGATTTGGCCTCTCAGAATTTGAGATGCTTCTTCCTGTGAGGTTGATCCAGTCACTGGGAGTTCAGAAATGGGGCCAGGAAGAGAGGGGAATGCATCAGCTTAAAAATGGTAAGGGCCATGGACCCTGAAGAGGAGAAAACGTAGGTGCAAAAAAGAGGGGCCCAGGGATTCTGAAAACAAGGCTGAGGCAGGAGAACCAAGGAGTCCTGTATCCCCCAGGCTAAGTGCAGCGTCCAGAAAGGAGTTGCCGGCTGTGTCAGGTGCTGCTTGAAGGTATGGTCAGATGAGGCTATAGAAGAGTCGACTGGCTCCAGTGAGGTCTTTGGTGGACACACTGGGGGGAGTGCTCCCGAAGTGGGGGTGTAGGAACCAGGCTGCTGTGGAGTAGTGCACAGAGGACAGCTGAGCCAAATGGAGAGGCGGGAGGACCCTCCGGAGGGACAAGGAACACAGGAAGCGTTGGTGAGGTGGCCAGATGGCCCTCATGGGCATGATTTCTCTTCCCTTCACAACAGAATTTCCAGTTCTCTCTGTGGCATGGCTTCCCAGAATAAAGGCGACTTTCTCAGGCTCTCCTGCTGCTACAACTGGACATGTGACTTGGTGCCAGCCAAGAGGAAGTGGAGATATCCCTGTGTAAATTCTAAATTGCCTTTAAAGGGCTTTCCTCTTCTCACTGGAATACAAGGATACATGCCTGGAGCCCAAGCTGGCATTTGGATCTGTGGTGGAGACCATGTGTTGAGGACATCAGTGAAACAAAGGAGAGTAACTTTGGATTCCTAATGTTTAAGGAGTCTCCAAACCTACTCTGAGCTAGCTACATCTTAACTTTGTACATGAGAGGAAAAAAACTGTGGATTTTTGTTTTTATAGTACTGGGGATTGACCCCAGGGCCTTTACACTGAGCTACACCTCCACACACACAACTCTTTGATTTCTCTACAAATTTCTGAGACAGGATCTTCCTAAGTTGCATGAGATATGTTTCTCTAACTTATTTTTCAGTACACAGCTAATTTTAACTTTTGTTAAACTACAGAGAGGTTTGCTAAAATCTATGATTTACTGAAGCAGGTTTGCTCAGTGGTGGGAGTGATCTGGGCGAGACAGAAGGAGAGACGGAGCTGATGAACAAATGGAATGAGATGGAGTGTGGGTGCTAATGGAGGGTGTCACCGCTGATGGTGGACATCCCTGCTGTCCTCAAGAAGGACAGCTGAGCTATTCCAGTGAAGGGAAGATGATCATTCTTGCCTGAGTCTGCTTCATCTTGGATGTGAACACAGCTGTGAGCACAGAACGAGAAAGGAAAGGCTCGAGCAACTCGACCTTGTAATATGCCAGAGACGTGGAGACCCCCTCAGTAATCTACGAGTTGGATGTAGGCTTTCTGCCTCGCAGATTGGAAAGAGCTGCCGTGACAGCGCGTGTCCGCCTGTTGTTTGCATCGGCCTCAGCTGTGAGCCGAACTGTTGTGAGGATTGTTTACTCCTAATACAGCTGAAAAGTGTCCCCCCTTGTGGAATTCACTTAACGTCTGTTTGCCTATAATCCCAGAGATGTAGGGGCTAGGAGCATAGCTCAGCAGTTAAAGCACTTACCTGCATAAGGCCTGCGTTTGATCCCCCAGCACCACATAAACTGGATGTGGGGCACAGAACTCTAAACCCAGCCTCAGGAGGCTGAGGCAGGAGGATTGTCATGAGTCCGAGGCTTGCCTGAGCTACATAATGAGTTCAGAACCAGCCTGGACTACAAAGCAAGACCCTACCTCAAAAAAAGAAAGAAAGAAAGAAAAGAAAAAACGAAATCCCGGAGATCAGTAACATTGTGCACTGTCTGCTAGTGTTGATTATCGCCCCCACCTGTCTGTCTCAACCATTGCATTAGTTTCAGGCCTGCTTGTAATGATTCTTTCTAAATGGTTCACTACCCTACAAGCTGTGTCCCCTCAGTGTGCGTTTTACCCCAATAAATAAGGGAAGAACCCCCTGCTCATGGTTGCACAGCCAAGCTAGTCCCCACTTCAAAGGGTGAACCCGAGTAGTCCAGTGCAGAACTCAGAAAATGTGGCACTGAAGATCTTGCCAGTCTCAGGGGTCTGGGCAAGATGTCCCCTTCCTTGACCACACTGGTGGAGGAGGTGAGGAAGGTGAGGAGCACGTGCACAAAGCCACCAGCATAGCCCCCCCCACTCCACGCCACCCTGCCTCACAGGACAGTCCCATCTCCTGGGCCCCTGCCGTTCCTAGCTCCCCCGTGACATCCACCAAGCTTTATCACTCTCAGAACATTACAGGGCGGCCTCCAAAGAGCATGGGGGATGCTCCAAGCACAACAGTTCTGTTTTTCTTTCTTTTATTAAAAAAATGAAAAGAATTAAGATAGGGCAGTCCCCAGCAATACAATGCCTGCGTTGTAAGCAGTGATTTACTTCGCAGGCTGTCCTCTAGAACTGTAATTGCCAAGAATGTCACTGAATTACAGTGTAGACTCCAAGTCTGAAGTATGGGGCGTGAGAACATGAAATGGTACCGGAGGGAGTAAAACAAGCCAAGAGTTTCTTAACTCTTTTCCCAGAACCTGAAGCTACTCTAAACAAAATTCTGAATGGAAGAGCCTGATGTCCATTTTCTTAACTTGTTCCAGGCTTCTGTCCTGAAGCTGCCCTTGCAGGGAGAAAACCAAGTTGTACTTCTGAGCCACTGTGTTCTGCACTCTAATGTCAAGGTCATAGTAACGTCCATCTTACAACTTCACAGTACAAAATCACTCGAGGACCACAACATTAATTAATTAAACTAATTACTATAAAGTTTGTAAAACTTTGAAAAAAATGTAGTCTGGGCCTTGCATGCCAGGCCTTGCACATGCTAGGCAAGTGCTCTGCCTCTGAGGTACACCTCCAGCCCCATCTCCCTGACTTTTGTTAGACAGTCTTGCTAAATTGCCAGGCTGGCCTTCAGTTTGCATTCTTCCTGGCACAACCTCTCAAGTAGGCAGCATCACAGGTACGGACCACCACGCCCAACTAAAGACCGTAAAACCTTACACAAAAACACTGGGAGCCAGAGTGATGCCACATACCTGTAATCCCAAACCACCAGAAGTTAAGACAGAAGGATCACAAGTTTGAGCCCAGCTGCGACAATGTAGTGGCTTAATGAGACCTTGTGTCAACAGCTCAGTGCAAAGAGTCTGGCTTCAATCTCCAATACCAAAAAAAAAAAAAAAAAAAAAATGTAAATAAAGTAAGTAAGCTCTAAATAACTGTTATTACCTGGGGATGATGTGTTTCTTCACAACAGCCAAGACATTATGGATGGGAACAGAACTAAACTCGCGCACGCGAATGGGGAGGGGAGAGGTTACTGGAAAGACACTCAAGTCACATGGAATCGAAAGAAGAACTTGAAACCAGGGGCTCTTGGGAAACTCGTGGCTGATCCTGGGGGCTTCCCAAAGCAGGAGCCCCCTGCCTCTGTCTCTCTTAGTTCTTGAATTCTGCCATGTCAGTGATGTGAGTATGAATAGCCTTGCACCCTAAGTTGGCAGGAACTTATCCTAAGACAAGATTCTAATTGATGCAGCTCTGGTCACATGAGCACTATTGGACTAGTCACTGTGCTGTGGGAGGTGGGATACCATAAGGGGAACAGACTTAAGTAATGTGCCTGTGCCAGTGGTCATTGGCTCAAAGCCTATTGTGGTTTGGATATGGAATGTCCCCCAAAAGTCTCATGTGTTTGAGTGTTATAGATTGTCTATGGAACCATGTGCTGTTGGCAGATTTGCTGTGTAAATTGGATTACAGGCATGTAATGGGGGCTTACCACACTTTCCACACCTGGATCCGGGAGGGGCTGATCTCTGGAAGGAGACCTAGAAGGATAGATAAGCTACTTCCTGCCTTCCTTGGAGGACTAGTCTCACCTTGCCTTGACTCGGCTTCCTGTGTGTGATGTCGTGAGAAGCTGCCTCCACCTCTGCCTCTGCCGTGTCCTTCCATTGCTGCCGGCAGCCCCTGAATGGACTGTGACCTTCTGAAACTGTGAGCTAAAATAAACCTTTCTTCCCCTTAATTTGCAGGTATCAGGTATTGAGTCACAGCAATGAAAAAGTAAGTGAGAGAAGGCCTGAGTCAGAAACAAGAGGAGCATGTGCAGATCCAACATCGTAATTCCTGGCCGAGCTTTTCCGTCTTCCAGTACTGGGGATAGAAATCAGGACCTTCACACTGAGCCCATTTTTTTTTTAGACAAGGTTTCACCAGACTCAGCTTGAACTTGCAGTCTTCCTGCCTCAGCCTTCCGACACTTCACCACATCCAGCTTTCGGCAAAGTCTTGCATAGTAGGTACAGGTACTCCTTGGGTCCTAGGCAGTGGCTGAAAGGTGCTGGGCAGAATAATGACACTGTGACGTTTACGCTTCTGGAAGATCAGCAAGGCTGCAGGAGGAAGAGTGGGCCAGAGGGATCAAGGTCAAAGAAAAATGATTATGGAGAAAACTGTTGTGATGGTATAGGAAGAGAAGGTCATGGGGAGGAAGGAGGAGGTGCTATTCTGGCTGCGTGGACAGCGGTGCTGTTCGCTGACACAAAGAATCAAAGTGACCGTGGTGTGCGTGTGCGTGTGTGTGTGTGCGTGTGTGTGTGTGTGTGTGTGCATGCTTCCGCATTTGCTGAGAAGGGATGACTTAGACCCCTTCCAAATGAATTGCTTCTGGACAGAAGCAAAAAACCCAGCATGGTATTTGGAGCAGACAGAGACATCCCAGCAGAAGCTATAAATGTATCAGTTGTGGAATAACTGGGAAGACACCGTGGTCAGGACCTCTGCGATGTTGTTCTCAAGTTCACGTGGCCCTTGTGTTTTCTCCCCTCACTCATCAGGTTTCATGTGCAGATGGAACTGATAGTCATCCAGGGGCTGCTTCAGCTTCGGCACGCTATCAGCAATCCACACAGGAAGAAGAAAGAGCAATGAAGAGCGAAGAGCTTGCTCTTGTCTGACTGAAGCAAAACTTTCCCAGAAAGCCCCACAGCCTATTTCTTGTGCCTCATTGGCTGGGTCTGATCACATGGCAAACCCTGGCTCCATGGGAGGTTGGGAAATGTAGTTCTCTCTTTCAAGTTAGTAGCTGGGTTTGGTGGTGCACACCTGTAATCCCAGCCAGCACTGAGAGACTGAAGCAGGAGGATCCTGAGTTTGAGCCCAGCCTGGGCAACTTAGTGACTCAGTGAGGCCATGCCTCAAATTAAAAAACAAACAAACAAACAAACAAAAAAGGTGGTGGTAGGAGGCCGGGGATGCAGCTCAGTGTGAAGAGCCTGAGTTCAGTCCCCAGTACTGAAGGGAAAGACAGTTAGGGAAGTCGGGGTGCAGCTCTGTGGCGGTGCGGTTGCCTGGTATGTGGGAGGCACTGGGCTCAATTCCCAGCTCTGCAGTCAATCGATAAAAATGACACGAAAAGAGCCCACCGCCTGTTTGACAGGAAGGAGAATGGGGCGGGGGGCATGCGGGGCCAGTGAGGGCTCCGGGGGGAGGCGGCCCCGCGCCCAGGGCTGCACAGAGGGCCGGCAGGACTGGCCGCCCGGGCGCCGCCGGGGCCACGGCGGGGCGCAGGGCCGGGCAGCTTCGGTGCAGCCGGGAGTGGAGGGGGGCCCGGTCACGGGGGCCAAGGAACCATGCAAGATGACAGATGCTGTCGGCTGCAAAGCGACGAGCATGAAGGCCTGAAGGAAATTCGTGTTAAAGGGGAGACGCGAACGTACGCGGCCAGGGGAGGCAGCAGCAGCGGGAGGGAAGGAGGCGGCGGCGGGGAGAGTGCAGGTCCCTGCTGGCCGCGGCGGGCGCTGCGCTTCGGAAGAGGACAGCGCAGCCTGGAGGACGGCGGGGCGGCCTGCAGACGGCGGAAGGAGAGAGGGAAGGCCGGTGCGCACGCAGGTGCGGCGCTGGACCCCGGCTCCTGAGGGGAGGCCGCCGCTGTCTCTGGACGCTAAGGCAAGTGGGAGTGGGTGGGATCCAGGTACTTGGCGGGGACTCCTGCAGGATGAGGCGCCTGCGGGAAGGCGCAGGGAGGTTCAGGGAAAGGCCGGGGGCTTGCGGTGCTCTCCTTGGTGGTCTTTTTATTCCACGCTGAGCCTTGCAGTGTTTTGCAGTACTGAGGAAGAAATAAGGGACAGTTTACCAAGGGACTGCATGCCCTTTGTACTGTGAGACAAGCCTTGCTGTTTCTCAGGGTGGGCTTGAACTTGGCGTCTTGCGTAGCTGGGATTACAGGTACTACTGGTACTTACAGGTACTACCACGCCCAAGCCTACTTTAGTTTTTGTTAGTTTGCTCTTGTGGTACTGGGAATTGGTCCCTTTGTGCTAAGCTCTATCCTCAGCCCTGATTATTATTATTATTATTATTATTATTATTATTATTATCAATCTTGAGACAGGATCTTATTAAGTTACTTATTTGCCCAGGCTTGGCTTGAATTTTTGATCCTCCTGCCTCAGTCTCCCAGGATTCCTGAGATTACAAGCTCACACCACCGTGCCTGGCTCCAAACTCAGTTGTGAGTTGCTGTTGCTTTTCCTTAAAAAGAGGTCAAGGAGCCCTGGAGAAAAGATAGCAAAAGAGTAATGGATTTCTTGGCCTGTCCTTCCATGCCTGCCCTATTTATACCAGGATGGTCTATTTTAAAAGATCTGCAAACTTGTAAGCACCTCTTATTTTTATCTTCTGTTTCACCCACGAGACTTGTGTCTTCAGATTAAGATCTGTAATAGGCCGCGTGTGAGCACATGACACACAGAAATACACCTTAGTTGTTAGTAGCTGACGGTGGTGACGAGAAGTCTCATCATTTCTCTAGCCTCAGTGCTCCATCCATAATTTTGGGGTAGGGGAGAGAAAAGATTGCCCCGAGGGTTCTTCCATCCCTGTCTTTGCCTCGACAAGTTTAGTAACTCCAAGTGGGAGAAGATCGCTTTGCCAGAGAAGGAAACCCCAAACACAGCCAGATGAGGCCTCAGAGGGAGACAGCGGACCCTAGCAGCCGGCGTCAGGCTCCGTGGCCCAAACCCCATCTGCCCAAGAAAGCCGCGTCTGCTCAGGGCTGAGATGTGCATGTCCACACAGGGAACCGGGCGAAACACGCAGCTGTGGGAGCCGCTGGTCATTCTGGAGTATTACATCTGGACTGCCCGTCACCAAGCTCTGAGTTGGTAAACTAAACGTGGAAAGGAGGCTCAGAGGGAGTCACCCAGCCCACTAGTGGCAGAACCAGGGTCTCAGCCCAGACTGAAGTCCCCTCTTTGTCTCAACCTCACAGCCAGGGTTTGGGGGGTCGGCAAAGGCCCCGGGGCCTCTGGCTCAGATCTCGGAAGGAGAGGCCCTGAACATTCGTCCTGTGCCTTTCCTCAAAAGTGGGGGTACAGAGGCACTTCTGACTCTGGGAGGAGGGCAGGTAACAATGGGTTCCCTGGGAGAATCTGGTTGCCCTAGGGAAATTGCCTACGGGTGGGCTGCCACGTGTGCACAGCGCCACCTAGGGGCAGTCTACGGAAGCTCTGGCTTTAACTGGACTGCTGGCATGGGTGCTCTGGCTTTGTTTGGCCAGGTGCACAGTGAGTTGAGTGAGTGAGTGTGTGTGTGTGTGTGTGTGTGTGTGTGTGTGTGTGTGTGTGTGTGTGTGTGTGTGTGTCCATGTCCTGTATGGCACTGCTTGACTCCTGGAGCCCTCATTCTGGCCTGTCCTCTACTTAGCCGTTACGCACACCCTGCTCCTACAGTCTCCTGTGCAGCACCCTGCCGCCTGCGCCCTGTGATGTTCTCCACAGAATCTGCACTAAGCCATCACCCCATCTCCACAGGTGCTCTGCCTTCTCAGCCGCTCCAGGCTCTTCAGATAGCCCCTAGGTCCTTAACCACACACTGTCTTTATCGTCACACTTTATCTCTCCCCTAGGGCCCACTTCCCCCTCCCTGATCCTGGGTCAAATATCTGACCACCAATCTGCTTCCAAGCCCTCCCACAGAATCCTGACCCCTTCCTGTGCTCTGCAGAGGTGATGCAGGCAGGCCTCTGAAAGGGCTCCAACTCCATCTGACCACAGGCCTCCCTCATCTGTGGTGACCCAGCCTGTGACCTCCAGGTAGTAACCACACAAAAAGAACCTGTGGCTAGAATCTGATCTGACTGAGCAATGGGAGCTGACCCTGACAGGAAGCAGCTACACCTGTGGCCGTGCTCGGCCGTGCTGGGTCTAGTGTTGGAAGGGTGTGTGAGGTTTGTGTGTGTACACACCTGTGTGCGAGTGTTCAGCTACCTCCACTAAAGTATGGACAGGAGGAAGTGGCAGAAGCTTCCTTGCCTCACTGGCTGATGGGTCACCCAGCTCCGAGCTCTAGGGAGCAGCTGAGGCCTCCTAGCTGATGTCGTGGTCCCCCCCCCCCACTCTTCCCTCCATTCCTGCCCACGCATTTCAGTCTCAGTTTTCTTCCTGGGCACCTGATCTCCAGTCTTGATGTCACTACGGCTCAGAACATCTTTTGCCCACTCACTCTGCCTGGGTGACGACCAGGAGGTAGAGAGCCACCCAGTACCACTCTTCAGTAAGGGTCCTGAGGCAACAGGCCAGGACTGTCCCCATGTTACCTCCCATTTGTACTGTGACACTGGGTCCCTGTGCCCACTGCCCCAGCAGTTTCTGGCCAGCTCCTCCTCAGGCTTCTACTGGATGCTGGCCACCGCATCCCCAGGAAGCTCTGGGCTCCACTCTCCGCCTTTGATTCAGGTGCTGAAAACCAGAGCAGCCAATTGCTCAGGTCACACTGCAACATCAGCATCCCTTCTCGGGCAGAACTTTGGTGCAGCCCTTGCATGTCCCCAGCTAGCCCACCAGGGCCTGAGGCAGCGCCCAGGGCCTACCTCTGGTTCAGCTGCTGGGCTCAAAACGGAACAGTCAGGGTGCAACGTGGCATGGCACCTCTCTCAGGTCCCCAGGAGAGGGCAGTGTTGAGTAACCTATGGCCACACAATGTCTATCCCTTCTCTACCTGGCTGTTTGTTGATGGCAAATGCTCAAGACACAAGTTTACATCTACATATTAGCATTTTGGACAGATTTCATATATGAATTCAGATTCAGTTTTGTGATGATTGTGTAGATTTTTACAGGTGTTTAAAACACGTATGGGACTGAGTCTTTAGAATTGGGAAGAGTGTAACTAATTACATTTAATACTTATAAATGTTCCGGGAAATCCAATTTGGTGTCATGGGCCTGTAATCCTATCACTCTGGGAGGATGAGGTAGGAGGATTGCAAATTCCAGCTCAGCCTGGGCAATTAAGGAACTCAGTGAGACCCTGTCTCAGTCAAAAATAAAAATGGGCTAGGCTTTCCTGCTGGAGGGAGGGGGCAGTGGTGAGAGGCTCGCAGCTGGGATCTCCCAGCCCCCAGCCTCCCACACAGGCCTGAAGCTTGCTCCAAAGTCCTCTTGATCAAAGTCTGGAAAAGAGATTGCAGTCAGATAGGGCAGCTGGGCGCCAGCCTCACAGTCTTCAAAGGCTGCAGCTAGCAGCTGGCTGCCTGGGTCTTCACGGTCCACTCCTGAGGTGGACCAGACTCCTCTGTGTGAGCCCAGCTGGGCAGGAGCCGGGCAGCACTGTGGGCCTCTTGTCCACCAAGGCCCTGCAAGCAAGCACTACAGCAACGGGGCACAACGTCTCCCGCCTAAGTCCCAAGCTTGTGGCATCAAATGGGAAACATTTCTCAATTTAAGGCAGTGGTTTTCCACTTTGCCTCCATTCCCGAGTCCCCTCAGGGGCTCCAAGGACCGCTACACCTGCAGGGTTGCACCTCTAGAGATCCCGATTTGGTGGGATCCGGTCCTGGCCTGAGCAATGGGACTGGAAGGCCTGCCCCAGCTGCACACTGCTTAACACTCCACTCTTGTCGTCACTCTTTGCCACGTATGTCTGGAGCCCCACGCAATGCTGTTTGTGTGGCTTAACATCTTATGTACGCTGTACCATTCTAAAGCTGGCTGTGCTCCTTAGCCTGGTTTTGGTGCCTCAGAGCTCCATCTCACACTCTGGGTCTTCCCTGTCATCCTCACCGCACATTAACATTGGCTACTGCTCCTTTAACACTTTTTCTTTTTTTTTTTTGCTGTGCAGTTAGTTGTTTTGGCTTCAACTCAGAGTCGTAGTCCCGGCCTCCTATCCCTCTCACGCTCCCGTGTGGTGGTGCAGGGGTTCACACCTGACGCTTCCCCCAGCTCCTTTGCTCCCTGCTGGGTCCTGCCACCGGTGCTTCTGGCCTGGACGGTCACAGCAGACCCTAAGAGGTCTCCCTGCCGCCACCTCAGTCGTCTACTGTCTGTTCTCTCTGAGCAGCCAGAACTATGGAAGTCGGATGTTGGGACAGTTCTTAGAATGAATTCCCATCAATAAAAAAAATTCAGCAGTTGTCACCATGCCTGCCGGAACCCCAGTCTGAATCCGACCCCCACAGCTTCTCGCTCATCTTCTGCCACTGTCTCTGCATCACTGTGCTTTTTTGTTTGTCTGGGTCTCACTCTGCAGCCCAGACTGGTCCTGAACTCACTATGTAGCCCAGGCTAGCTTCTGTCACTCTTGATTTCTTACGTGTTCTTTCAACATGGCAGTCCCACGGTCACCGCTGGGCCCTTGCACACGCTGCTCCCTTTGCCTGGTATGCTCTTTCTCCGATATTTTCCATTTCCTCACTTCCTTCAGGTTCTTGGCTGATGCCATGCTGTCAGCGATGCCACCTGGACTAGCCTGTCTCAAGCAGCACCCACATTCCATCTCGCCCTGTGCTCTATGGGAAGAAATGACTTCTATTCCTGGCTGGTGTGGGCCAGGTACACCTGAGAAGGAGAATGTTTCTGAAAGGGCCCCTCCGCTAAAGTCTGGGGGTTCCACCCACCAGCATCCTCTATGGTAATTTCTTTAAAAAATAAACACAACTCATGACAGCCAAATCCTGGAAATGGCCAATATGCTCATCAACAGATGAAAGGATAAATAAAATATGGTATACATACACAATGTAAGCAATGCTCAACTGACTCCTCCCACTCCTCCCATCTCCTGTTCACCATCCACATCTTCTCCACTGATATTTTCCCCCCTTTTTGTGGTATGGGGGATTGAACCTAGAGCCTCTGCACTAAGTTCTATCTGCAGCCCTCCACCACACCATGGCAGGGTCTCATTGAGTCTGTTAAGTTGCCTAGGCTTGGCTTGAATTTGCAGTCCTCCTGCCTCAGCCTCCCCAAGTTCAGAGTTCTGGGGTCACAGGCATGAAGGCTCAGCTCCAGCTGAAGCCTGCTACCTGCAGCTATGTCCACGCCACCCAGAACTCACAAGAGGGGATTGTGGGTGGCCCTACTCTGGAAAAGGCTCAGGAGGTGGCACTGCCGGTCCTTCAAACTTGCCCCTGAATCTCCAGAGGGGTTCTCCACCTTGGCTGCATTTTGGGACCATCCAGGAACTTAAATAGGCATTTACTGCTATGACTCATCCGGAAGATTCTGATTTAACAGGCTCAGGCATCAGACAGTTACAAAGCATCCCCAGCAGACTCCATTGTGTAGACAAGATTAAGAACCCCCGCTGTGCTACAAAGGGCCATTGCTAATTTCCTCTGCAGTTTGTACTGTGCAGTCTCCATTTGTTTATTAAATAAATACAAAGGAAACCTATTTGTAAAGACTGCTGAAGTGTCAGCGGGAGGCCGCACAGGTCAGTGCCTTTGATTTGTAGGGTTGTCCTGAGAACTATGCTTCCCAGGCTCGAGCTGCATCACCAGG
This sequence comes from Ctenodactylus gundi, assembly GCA_004027205.1. Lineage (NCBI taxonomy): Eukaryota > Metazoa > Chordata > Mammalia > Rodentia > Ctenodactylidae > Ctenodactylus > Ctenodactylus gundi. The sequence continues at coordinate 276,997 of PVKB01002461.1, forward strand.
ATGTCTCGATCACCTACAGCCTGACAGAAACTCAGAAACGCTGGCCCTACACCAGGCGCTGCACTGGAGTCCTACAGAGTCAGCCCCAGGGGTCTCTACCACTGAAGTACATCCTCAACACCACTCCATCCTCAACACCATTCTTCCCCCCCTCCCCCCCGCCATGGAGGCCGAATCTCGCTAAATTGTTCCAGCAGGACTCAAGCTTGTGATCCTCCTGCCTCAGCCTCTCTCAGTTCTGGGATCACAAGCCTGTGCCACCATGCCCAATTCGTACTGGAGTCCTGAATGCTTTAAACTTATACTCAAATGACTGTTCAACTCCCCCTACCACCCACAGCCACACACACTCCCACACTAAAAGACCTGAACAAACACTAGCAGTGAGTAGAAGCTCCGGACATGTCCTCTCGAGTCCCTTCCTGGGGAAGCTGAAGGTGACAGAATTTACCATTTGTTCCAGCCAATGCCTGACACAGCCTGCCAACATCCTTTTTATTAGAACAGTTATTTTCTAAAATTACAGTTGTAAATCTGTTCATCTCTTTGGCACAGGTGTCTCCTACAACCCGGAAGCACTTCACAAGACCCCAGCAGCCAGCTCTGTAAATTACCAAGCCAGACAGGGCTGCCAGGCTCTGTGGGCAGCTAGAAGCCTCACCTCACCCCCTCGCCAGGCAGGAGGCACTGAGAGCCTGACCGCACCAACCACCTCCTACCACCCAGTACCTATGACTTTCCACTGGATGGCAAGCCTCCATGTGCCACCCTTCTCCCACATTCCTCTCCATTCTCGGTTCCAGATCCTATCATTTCTGCATGCGGCAACTGACCTCAGTTCTACGTTAAGGACCCTTCTCTACTGTCTCCAGAAGAGCACAAAACCTGTCTTTACTGCCCCCATGTCCACTCCGGTCTGTCTGCAGTAGTCTCCACTTTTACAAGATCCTAGATGACCAGTGAGAAGCACAGCCTTATGACATCAATCACTCCCTCCATGACTAATGAGCTGCTCTGAAGGTAAGAGCTTTTACACCCCCATTACCAATGAGTGCCCAGGGGCAGAGCTCTGCTTTGGGTCACAGTGAACTGGAGCCTACCTCAGGACTCCATCCAAAGTGGCTTCCACAGTGCCACCCCGTGGGAGAAAGAAGACTGCACAGCCTGGAAGGACCAGGGGACGGCTGGCCAGAGACGCTGCCCCAAGGTTTCTTACTCTTGCATCTACTGATACAGTGTGCTCTGGGGCTTTGCCCTTCTTTAATTAAAAAAAAAAA